>JADNRV010000279.1:0-63012 GCA_015499995.1 Flammula alnicola
TCCCTGTTCTCCACTATCGCATATCAGCTCGCTATCGCCATCCCAGGAACATTTGGACAGGCAATCGAGGAGAAAGTCAAGGCAGATCCGTCAATTTTGAAGAAACATATAAAGCTTCAACTCGAGGGGCTCATAATCGAACCGCTTCGACTAATCGATTCCGCTACACGTCCCATCGTTATCGTGATTGATGGACTCGATGAGTGTCTTGGAGAGACGACGCAAGGAGAAATAGTGCGACTCTTGGGCACCTTATCTCAACACGGCAATCTCCCCATCAAGATTGTCCTGACAAGTCGACCCGAGCCTTGGATCCGTCACGAATTCGATACTCAGCTGTTACTGCCACATACTCGTCGAATGTTTCTTGAGCAAACATCAGAGACAGACGAAGATATTCGAGCGTTTCTTCGTTCCGGGTTCTCAGATATCTGCGACAGCCCAGACCACCAACAGACGATGGCAAATGTACCGAAGCCCTGGCCTAGCCCCAGCATTGTTGACGCGTTTGTCGCAAGGGCATCGGGACAATTCATCTATGCCTCGACCGTGCTTAAATTCGTCGGCGACCCATCCTATCAACCCATTGCGCAGCTCGACCTTGTCCTCAGCACGGCCAGTGCTTCGAAAATTGGTAACTCGACCAATCCCCTTGCCACCCTCGATCGGCTGTACATCCAGATTCTCTCGACATCTCCGGATAAGCAGCAGACCTTGGATGTGTTGTGCACTGTCATTGCCCTGACCGAGGCCTTTGATGATTTTAATTCTCAAATGTATTACTCAACCAACCTCTGTCAGTTTGTGGAAGAGCTCCTTCGTCTTCAACCTGAGAAGGCTTTGAGAACAATCAGATCCCTGGTAGACATTTCCAAGGACGGTGATGTCAAATTCTTCCATAAATCCTTCCCGGACTTTCTGCTTGACGCTTCTCGGTCTGGTGATTTCCTTATTGACATTAATGCGATGCACAGTCGCATCGCCCTCTCATGTTTAAAAATGATCAGACTCGACCCCACTATAGGTGAGACCTCACCTTGTGCGCCATATCTACTTATTGGTGTTTATCCATTGTTAAAAAAAAGCTGCGCCTTCCTGGCATGGTTCCCATGCTGGGATGGTTAAGGAGTACACAGTTTATTGCTGGGGCCGTCACTGGATGTTATCCTCGGTATCCGACCAGGACCAACTTTGTGACGAAATCAAGAGTATTAACGCCTCCTTATTTTACTACTATCTTGCATGGGAATGGGTTGGTGAAATGGCTTTGACCATTCAGCATAGGCTCGACATAAGGTATCTATTTGTTATTCTGCAGAGGACTATTTAGAATTAACATTTTGCTGCCTTTCAGACAGACAGAATTGCCACAAATTCTCCGAAGTGATTTTCGGTACATACCCCGTCGAAAAGGTAATTGCATAGGGTCAATAGAGGTGGGTACAAATCCCTTGTGGGCAATAATATCGTTTATTTCTGCCTTGACACATATTAAAACTGACTTGGTCCTTAGGAATGCTATCGTCGCAAGGCGCCCAGCGAAACAACTATATATTTTCGAGCAGCGATCTTTGTTGTTCGGGACCTGAAAAATAGATACAGGCAGCAGAGAGAACTTTCAACAAGTTAGCGACCTGGAGGGATATGTTTCGGGTCCGAACAGCTAGGGTTGACCGAGAAACGTATCATACATACGACTTTAACGAGTGATATGCAGTTGGACTCTCCTCAAAGTGCCCGATGAGAGGCGAGGTACATCCCAGCCTTCCATACTGAATGCCCAGAGATCACGAATTTCGATGTGAATCTTACTTTCAAAAAATACAGATTCCCGGATCTAGTAAAACGAGCAAAGAGAACTCCAATTTTTTGGAGTTGCGAATAAGGACCATGTGAGCGCTTACATGCCATGCCACCACAATATCTCTCCCCATCCTCCTTTAAAAAATAACCCTTCCTTTCTTCGCCACGCTCTCTAGATCTCAGCGTCCGCGAATCTTGACCGCTCTCGAGCCGCCATCCAAGCCTCCCACGCATCATGCGCAGCATAGGGCCTCTTTGTGATTCCAGATAGAAGTCGACGCCGGCTCGACGAACTAATGCCAAAGCCCAACTCCGATAAGTGAAGCAAAACCCGACCGGCAATCCAACCAAACACCGAAGCCGACAGCATGCATGCATGCATCCGCAGATGCGAATAGCATATGGCAGAACATGACCATCTACAGACCACAAGCGAAAGTAAATGAGGCATAGCACGAGCACCGACCAGCTCAATGACCAAACGGCCGAGTTCGGTAAGCGTCTAGAATCCGAAACCGAACTAACGCGACACCCAACCTAAAATCCAATCAACCAACGTCAACCTAAACAAAAAAAAAAAGGGGGCACCCCAAAACCAGCAAGCGCATTCTAAAACCTACGCCCAACCAAACAGAAAAGGATATCCAAATCAAAATCAAAACCAGAAGAAAAACTCACCATTCTCGCGCATACTCCGCAAATACGCCAGCAGGCGCTTCAACGGCCCTTCCTTGCGCTTGCCCTCCTTACCCTCAAGAGCCTTCTCCTACCGCTCGCCGTGCGCCTCGATCCAGTCGCAGATCTGTTTCCTTACCTGTGCGAGAGAAAGGAAGGAAGGGGTCAGCGCTGGACTTCAGATCTTTAACTTCAAGTAGGAGGGAAGGGGTACAAAAAGGGGAGACAGGACACGAAACGAAACACGGAACACAGACAAGACCAACGATAAACCACGGCTGTCTCACCCAGCCGACAGCCAAGTAGAGTCAAGAGCCGATGTACCAGAACCCATGAAGGCCAAACCACCGACCGCCACCCAGACGCGATACGCGCAACGTCCAATCAGGATGCATCTGACATTCGCGTCTTCTCAAGTCTGCCAAGCTCAAGCCCCCAATCTCGGGCTCCGCTGGCTGGCGGTACAAAGCGCAGCACGAACCCACGAATGAACCAAGACACCTGAGGACCCATCATATATCCATGCACCTTGCCCAAGGCACCTTTTCCTGCCATCCACAACGTTCAACGTCCAACCCTCTAAACCCCTCCTTCCAGCCAACTTCCGACTGACCAAAACCTCATCCAAGAAGAGTCAAGGCGACGATCAAGAGAAAACACCTGACTTTCTCTCTCTCTTTCCAAATTCCAAACACCAAAATTCAAAAACTGACAACTCACCTCCGCATGCAACACCGCAATCCCATGCACCTGGTCCGCCAGCGCACGAAACAGACAATTCCCATCCCCGATCATGGGGGCGGCGTAAAGACCCAGGAGGGAGAGCTGTGTAGGTAGTGCGGGGGCGGACTGTAGTGGGGTGTGGGAGAGGGGGTGTTCGCTCAAGTTCATTTATTGGTGTATAGGAAGAGGAAGGACAGGGCAAATAGAAGAGAGAGGGGACGAGGGACGATGACGACGAGGAACAGACGAAAGAGAACAATGAGAGAGAGAAAGACGACGACGCAAAGAAGACAACGGCAAAAGCCGGACAAAAGTTATGCACTGAACCCGTTGCAGGATACCGTCGACCTGTTTTTTCTGCGGTCTAATGGCGCTAAGGGCAGAAGTCGTTGGCCGATGCTTCTCAGGAGTGTGAATGAGGACAAAACGTTGTCGATGACAAATGTTCGAGTGTCGACCATGCTCAGTTCGTCATACAAAAGCTCCTTGGTCCGTGGACAGATGGATGACAGGATGTTTGAGTTTGGGTGAACGGAGCGTTAGCGTTGTAGAGAGGAAGAAGGATATGTGAGTTACTCGAGTACGGTGGGCAAATCGTAATACTCTTTTACGTAAGTAAAGGGGAGTTCTTTTAATCTACACCACCAAACCTGCCTGATGTCCGTGTGATATCAGGTCGAGCTGATTAAGATGATGCGAGTCCGGAGTCAAAATGAGCCCCACAGGAGCTCGTGAGGATGTAGTCATCTGGGAATTTTAAATCATTTCCTGATTGCTATATCCGGGGGATATTCCGCTGGATGTCAACACGACATCCTCAATCCAATTTCATGATATTCCCTTGTAACGTGAATGAGAGATCAAACCAAGGTCATGATGACATTTATCATTGGTATCTTGCAGGGCTCTTTTCAGTTCACATTATGAGATGATTCTTCTTAAAAATTTCCGAATATCACAAAGTTTAGAATGAACAGAAAAATGTATTCATTTGACGAAGGAATACTACAGGAGTATGTATACTACGGGTTTGCTAGTACAAAGGTGCTAAACAAGATGAATATAAAGGCCTTAGGCATTAGCGAATGCAGAGAATGTGAAGGGTGAGAGAGCATACCGAAATCTAACAGAGCCCACAGCCGAAACTCCAAGTTAATCTGATGTCCATCTGAATCCATGCCGGAACCTAAAGAGAAGAGCAAGTTAGGAATGCAAGGAAGAGATAAAAGAAATGACAGAAAGACAATGGCACAAGCAACATGATAAATGGACACAGGCGTCCTAGAAATACGCAACGCGACAGGCCGCGAAAGATGTCCCCGCCACAGGACACAGTACATGAACTGTTCAAGTTCTGTGGCGCTATTACGCAGAATAGCAGGGCATCTCAACAGAGAAAGTAAATAAACGAGGGGGTGTGGTGGAGGCGGCAGAGGAAATACGACGACGAAGGACAGAGGAGGGATGGAGACGATGGTGATGATGGACACAAGTCGATTCGAACTCCGCACAGAGAGGATGTCCAGGCAGAGATTCCATAGACCCCAGAGGATGTTGAACTAGCTGGAGATGTTGACATTTAGAGTCTAAAGACGTCGTGAAATAGATCAGACGGATATTTGCCGTCGAGGTCAGGTTGATATCAGCGCGGCACCTCAATTGAATCTCATCACGCTGTCACGCTGATGTCGTTGGCCAAAATCTCATTTAAACATCACACTAATATCTATTGGACATTTCTACATTCTCTCTCGGAAACATATTTGCCAGAGGTCATACGGAACTCAGGCAGGGTTGGTGGTGTACAGCTACCCGCAAAAAAACAGGTTTGCAGCGACCTTGTTGGCCCCTTATCTTTGATGGCATCAGATTTGTAAGCATTGCCATGCTGTTCATCCCTTATCTTTGATGGCATCAGATTTGTAAGCTCTAGCCGCATGTTCATGATTTAAAAATAGCTGTACCGCAGCCAGCTTTCAACCTTCTGTGCGGTGCAGATTGGCCTCTATTAAGTTACATATTTGTATTCTCCTCGTTTTTCTGAATGGAATGGTACTGCTTTTATATGCAAGCAAGGGGAAAGGATGGATGCATGGTTATTGAGCAATTGGATGACACAGTTATTTTTAGTTCCGGCTGTGATGGCCGCCAAGGCATAGAATTAGTGTTTATGTAAGCACTTCAGAATTAGTGTTTATATAAGCATGGCGCAGATGAAGCTAACAAATCTTCGCATTCAAAATTCAGTTTTCTCGTTTTGCATCTCAATATCAATAGCTTTCATCTATCTTTACAACTCTATTTACTGGTCCCCAGGATTTCAGTGTATACTAGAGTATGTATGTACGTACGTGAAGTTTCACGGATCGTGATTGTTCAGACATGCTGCATGTGTTCTCGCCACTCTTTACCTATTTTTTTTGGGCAAAAATTCACAGCTCTTTTCTTGTCACCTTCCTGTGGACTACGCCAATTTCGCATTCATGGCAATGTCAGAAACCTTGGAAGTACGCTTTTTGAAGATTCAATGAGAGTCATCTTGCTGGTCGATTAAATTTCTTCAGGCCAATTTAAATAAACTCCTCTGCGCATTTGCTAATCGCATTGGCCTACAGTAAGGAATGAAAAAATACAATGAAAAGAAGATTGGATTATGTCTCAAATAGCGTGTAAGTAGGTTTTCTCCTTATTTCTTATTATGAGAGACACAACTGATCCTCGTTGTTGATATTCAGGTAAACGAGGGAAAGGACAATGTCGATTCCTCGAGGACGAAAACGAAAGGCTGCACGGAGATGTCAATGACCTAGAGGCTGATTGTAAGTCGTGCCAGTTTCCATTTATACCTGGGAAGAATCACTGAATATTTGCTGCCTTTAAGGTGATCAGCTCGACGCGCAAATGAGAGGTTTACGGTCGAAGCTTGAGGCAAAAAGCAAGGAACTCGCTGTGAAGGACAAGGAGCTTACGCACCCGGAGGCATGTCCCTACATTCTACATTGTTGAGGCCTCGCTAGGAGAAGAAGGTTGAGAAAACCAATTTTCCATGAATACACAACCACAAGCACCTCCTTCCGTTACGCCTTAGCGTGACCAAGCCACGACCCTCGTTCACTCAACTAACGGCCAAGAAACCGGCAACCAATTTCCCTATCCTCCCAGCATTGCCTGCTGGTGTGTCCACTACTTCGTCGCCGACAATGTCGACTTCCTCGTCTGTTACTCTGGCAGAACCCCCCTTCCAGCTCGAACCCATCTTAGAGACTCCTGAAATCACGATCCCTTCTCGTCCTCCAACCTGTACTGACATTAATAGTACAGCGACGATATGGCACTCTTCACTGCGCTCGATGGAGTAAATCCTATCCGATCTCGCCCGACTATGTAGGATTAGTGTTTATGTAAGCACTTCGGAATTAGTGTTTATATAAGCATTTTAGATGCAGTGTTTATGTAAGCATTATAGAAGTCGTGATTATATACGCACTTCAGATGTAGTGTTTACATAATCACTCCCGCTCCAAATATCTGAGTTTCGGTTAGCTGCTAAATTTGGCGTGACACTGTGGTTTTGGCACCGAGTCCAGAAATTTTTGGACCTTAAATTTCCTTATTTGGGCCCATTTTTACTGGGTGATTTCCGACAAAGGTCTTGGGACATGGGACAAGTGTGATGTTTCAGACAAATCCAAGGGGCAGTTGATGTCCAAATGAAATGAAATACGACCAATTTGTATTCTGACTATCTACTGGGTAATGTTCATCTTGGCCAGTCTTCTCTGAGTCTCCTCCACAGCTTCCTCATCTGTATATAATGGTTTGCGCTTACTGGTGACTATCTGAGTTGGAGCGGGGGTAAACCGGCTTCACATTCGCAGGATGGCGGCTTTCTTTTTAAAAAAGTAAATGGTTAGTGTCTATCAAAATGAGCCAATCTCTCACTTACATCTCGGGCTTCCTGGTTTAAGAGAAGTACTCCACGTAGCTGTGGTACCATCTTGTACCGCTTGTCCTTGCACGGAAATACCGCAAACGTCACTGACAGTTCTACAATGTCACCGATGCGGATTGTGGCTGGGCTGATATATGTATATCTGAGTGGGCGTTAGTTTCAGTTGTATGCAAATAGATGTTGCCACCTACTTCACGGCCTCGTCCCGCCCAATACATCGAGATCGGTATTCAACCATGTTCTCCGGCCCGTGGTAGTATCCATCGCTGATCATACTGTTCAGTGTTCCATCTGGATCAACCATTGGGTTGAAGGGAACCGCATCGGCTCCGTCATTGTTGTTGGTGATCCTAGAGAAGTATCTGGCATGCGAGTCTATTGAGCTGAAGTTTTCATATGTTCCGCACTGCCACCCATCGAGGGAATCAACGGGGAAGTTGTTGGCGTATAGGATATAGAGTTCCTCAATACCTCGGCGGCTACTCTCAAAGAAGTCGCACCCTAGGCCTGTGACAGTGACAGCTTGCCTTATGTATGGCCGCTGCCTGGCCATTGCTGCAGTAGTGCTGTGTTCCGTTCACTCGTTAGTTCAATACATCTGCGTCACAATCTGTACTCACATAGGTTTCGACACAGGCGGTAGCATTTTTCCACATACTATGCCGTGCAGTTTGAACACGATCTCTTCCATGTTCCCTTCTGCTGGGTTGTATTCTGTTAGGCGCCATGCCTGTGGGCCAGCTGTCTCTGTTACATTGATATCTGTTATCTGTCAGGCGCCATAGCTGTCAGTTTGTGGCTGAAACAATAAATATAACGCACATTCAAGTTGCTCAATATAGAGTTTGGATTTATTCCTGTGAGGAGGCCACTTCTCTCCTTTGCTATTGCGTCGAGTGATGCCTCTGAGTGAGTGTAAATCTGTGTTGCGTTCCATTTGAAGACGACATGCTTACTGGCAGATTTTGTGTCGTAGTACTGGTCCATCTGGATTCTTGCCTTTTTGTCGGGACACTGGTTTGTTCAGTATATGTAGGAGTGTAGGGACGGGTCATTACAAGCCTCTATTGGTTCTCTGTCGAGGGTGTGGTGTGCCCCCCTCCAGTCCTCTCCTTTTTTTCGGACCTGTTTTACCCCTGACTACGCGCTATCTTTCGTCTCTGACCAACATCATTATGTTTTTTGTGCGTGCATCGGACACCTTTTGCCACGGACCGTGTGCCATCCTTTGTCTCCGGCCAATCCATGCATTTGATTTAGTCACCTGATTTTCATGTGTTTTGTCTCTTCTCCTTGCTTCATCGTTGGATTTGTGTTCCCCTGGCCCCGGTACCCTTTGCCCCGACAGTAGGCCAACCCTGCACCTCTCTTTAGTTAGAACACTCCACTTTTCCATCAGTGATTCCTGATTTCAACTGCAATGAGTCCGATATCGGACAAGGAAGCCGCTTATATTCTTTGCCATTGCGTCCAGCGTTCCTCTTGAGTAAGCATAAACCTGTAATATGTTACATTTGGAGATATGCCTCTTCTTGTGGACACTGGTTTGTTTGGTATATGTAGGAGTGTAGGGGGGAGGGGGCGTTACAAGCCTCCATTGATTCTCTGTCAAGGGTGTGGCATGCCCCCCTCCAGTCCTCTCCAGTTTGTCGGACCTGTTTTACCGCTGACTACGCGCTATCTTTCGTCTCTGACCGATATCATTATGTTTTTTGTGCGCGCATCGGACACCTTTGCCAGATACCGGTGTCGTCCTTTATCTCTGGCCAATCCCTGCGTTTGATTTAGTTGTCTGATTTTCATGTGTTTTGTCTCTTCTGCCGAGCTTGGTCATTAAATTTCTTTTTCCTTGGCGACAGTGCCCTTTGCCCTAACAGTGGGCCAATGCTGTGCGTTGCTTTAGTTAAAACACTCGGCTCTTCCATCAGTGACTCCTGATTTCCATCATTATAAATCCGATGTCGGTGTGCCTGTTTGGATTGCCGGAGAAATCACTTGTTTTTCCTATTGATGAGCCGGTCGGCAGGTTTGTCTTGTGAAGAATATAAAGGGGTACAATTTCTCCTCTAACTTTAGCGCCTGTCTTGTCATGCCTCCCCGGTCTACTGCACCGAAGAGAAAGCAAAGCGCTTCTCCGAAGAAGTCTACCAGGGTCGTCAAATCTGCCCCCATAGCTGGTTCAGATGATGACGAAGTGTATGTTTCTTTATTATCACCTTGACCTTTTTTCTGACCTTTTCTATGTGTTGCAAAGCGCGACTCCGAAGAAGTCCACCAGGGTCGTCAAATCTGCCCCCGCCATAGCTGGTTCGGACGACGAGGAAGTGTATGCGTCTTTATTATCTCCTCCACCTTCTTACCGACCTTTTCTATGCTCTATAGTAAGCAGCCTGTCCAGAAAAAATCCCAAAAATCGACTCCGTTGATAGGGCCGCAAATAGGCCACGCGTGAATTTCGCGAATATATCATCTTTTACCTATAGAATATAACCGAGACAGAGAGACTATAACCTACCCAAGTTAGTAGTCTAAGGCCTAGCTATGCGACTACTAGTTGTCATATAACCTGTGACGATGGTAATCAGACGCGGTTCAGAGCTAGCTGAGTCCGTATGATAAGCCGGGAGACAGTTAAAAGTTATCAGGCAGTAAAACACAGAACGCATAAGTCATAAACGACTAGCGAGGCATAAACGCACCATGGGGAATAATTTAAAAGACTTCTGGATACTTTGGAATTAGTGCGCGGCGAATTCAGTACAATCAGAGTATTGCTGAAAAGCTAGCTATAAAATACTACAGCTAGGAGTACAAGACGCAGCTAGTTAGCATGCGGTCAAAACGCACGACTACTAGCGCGCGTATCTTGTGACTTACTACGAGACGAACGGGACGCGGACGCGTTAGTTAGACGCACGCTCTACCCTCTACCCGGGGGGCTACCAAAAGTGGTAATAGGACGAGAAAGGAAAGAAGGAACCGGCATCAATGATGGCCGCAGGTCCGGAATAAAGCGGCACCGCTAGCCGAGACGCACGCATGATGCGCATGGTACACGGAAGTCAGGAGCGTCCTAGCGCGCTAAAATGGGATGAATTTCCAAATCCCTTGACCTCTATCTGGTCACCTGGAATACCCAACCCTATACCCATTGCCTGCAGGCATTATTTACACGAGATAAGAATGTTTTACACTATTTTATTCGCATACTAGAACCACACATAGCTGTAGTATAAAAGATGTACCTACGTAGCTAGTTACCTTAAGCAATCTCTTCCCAGTTTTATTTCGAGCTAAGACGCAGTGTCTAGTAAGAAAGAGGACGAATAAAGGATCAGTTTGACTTCAATAGAGTTCGTTTGAAAGCCAGAAGAAGGCTTAGTGTTAAAGAGAAGTTCTTGAGGACAAGGTCCAAGAATTTAGAAGCCAGAAGAGTGCTTAGAGGCCGGAAGAGTGCCTAGAGAAAGTCAGAAACAGAGTCCAAGTGGGCTAGCAGATCGTTCAGAAGGTAGCGCACAGTGCGGCCTTAGTTTCAGATGAGTGCCGAGCCTCCAGAGCAGCTAGTGCTTCGAAAGTCGAGCTAGTAGCGTCTTAGAGAGCTTTTCTAAAAACATAAAACCTTAAAATCAATAAAACCGTTCATCCTTGTGATAAAACGAAGCTTGAAACGAAGATAAAACGTGTATTTGAATAATCCCTCATACCCACTTTAAACGAACCGCGAGGCGCTGTCTACAAGTCAGCTAGCTAAATAAAACAAACACTGTGGAGTACAGCACACTACATATTTCTGAAGCTAGTAGAGCGTCGCTCGACCTAGTTAGGATCTCGCTCCACAGTTGTGTGTGTTGTTTAGGTCGCTGAGCGCGTAGCGGGTCTCTCACCGTCAAAGGCCAGGCCCGCTGTGTGAGCATGATTATTTTCGCTTCTTTGTTTTTATCCGCCTTTACTAATCCTAATCTATTCTTTAGTTCGAAGACTCGGGCTGTCACTATTACCAATAAGAAGCTGCGACCTAAGTGAGTACGTTTTTAATCACTCTGATAGGTATTATTTTCTTATCCTACATTCCAAGGTCACCCGAGTGCGTTATATTTCACCTCGTTCTCTATGCTCCCTAACCATTACTGCTTTAGAGTAATAGATATCCCTGATTCCGAAGAGGATGACGAGGAGGAAGAGTACCAGGATGACGAGGAAGAGGAAGACCTGGATGACGAGGGAGAGCTGAACAGCGAGGAAGAGCTGGGTGATGAGGTTGACTTGTATGAAGAGGACAGCGAGCATGATATGGAAGCCGAGTACGTCTACTTAGCGTCTTTTACTGCAGATTCTCTAACACTCTTTGTATCGTCCAGTGCCACACTTGTTGGCGGTGATACGTGCGTGATTTTTTCTTGCTTTCATGCTTGGTACTGTTGACTCATTTTGCCTTCAGCCTCTACCCAGAACCCTCTGTTCCCACGAGAGTCAAGACAACCAAGCGGCCAGCTCCTGTTACTCCACCCTTGGCGACAAGGAACAGGAAAAACTTCAGCAAGCGTGATGAATCTCCGTGAGTTCATTCATATTGTATTTTGGTTTGTATTAATGCTGGGACCAGAACCAAGAAGAAGAAGGTCGCCCCTCCTTCCCCACCTGATGATGAGCGCATATCTGTGCCTTCTCCAAAGACTCCTACTAAAAAAAGGGGTACCAAGGAAAAGGGGGGAAAGGAGCGCGTTGGCACCGGTGCTCCTTTGTCATCGCCCTTTGTTCAGTGAGTCTGTTTTATATCTGTTTCAGCTACAATTTTATCTGATCTGGATGCAGTACACCAAGCCGGGTTCTCGATGCACTTGATGCACTTGAAGTCAGTGATTCCAAGCAGAGTGCGGCCGCTTATTTGGAAGATACAGACATAACAACCGTCAGGTATTTGATGCGTCTTCCGTGTATCTTGCTATCTTATAAACTTGACGTGTGTTTCTAGTTCCTTGCCTGACAGTTGTTACGTGTCCCACCACCTCCATCAGGATCCGGAATACAAGAAGAAGGGCTATTACGACAACCTCCCAAACTTGAAGTAAGTACCTTTGTGCAATGCTTCTTTTTTGACGGTTAATTTTGTGCCACCGGTAGACATGCTGTATGTGAGCCTATCAAGGATTCTCCTGCATGAGGACTGGTCGTTCCCAGCAAGTGGCTTTATTTTGCAGATAAGAAGGATATGACGTGCGTATTTCTTTAATAGAACTTGGTGCATTCTAAAAACATTTATTTCAGGCATGTTGTTGCCACTACGGTTCGCTTTGTGCGTGATGGGAGGTACATCAATCCTTCTCGTGTAGATCCCACTACAATCAGCGCGAGATCGATGCCATCATCTGGCGGGTTCCGCCACGAGCTTTGTCTCGGAGGAAAGAACCTTCGAGATACAGCTATCTGTGTCACGCCAGTTATGGTGATGGATTCCTTTGTCGCCCAAGTCAACTCTCTTCTCAATTTCTCTGGCCATTATATTACCGGTATTTTTCACACCGAAGAGTGGCAAAGATTTGCAGGTGTTGTAGGCATGATTACCCACCATTCCAGGCTTTATGCGCACATTTGGTCAGATGCCATTACATTTGGGACTCTGGGTGGTCAGTATTTTTCTTTACTTGTATCCTATAGCTGCTCACTTCTTTATTTCACAGCTTCTTTCAGTGAACGTTCCGGCACTTCTGGTGCTGGTTCCAGCCACATGCCGGCGTCGATGCCTGTAGGCATGTTCAACACGGCAGCCAGTCCCTCCAAGAAGCCCGCAGCATCTGGCCAGTCTGCGGCATCTATATGACCTCTTGAATACATGGCAAAGAGTAAGTGGTCTGCGCAGTTTTTTTGCTCTTATTTTGGCTAACTTTGGTTTTAAGTCCCTGTGTATGACGGTAGAACGGGTAGGTTAGATTATACGGCCAAAGGTTTTGACAACCTCAAGACTACCTATCCTCTTTATGAGAGCGAGATTCCTCGTGGTTCCCTGGCAGTGGTTGGTTACATTACTCAGGTACACAAGATTGGGGATCAGCACCGTGTTTTAACATATGCACAGTGGATCTTGGTGCTGGCCTAGCCTTAGGCTGCTGGCATTTTTTGTTCGGACAAGCTGTAGCCGATTGGCTTCCACAATATGAATCCTTCTTTTTTCTTCTCGATATGAGTGATTCTAAGTTTGAACTTGTTGGTTAATCTGGAATTTCCTTGAATTCAATAGTAGGTCGCTTAGTATTTCTTACAAAGTCCAAGTACCTTATTTGGCCCTTTTGAATGTCATTGAGGGTCTATTTGAGGCTTTGTATTCAATGGTGCAAAACCATACATTTGATACATTGCATAAATAAGTAACTCTAGGCAAGGCCTCCATCTGCAAGCTTGGAAAGAAACCATTGCCACCATTGATGTTAAGTTATATCTACTGATGTATTATGACCTACTCTCTAATTTGAATACCTATACCCCTAGACATGGGGGTTTGAACTAGGCAGCGGCGCAGATACTCCCATGGGTACCGCTGAGGCCTCCCGTACCCCTACCCATGAGGATATATACCCCTCAAGCTACGGGTTTGTGGTAATGGGGTATCACGAGTTACCACAGGTATGGGTATCTCACACGGGATATAGGTAGAATGAAAGTATTACACTAACTAGACTACATAAGGGTGCCAGCGACGATGTCGACGACGCCCCTCACATTCTGAGCGATGGCAGGTAAGGAATAACCACTGCCCTTCGCCGCTCGATGAGCCCTAGGGCAGTCGTTTCCTTGTCGCTCTGCCTACTGAAACCCATTCCACTGGCACCCAATCCCCGGTTCGTTACCTCTGTCTCGCTATTGCACTGTGCAAGGGAGATGGAGAATCGGTGGCCGCGTCGAATGTCCAAAACTATCCGCCTCCATCTCGCTCTTGCATGCGAGGGAGGTGGTGAGGTGGTAGCAGCATCGAAGTCACGAAGACGGTAGATATCGCGATCGGCGATCAGCCGGCGTCATTTTGTGGCGTCAATGGAGGGTGGAGTGGCGGCGCGCTGTCGCTTGTGCGTGCCGCCTGGGCGTTGCTGGCAGATACGGAAGGGCGGTGAGTGGTTGGCAGTCGCCAGAACAAGCTCGAACATCGTCTGGTGTGAAGACAACGTTCAAAGTTAGAAGAGATGGCGAATGATTCACCATCTCCTCGTATGCTGTAGGTGGGAGGGTGAGTGGTGGGCTGTATCGAGAGAAAAAGCGCGAAACAAATCGTATACATGATTCGTTTCGGGACGCACCTTGCGGGTCTCCCGCTTCCAGGGTCTCCCCTCCATGTCTAGTATCCCCCGCCTTGCTTCCAGATCGCGGCGCCTTCGTTCGGGCGTTGCAGGCGTGCCTAATTGCGGGTGGTGGTTGACAACAAAGATCAGCGACCCCCGGCGTCGTTGATGGCTCCTCCGGCGTTTTCCGAATCGACCAGATTGGGCAATGGCGAGCGACGCAAAAAAGGCGGTGCGGGATGTGTCGATCTATCTGCGGTGTGCCGATAATCCTTCCGATGAGTCGAGGCTCAGGGTTTGTGTCGTTGTTCTATCTAAGATGTGTGTGTCGTGTTCTGTACATCCTCGTCGAGGCGAGACGAAGAATAGATATGTATTTTTGGCTACAAGTCAGTTCGTGCTTATGTCAGCACTTCGAACGAAGTGATGAATAAGCAATACGGCGTCACGCGTTGTTTGGCTGTAGATTGTTTGGCATCGGCTTCAACTTCGCTTAAGCGCCCGTTGCATTCTGCAACCTCTACGCCGCGGCGAGGGATCTCTAACCGGCGTATGTTGATGAAACAATTCGACTACTGATTTTTGTGATTTCAATTTCGCCGCGAGGTATCTCTAAGCGAAATAGTATGTACGTCAACATCACGTGAAGAAACATTCGACCGATGCTCCTCCGTCCGCGTATGCGTAACGTGTTCAAGTATACGCTTCGTAACCGAATCGATAACGAACGGATAAATTACGTTCAAACTTGAAACAGCCGACGTGGAGGTGGGATTTAGTTTCTCAGAGCTGTTTCGCTCATCTTTATAGGGTCTCAGCTAGCGAATTCTCGGGGCCTTCGCAAGACTTCGACTTTTCGATCGCGTATATAAACTCCATATGTCTCGTTATCGCTACACTTTCGGTGATTAATTTGAGGTCATATATGTGGATTATTGAAACGAATGTCTTGTTTCTAAGGCGTGGAAAGGAGGGCCCCAACTACTCCTATTTCTTCTCTAGTCGAAATCGCGACGAGTCTACGTCGAATCGCATATATTCGAATCGCATATATTGACGTCCAGTTGCAGTTTTAAAAAATAACGGCTTATCTGCTTCATAGGCAGAACCTCGCGCTGGCTGCAATATTGTGACTTTATGACCTCATCAGATACAGTCCGACTCACGTTAAAGTACGTATTTTCCAAGCTCCGTAACGACACTCAAACCTATGTTTCAACTTATTGATAGACCCCGATCGTATCCGCGTTCTCGAAGCCTGGCTCAGGCTTCGAGATTGCGGATGTAGATCCAACTATAAAAGTGCTCGATCCTCAGGAATCCCGCTCGATCTTGCGCCGACTTCCCTCTCGAATTCGCGCATCTCGCATTGCTTCAATCTTCACGTTGCAACATGAATTGCATCGGACCCAACGACAGGAAGGTCGTCTTCCCTTCCACTCGCCTCGATTGTCTGCCTGATATCTACATTATGGTCAACCATCCCAAGCACAGCGGTCATGGCCGCGCATACTATTTCGTCCTCGACGGATCTCCCGCTGGTCTTTCCAGAATCCTTAAATTGGAAGAAAACATCCTTCGGGTGCCCAACGGTAGCGAGGAGGAAGCTATTGCCAAAGGTGAATACTTTTATTGTCTACGACCTTTGTACTTTCGTTTATCTAGCCCTCTACAGGAAATCTTAAGCTCGAAGATGGTGATATTATCTTCGCCAGGCTTGCCTCCTCACCTCAGACTGGCGAAAAGGACGTGGCTGTGGTATGGGTTAACGGACGGTGCATATATTCGTTGAATGCCGCCAGTACGTCGTAATTTACGGTCTCCCCACAGCGATCTCTTTTCGGATGCATTGCGCACCGACACCGTTGCTGCTTGCGATGCCATTCTTGGGCCCAGGGAACTTAGGTCGTGCGCTGAGCCCAGCTACACAGGCGACGGCGTCCGTATCGGCGGCACCGCTTGGGAGCGTACCAATCCCACCAAAGTTAGGGGCGGAAGGTGCTACGCCTTTGGGATGTCGTTCCAGTCTCAGAAGTCTCTCTGCTCTCCCTGCGCTGACGGTAAAGTTAAGGATAATGACGAAGCGACTCTGAAGATGAGGGCGGAGCTCGTTAGGGTGCGTGTATTTTCGCGCGATTCCCTTGGTTTTATGCCTGATAGCTTTTAATGCAGGTTACAACTGCAATGGCCATGCGTGCAATTCGAACTGGCCCGGAAGAGATAATGGAGCACCTCGATATCAACGCCGAACTCTTAAATATCCCTAGTGTCGGTGTCAATGGGAACAGCGCGTTCGCTGCCGCCCAGCTTAATCTTGCGCCTACTCGACCATCGACGTCCGGTATTATTGCTCTCGTTTCATACCTATATTGATCTTCGTTCTAACTTGCCGGTATTCAGTTGAAACGCTCCAAGATTCTATGGGCAGCGCCGGCGAAGAGCATATCGATTCCGACGATAGTCCTGGTCATTATTCGCATATGGCCACTGTCTCCGACCTCCCGGAAGGGTTCGATCCCGGCCGATTCTTCGTGCTCTATCCGGGTGTGTTTGTCACGCTGGATTCCTTCGCTTCTGTCTGTTTCTCGGGTCTTCGCCGCCATGGTTCCTCCCCTCCCATCGCGCCTGCGGCAGCCGCCGCCGACGAACTCAGTTGGGCAACCAGGGTTACCTTGATTTCGTACCCTCCCAAGGGAATGACGGGAGATTTCCAGAAAAGGCCGTTGGGTGCGTTGGGATTGGGGAATGTTTTATACACTACTCCTGAGATGATTACACCTGAGTATGTAATTGTCTACTTCTGCGTGTACATACGTGTAGCTTACTTTAGCCAATGAGTAGGCGAAAACGGCTCTCTTGCAATCCTTCGACTTTCGCGGAAGATGGAAGGGTGATCATACCGCGCTTGTCTTTGGTCGCTTTTCTTGCCAAGTCGTTCTTGACTGTTGTGCTGTGTATCCTGGCCCAACTGGATCCCCTCATTGGCGCTCGAGTTGACAGCGACGCTTTCCTGGGCTCCTTTTCCTTTGCCAATGAGGATGGGCATCATCAGCGAGTAGGCCCCTGGAGGCTGGGTCCCGGTTGGCGCTCTCCCAACGCATCCAACGAAACGGAGAACATTTTGCTTGATTCTGACCTTGTTAGCCAACAGACCCTCGTTGACAGCCAGTACGCAAAGTGGTGGAGATATTATAGATTCTACTCTGCTCATATTCCTTTCGCCGTATGCTCTGGATCAGTTCCTGCTATAGAAGAAGATGATCTGGACGATGGTGAAGATGAAGTCGACCCACCTTCCCCGTCTCGTCCCCGGAAAATCGCTCGCAATGCAGGTAAGTATCGTTATATGTAAGCATGTTGTTGTTCTCCTCTCACGCGCGCTCTTATACAGGTCCCTCGAGGACGGGATTGCCTCTATCCAACAACCAAACCGGCAGCAGCGTCGAGCTTGAATTCACCCCGAGAAAGCGGAACAAAGGAAAAAACAAGGCAAACTCTCAGCCGGGTGACTCTTATAATTACCTGATGCAGATTGCACTCGCTAACTTTGGTCGGAAGGTCCATCCGCGCCTAACAAGAAATACAAGAAGTCCCCTCTGATAGACTCGGACGATAGCGAACCTAGGGAAGACGACTCGGGTGAGAACGCATGCTGGTTTCACGGGTACCGCTTATTCATTTGATATTTTTCACAGACGTTCTATATCTTGCGTGGTCCGGCAGTGGATACGACAAGCTTGTCGCTTCATTTGGAAGACACAATGCCGCTACGTCTTCGTCATCTCGCAACACCCGCTCTCATAAGAGAATTGATTTGGTCGAGGGCACGAAGGATTGTCCCATGATCATTGTCGACGACGACGATGAGACGGCGGACATATATGCTGCTGTGGACGGCGAGACACCTGCGCACCGAGCTGGTGGGTAGAAATCATAATACTTTGTTGTTATACCCTTTGTAATATTTATGAGAACAGAGCTTCCAACCTATATCAAATCGGTCACTTCGACTGTAATCAATTCTGAATACAATGAAACTCACGGCGCGGCCATGGAAATTCTGACCGATTCTTCCGAGATTCCGCTAAGCGAATCTATGAACGCACTCCAGGCTTACCACGTCGCTATAACTTCTCGTCCACTGGACGTTTCATCGGTTCCCCTGCTTCGCTCAAGTTGGGTCGGTGTGAGCGCTTTACAATCGAGCGAGCGTGCAAATTCGCTTCTGTTGAGAAAGCAACGTTCTTGCATCATGCTCACAGCTTATACTTCTTGGCTATGGCTCCACGTCTTCATCCTAAAACATATTCACGGCATCCTAAACGGAACCGACGCCGTATCCGTAGCTTGGCTATCGACTTTGATCGACTATGTGGTATACTTGCTAGAGTCCGGCGCCGTTCGAGCGACATTCAGCGCGCAGTCGTGCGGCCTCGACCTGCCTGATACTCAATGTGTTATTGATTTGCGGACGGACAACATTCCAGATGTGCTCAAAGAGTACGATAAACTCGTCGCCGACACGGTCATGGAGGTGCTGGGAAACTGGCTCGCATATCCTTCAAGCGAACGCGTCCAGTACCAGGCTTACTTTGTCCACATTTTGTTGCGAGATATCGGGCACGATATCCTCACACTCGATGCAGTGTGGAAGATATATCAAACGATCAACAGGCACTCCTTTTTGGATTTAGGACCGCTTACGTTCGATGCTACCGCAAGGCCCGTCCATCCCGACCATCCCATTTTCGATTCTCAGTCTGTCGAGAGGAAGACCATTGGCGATATTGCTGCGGTCGTCGATCGATTCGTCAATGGGCAGTTGATGAATCGAACGGATATTCTCTCCAATAACGCGTTACTGGTGGACGTGGCTCCTCCACAACTGACGGGCGCCATGAACCGGCGTCTGTCATTGTTGAGGCAATTCGTGTCCGACAGCTACCTGGTGGTCTTCAAGGATATTCATATACCTAACGATCGACTCTACCAAGCGTTGCGTGCAAGACCGGACTACTATATCCCGTTCAGAGAGCATGCACCTACAAGGGATCACATGCGCGATCCTGATGGCCCTTTTGGGCCTTCTCACTTGCGGACTACGGAAGGCGTATTCAGCGCTATAGTAGGAAGAGCCATCACCTTTGGCACCGGGTTTTCGACAACGGGAAGGACGCTGTTTACCTCTGCGATGGATTTTCACGCTGCTTGCAATGAGATGGGCGATCAAGACGATAGATTCTTTTGTGATCCCGCGGCTTATGGACGGCACAATCACAAGAAGACCACCGACTTGGCCGACATATACTGGTCTCAATTGCAGCAATACCAGTGGCCCGGTTTGTCCAGCGACGGTCAGATTCCCTTTATGGAATGCTTCAGATTCTTCAAGCCTCCCTGCGGACCGGCACGCTTCCCCGAACTGGGAAACCTTGCCGCTTATCTCCTTACCGCAGACTACGTTTACGCCAAGGCAGTTTGTCCTCCGACCAAGGATGAAATGGGCCACATGGTGCAGCTTCTCAACAAAGGGGCGACAAAAGCTCTTGAATTTGTGGGTTTC
Source organism: Flammula alnicola (assembly GCA_015499995.1). Classification (NCBI taxonomy): domain Eukaryota; kingdom Fungi; phylum Basidiomycota; class Agaricomycetes; order Agaricales; family Strophariaceae; genus Flammula; species Flammula alnicola. The sequence continues at coordinate 19,985 of JADNRV010000279.1, forward strand.
ATTCCCCGCGACGAACAAACCCGAGCGGCTCCAAGGTGAAACCAAGCGTTCGGTCCTGCGTCGACGGTTTCCACAGGGCTGATATTGAGATCGCCAGCTGCATAGACGAGTCAGAGCATGCTACTGTCGGTGTGGACTATATCATGGCGGAACATACGCTCTGCAAGTTCACGCGCGCTATATCCGATAGGCTTATTTCTGTTTGATATTAGTATCTTACTGGCGTTCATAGTATGATGATGTCGAGGGCGGGCGTATTTTGTCTTAATATTCACGACTCCGTCGAAAGATGATCAATCCCTTAGTCAGCACTACTAGAAAAGTGCTGGCTAAGGGATTAAAATAGTGTCAAAAAAATCATCTTGGGCTCGCTTGAAATACAAAAGTGTGGGCGGCCGCTGGCCTCTATTCGTCCTCGTCCGCCACCGCCTCCTCATCCTCCTCTCCGCCGTCTGAAGTCCGGATGTCACGTTTGTCTGGTCGGAATAATTAATGCTACGATCGATGTGAAAAGCAACGGGCCTACCTGCGGGCTCCGTTTGACGGTCATACTTGCGTAGTCAATTTTCATGTGCGCCATGTAAAGTCGATCCCGTTCCGATATGCCCACTTCTTTGAGGTCGACGCCTAGTGTACGTCGAGTCAGTAACGGGAACATTTTGACTAAGATGTAGCCTTCACCGCAATGTTTCCGGGGTGGATCCATCTTGTGGATCGAGAAGACTTCGTCAAGGTCAACGTCGAGAGACATCGACTCGTCTGAACTGTCGTACTCGTCGCTCGTAAAAACCTCCACGATTGCATGATCTATGCCGACCTGCAAGTAGTGGTCGTCAGGAAAATGCCCTGGAGTTGCCTTCCGATAGCCTCCAAAGTACAATTCGGAGCGCCTTCGATGCTTTGCCTTTCCGCCAATTGCTTGTATAGCATCAAACTGATGCACAATCGGTTCATGCCAGTCGCGAATACTGTATGCGTGTTCTCAAAGATTTCCCCCGACAGCCTTAACTCGTAATTGCAGGCGACCCACTCCAAGAGATCCAGTGCGAGGCCTCGCGCACGCATGCAAGCTAAGCGATTCAAGAGGGACATGGCGTTGTAGTCGTGGAGTATATGTCGTTGTTCTTGCTTCGGCGTCAAAGCTGAACCCGGGTCCTGTCCCGGATAGCTATAGGTCTCGAAGTCAAGCACGTTCATGAGTACCCAAGGTAACAAACGGTCAAAAGCTCCTTGAAGCCATCCATGGTCTCCAGATTGGGTACGTGTGCCCACGCTCGCTCTGAGAGCAGGTTGGCAAGGGTTACAAAAAAATTGGCGGGCGCATAGATTGACCGATGGACTCACCATCGCGTTCCACTTCACCCTTGACAAGAGCCGTGTGATAAAAGGTGAGCATTTGGCGGAGGAGAAATCTTGATGGGCCATGGGAGGTATTGCTGATGTACCTCTCTGCCACGAAACAGTGAATCAGACCATACAATGTATCCCTAATTGTCGAAGTGGCATAAAAATGACCACCCTCACAAACACTATGCTCGAGGGTGAAGACGGCGTGAGGTGTATTCGGTCGCATGATGCTAGCGCGTCACACGGGGCGTTAGGCTTCACATGCCGGGAGGAGAACGTGAGACCTACAGTTTTGTGCCGGGAGTGAGGACAACAGCCTCCAGCGACCATCCCTCGGGAACCTTTTCCAAGTCAAACTTTCCTTCCAAGAAGGTGGCGATGCTGGCAAAGTCGACTGTCCCTTCGAAACCGGGTTTAACACGAGCCAAGATCCACCATTTGGCCCCAAACATGGGAATGACAAATGTGCCGAGGCCGTCACTGTCGTCATGTAGTCCGTGGAAGGCACCCTTCGTGGCCGCCAGCCCCCATCGAAAATCGGCTGCATGAGTGGGCATACCCGGCTTCCACCCGACTCCGTTCAGCGTCGCACGCAGAGCATGTATCTCGGAAGCGAATGTCGTCCGTTCGAGCCCCGCGAGGGGCAGCGGGAAATTCAAGGCGTTCAGCACTTTACTGCGGGGTTGCTGCGAACACTCGTATAGCTGCCGGACGGTCCCCTTCTTGACACGCACGTCAGCATACTTGCCGATAGAAGGGACTGGTCTGTATAGGACGGTGTTAATAAACAATCTCAATACCCTGGGATCGACTTACCTTGAATATCGACCACGCTGTCCAATGGAGCAATATCCCTAAGCGCCTCCTTAAACGATGCTTTGCCGTCGGTGGTGTCCGTGATAACGATGTGTTTTGTGCGCAGGATCTCCTGCACCCTCGAATCGCTCATCCGGGCAAACTCGACCTCTGTCATGATGGAGAGCGCGGACTGGTCCTTGTCTGCGACGTGCAGAGGCTTCGAATCCCTGTACTCTCCCTGCACAGCATTCGCTATAGCAAGGAGGGTCTGGAGAGTCGATTCGTCCTGAAGATGAATCAGCATGCCATGAGATTGGTAGGTAGAAAGTATCAATACTTGGACGGTTGGCTTGAAATCGAATGCCTCGCCCTTGGGGCCATAAGCAGTGAAGCTTTTCTCCGACTCATATTCCTGAAGGTCAAACGATGAAGGGATGTAAGCAATGCCATAAAGCTTTCACTCACCTGTGGCATTGTGCTTGTATCAAGGTTCACGGGGTCTGGATCAGCCTAGCACGACGTCAGTATTGTATAGGAATACACGAGGGAAAAAAAACGTACAAATACATCTGCATTAATCGATTGCCAATACCATGTCTTTTCGGAGGTATTGGGTTTTATGACCGGCAGAAAATCCTCTTCTTCCTCGTCGCTCTCGACTGTGTCTGGCATCTGGGTTGTTCTGCGACATTTGTTTGTCTTGGACTGGTTGGACGGGGCCGGACGCTTCTTCGACTGGGAAAGATTAGATGGCATCGGGCCTGTGGTTGGACTGGTCGCCGATGCAAGGTGCTCCTTGTCCTTGATCCGGGTTGAGGAACGCGTCCCAACTGTTATCCTCGTCTGCAGGGTGGGCGGAATATCGTTCATTGCGACGTCATTGTTGCCCACTGGAATATCGTCCATTGCGATGTCGGCATCTTGTCGCGGGGCTCCAGGGCCGTCTCCATCAGTATCCATGTCGGAGAGCTCGCTGGAGTCCGGATCATTCATCGTGCTTTCAGACTGATCCACAATAGGAGTGTCGGGTCGCTGAGGAAGGACCACCGCAGAAAGCTGCCGATAGGGGGTGGGGGTGGCGTCGGATTGCCGGGAATGGAGGCTAGAGATGGCTGACGAGGGGGTGATGGTGTGATATTGCCAGGAAATTCGGAGGCCACTGGATCAGCAGAAGTGGGGTGGGGTGGAGGCATCTGGTCGTCAGGAGCATGGGGCGGAGTTGAGGCTCCATGAGATGGAAGGGGAGGGGCCGGTTGTATCTGTTTAGCAGCCGCATTGGTTGCTGAGGCGCTTCCAGGTGAAGGCGGCCGATGGGGAGAAACAGAGGATCCAGAAGGAGCCGCTGCAGAGGGGCCCATGCTATCTGGCGAGTTGGCTCCGCTGGGGTGGAAAAAAACAAATGATTCAAATGGGGTTTCCAATAACTGGTCAGGGTATACTCACCGGTGAAGAACAGGAATGCAGGATCTGTCGTAGGAAGTAACTCCATAACTCTCCACGATGGCATTTGCATAAGCTGGGCCAAAGATTGCATAATTGGCCTCCCCTGTGCAATTCCGTAAAGCGTGCGCCAAATGTCGTCCTCGAGCAGACGCAGAGCGAGAGGGCGTTGATTTCCAAGGGCCTCGGATAGCTTTGCCAGATTTTCTCGGCCCCAGTGCTTCTTACGCAGTGCGAACGGCAACAGCAAGTACAAGGGAGAAATATTTAGCGCAGCTTGAAGCGGTATACGGAGCTGGGCCGCTGTCGATTGCCCGAGCAGGGCGGTCGCACCCTCTTGTTCCTTTGGAGTAAGAGGTACAATCGATGAACGCTGGATACCAATCGAGCTTTCCTGTGTATGGGATGGATCGGCGCTGGATGAAAAGGTCAGATATTATATTGAAATTGTAAACCAAGTCGACGCACGGAGTTTCGAAGCGTAGCAGATCGTTTAGATTGTTGGGCAGATCCGGTAAAATGTCGTTGGAGGTTTGAGCTGGCATATGCAACATATACGATAGATGCAATGCCGCTACCCGGAAATTGTCGATGATAGGTCCCATTTTGTTGAACGTCTCCAGCCGGGCCAGGCGCCTTAGGTGATGCAGATGGATGTTGTGAGCTTCCATGTCCTGTGAAGGTTCATCGACGATCACGTTATTGAGGAGCTGGCGACATTTCTTTAGAATGGATGGGCAGTTTGCCAGCCTCTCAAAGTACTGGACATGTGCTCGGTCAATTATGAGTTTTGGGAGGCGAGTACCTATGCTGCTCACCTTTTCCTTGGGGATCAAGTCCCGGGTCAGAGTTTTGGGACGAAGGAGCTCCGGCACCGTATTACCCTTCTCCAGATGTGCGAAGATATCTACCACTTTGTAGGCAGAGATAAGAGCGACTAGCGTTTCATGGGTTGCGGTGCTGGCATTGTGAACGGGCATCGAGGAGAGGCTGGCGAGAGGGCCTTTTGACGCGGCTTGATAGCGCAGCAGACCCGCAAGGCGAAGGCCTTCCTGGCTGTGATCGTTGAAGGCCTTTCATTCCCATCGAGTGAGATGGGAAAGGATGGTCTGTTCATTGTACTTAGCTGCTTGGTCGCTGTAAGGTGTGAAGCACTTACATGTAGGGGATGATCAACCTCGACATGCGAATCAAGACGGCCGTTTTCCGCCTGGTTTATCACCGCGGCTGTATCGAATGGCCATTCATGCACCAATGCCCAGCGGAGATGCGGGTTTTGTTCGTATTGTTGCACTGCATATTGATCTTCTTGTTGCACTGCATATTGATCTTCTTGTTGCACTGCATATTGATATTAACCTATGCCGCCTAACGTTTTCCTGATACTGCTTACTTTTGTTTTTAGGGTCTTACTTTGTATGTAGTTGTGTTCGGGATGTATTATTACGCTAACTACAAGCCTGTTGTATTAGTGTGCTATAGCTACTATACGGACGTGATTGTAATGTAAGTGTTCGGAAGAGAAAACAGAAGAGCCACGGTTGGAATTTTTCAGGCGTGTTGAGTTTAGGGCCGGTGTAGTGGCGACGGTTACTGCGGGTGATTGGATCGCTGGTAAATGTGCCGATGTGCTGATGTCAGCACTTCGTTCGAAGTGCTGACATAACCACTTCGAACGAAGTGCTGACATAACCACTTCGAACGAAGTGCTGACATAACCACTTCGTTCGAAGTGCTGACATAACCACTTCGTTCGAAGTGATGAATAATCAAGAAAACACCGGCCCTAATTCAACGACGCGTACAACACGGCCCGCGCGGCGTGATCTGTTCTTCTTTCTTTTCCTCGTCTTTCTTTCACGAATGGTAGCTAGACGTAACGACCCCCGATCCCTCTTTTCCACTATTGCATATCAGCTCGCTACCGCCATCCCAGATACATTCGGACGGGCAATCGAGGAGAAAATCAAGGCAGACCCGTCGATTTTGAAGAAAAATATGAAGCTTCAACTCGAGAAGCTCATAATTGAACCGCTTCGACTACTCGATTCCGCTACACGTCCCATCATTATCGTGATTGATGGACTCGATGAATGTCTTGGAGAGACGACCCAGGCAGAAATAGTGCGACTTTTGGGCTCCATATCTCAACACGGAAATCTCCCCATCAAGATTGTCCTGACAAGCCGACCAGAGCCTTGGATCCGCAACGAATTCCACACTCAGCTATTACTGCCGCATACTCGCCGAATGTTTCTTGAGCAAACATCAGAGACGGACCAAGATATTCGAATATTTCTTCGTTCCGGGTTCTCGGATATCTGCGACAGCCCAGACCACCAACTGACGATGGCAAATGTACCGAAGCCCTGGCCTGCCGACAGCGAGGTGGATGAGCTTGTCGAAAGGGCATCAGGACAATTCATATATGCCTCAACGGTTCTTACATTTGTTCATGACCCATTTAAACAACCCAACAAACAGCTCAACCTTACCCTCGCCGCGGTCAGGGCTTCGAAAATTGGTAGTTCGACCAATCCCCTTGCTGCCCTCGATCAGCTGTACATGCAGATTCTCTCAACATCTCCGGACAAGCAACAGACCTTGGATGTTTTGGGAGCCGTCATTGCAATGATTGAGCCCGTTAGTTCAACAACTTTAGAGAATTTCTTCATTCACCACTGTCAAATCGTGGAAGAGCTCCTTGGTCTTCACCCCGAGAAAGCTTTGAGGACAATCCGGTCCCTGGTAGATGTTTCCAAGAATGGCAAGGTCGGATTCTTCCATAAATCCTTCCCAGACTTTCTGCTTGGTGCTTCTCGGGCTGGTGATTACTTTATTGACATTAACGCGATGCACAGTCGCATGGCCCTTGCATGTTTAAAAGCGATCAGACTCAACCCCGCTATAGGTGAGCTAGCCTTGTGCACCATATCTACTGCTTATTGGTGTTTATACATTGCTAAAAAAACAGCCCTGTGTCCTGAGACGGTTAAGGCGTACGCAGTCAATTGCTGGGACCTTCACTGGATGTTATCCTCAGTATGCAATCGCGACCAACTTTGTGATGAAATCAAGAGTATTAATGCATCCCTATTTTACTACCATCTTGCGTGGGAATGGGTTGGTGAAATGGCTTTGACAGTTCAGCGTATGCTCAACATGAGGTATCTATTTGTATTCTTGTGCAGAGGACTATTTGGAATTAACATTTGGCTGCCTTTCAGACGGACAGAATCAATGTGGATTCCCCGAGGTGAGTTTCGGCACCTACCCCGTCGAAAAGGTAATTGCCTAAAGTCGATGGGTGTGAGTACCAGTCCCTTGTGGGCAATGTCATTGTTCATTTCTACCTTGCCACATATTAAAGCGGACTTGATCCCATTTAGGAATGCTATCGTCGCAACTCCCCCCCTAACAAAGCAACTATATATTTTCGAGCAGCGTGTCAGGTTTTTTGGGACCTGGAAAGGAGATACAGGAGGCGGAACAAGCGAGAACTTAGCGACACAGTTCTGAAGAGCTACGGTAAAACTAGAAACATTTCATACGTATGACTTTAACAAGTGGTCGTTGGACTGCTCTACGTGCTCGAGCATACATCCCACTGCACCCAACCCTAACTTCCCACTTTGAACGCCAGGAGATCACGAATGTAGATATGAATCGTTGCTCTCAAAAAATATACAGTATATACGAGTATACAGCACTACGCAGAAATAGCAGTACAGTGCACTGCAGTACAACCGCTGAGATGTGGTCAATGTCAAGGGGCGAATACATATGTACACATATATAGTACGTACATGTATAGGTATATGTGCAAGAGGTATCGAGAGTCGGAGGTATGTATGACACTGACGTCCGAGCAGTGAATTCGAGGGAGCCTTCTAGCTCCCAAAACCCAATGGCATAATACACTACTTGACAAGTAAGACGCACGAGAGGAGAGAGCAGAGGGATGTGATAATTGCAAGAAGGGGGATGTAAACTCTTACCGGCTCTATATGTCCTGCTCTATCCTCTTGGATTACGCTTCCCACTCAACATTACCATTACATATCTAAAAATGGTTGGACTCAACTGCATCAATGGTGGGCCCTTGAATCCTGCACCGTTTCTACTGCTTATTGCTCGCTAAAAACAAACACACAGTCATCTGATACTAAAACTCATTATGTTTGTTTTGCGAGGTCACTTTGGAGCCAGCTGGGTCACCGCTGCTGGAGCCGATTCTCAATGAGCGGGAAAACCTCCCTCATCGAGGAGGTACTTGCCTCGAGTCGATACGAGTGAGTAACATTCCCTTCTGGGCAATAATATTTTTAATTTTCGCTGTTGACACATTTTAAAACGGACGTGGCGCTTAGGAATGTAGTTATTTCAACCGCCCAAGCGAGGCAAAGATATGTTTTAGAGCAGCGTTGGAGGTTATTCTTGACCTGCGGGAGAGATCCGGGGAGTCACTGTTTATGACATAATGGACTAGAATTTAAACCGCGATACATCGATGTGTTCATCTTGAGTGGCTACATGACTGGATTCTATCTATTACTCGACCGCGGTCGATGAATCGCTAAACTGTATCTTGCTTATAATAAGATGAATTAGATGAGATACGGATGTGAACATGAGTACGATGCAGTGTAGTGCCAAATAGATTCGAAATGCGGATGCTTGCGAGTAAAGGAGGAGTAATACTAATAGAAAGTGAGAAGGCAGGCGTTGATGCACATGTTCGATGCTAGTTGGATGAGAACAGGAAATTCGTAGCGGTCGTGAGGGTAGAGAGGCTAATACGCCGTATAAGTATGCGAAGCTGTACAGAAAGAGTAAGAAAAAAGAAAACCACGAAGAAGAATTAAGGGAAGGATGAGCGAGATATTAGAGCTGGTTTAGGGTTCATAAACGGTTTAGTAATCTTGCCCATGTCCCAGGGCGCGAGCGCGATCCCTTCTAGACATAGGGACTATCTAAGCTCTTCGAGGAGGAACCTCTACGTCTAGCCCGCGAACGACAAAGCGCCGGCAGACTGATCAACCCGCCTGCAGGTGATGACAAAGGGCAGCAACGTAAAGCTTTTGATGAGGCGACACCAGTCGTATGCGTGTATGAGACGGTGTGCAGAATACCACGAGTCTCGCGGGCCAGCGGCGAACTCGAATAACCGAACGCCTCCTACAGGCGATCTCGACGGTTTAAACCCGACACCAAAATGGGACGATGGGTGAGGATTCGACCTCCAGGAGCTTGCACACCCCCCCCCCCCCCTCCAAGAGCCACAGGGCGAACGCCGTCGAATGAAAATAAATAAACGATGGCATCCATCAAAGCCGTGACCTCCCCGTCGTATAATAGAGCTCATCGTGCAATGGAGCTCATGGCCTTCCAGTCCCAGCGCCTCTGGCAGGGCGGAACCTCGAAAAAGGTGCCAAAAGATCGATGGGCACAGCCGCTTGATCAATATCTCGGTGCCAGGTCGTGGTCTTGGCGTAGGCACCAAGCCCGACGTACGAGGAGAGTACAGTTCGTACATCTTTCAGTCCACTGCTGCTGCGTGTCGTGTGGGTTGTACCATATCCGAGCGGACCACGTCCGAGCGCCGAAACAGAACCACAAAGGGTCTGAAGCAGGGAACTCCGCCGAAATGCTAGATTTTCAGCTCTCTGAACCCCCTCACATCCAACCTGCCGGTCCCATTCCTTCTCCACTCCTCATCGGCCTCCGACTCCGCCGCCACGCCCACTGCGCCAGCGGCGCGCCCCGTCCACCTGCCCCAGGAATCACGATCTTGCCCGCAGACGCACCCGGCGTAACAGCAACCACGCCGCCCAAGTGCCTCTGCTTCGGCAGCCCAAGCGCCTGGCGCTGCCTCCGCGTCAGCGGCTTCTCGCCCTGCACGTGGTGTTGGTGGTGCAGGTACCTCTGCGATTTCTGCTTGGGTGTCGTCATCACAGGGTCAGGCTCGGGGGCGCAGGTGACGGCGACGTAGAAGACGACACCTCCGACGCAGCTTCGGAGCTCGTCTCGGACGAACTGGACGTCGAGCCGGGCGCTGATAGGCCTGGTGTATCAGCCTCGCCGTCGACGTCGACCTCCATTTCCATTTCCACGTCCTCGCCGTCCGCTCCTCGGGCGCCTTGCGACGACGCATCGGCACTACTATCACCAGCACCCGACGTCGATCCCATACGCATCCGCGATCTCTTCTCCCGGCCTTCCCTCCCATCCGCATCCTCGCCCCCCGACGCACTCGATTCGTCAAATGTCCGCTTCGGAGAGCGATACTGCGCCCTCGCTCCTGGTGTACCAGCCTGAAGATGAGCCTGCCTGGAATGCGAGCGCAGGTGCGCTGGCTGTGACTCGGTGGAAGAAGACGACGACGATGTGGTCGACGTTGACAACGGATGCTTGCTCGGCGTGCTCGGAGAGAGAACGGGTTGCGAAGGTTGAACGAGGCCCTGGGAATGCGGGAAAGGCGAGGCAGATCGAGATGTAGGCAAAGGAATCAACAAAGGATCTCCAACTGTGCGTTGGGCGTCCGCAGCAGGCTCCTGCACATGCACCTCCGTTGCAGATGTAGCAGCAGCAGCCAGTGATGCTACTGGCAACTTTAGCTTGACCTTCAACGACCCTCGCTCCTTCCGCTCCCTATCCTTCCTCTCCTTCTCCTTCCTCTCCCTTTCCCTCTTCTTCTCCCGTTCTCTCTCCTTCATCGCCTCCTTCTCTACATCCTCAGGTAGAGGGAGGTCCTCCGTCTGCGGTGGGGTCTCGCGAACGTTCGGAAGACCTGTATGGGGCCCGCGGAGGTTGCGAATCGAAGAGAAGTGCTCCCAGTCGTGGTATCTGCAAGACGGTGAAAAGGCAGCCGTTAGCGAGGATGTTGATAGCAATGAAACAAGAGACAAGCACAAAAAACGAAGCACGAGCACCAACAACAAATACCAACCAAAAGCGAACATAAAAAAAAGCACTCACGCAACATAAATCGTCGGACCTCCATCCTCCCCCTCCTCCTCCACCGTGCGCTGCCCCTCATCCTCCTCGCCCTCCATGCCCTCGTCTTCTTCTTCTCCCTCCTCCTCCTCGTCACTAGTAACCTCCTCGAGCACATAATACCCATGCCCGTGCGGACCTTCTGCACCTCCTTGCCCTCTTCCACCTTGGGCTTCCGCGGGCTCACACCAAGGCTCGGCGTGCGTGTCGAGCGGCGGCGTTCAGGCGTCGTCGTCATCGCTGCCGTTGCTGTTGTTGCTGTTGTTGTTGTTGTCAGGTCAGGCGTGAGCTCGGGCTCGGGCTCGGGCTGAGGTTGTGGTTTGGACGACGAGGACGAGGACGAGGCTTGCGACGATAGTGCAGACGATGATGAAGAGGACGACCCGCCGCCCTCCACTCGATAACGTACACCAAGCCCGGCTGGACGACTTTGACGTTCCGCCGTGTCATGTGCGCAAAGGCCGAGAGTTCCATGTGTCCGCCGTACGTCGCTACAGAAGAAGAGGGGGATCCGAGATAGAGAGGAGAGAAAGGAGGAAGGGAAGAGGGAAGAGAGGAGTTTGGTTAGCGCCCACGATCATCTCACGAATCAAAAATGATACAAGAATCGAAAGGCGGAGGCATCGACGAGTATAACTGGACATGACCATGATCATTCAGAGACCACACACGGCATCGGAAGTCGACGCCGGCTCGATGCACTAATGCCAAAGCCCAACTCCGGTGACCAAAACTCCCGCAGCTAAAGCGAAACCCGATCCGCAATCCAACCAAATGCGGAGCCAACAGCACACAAGATGCATCCACAAGATGCGAATAGCATATGGCAGAACACGACCATCTACAAACCACAAGCGAACGCAAATGCGGCATAGCACAAGCACCAACTAGCTCGATGGCCAAAAGGCCGAGGAGTTCGGTAAGCGTCTAGAATCCGAAACCGCACTAACGCGAACGCCCAACCTAAAATCCAACCAACCAACGCCAGCAAGCGCATTCTAAACTAAAACCTCCACCCAACCAAAACAGAAAAGGGATATCCAAATCAAAACCACTCACCATTCTCCCGCATACTCCGCAAATACGCCAGCAGCCTCTTCGACGGGCCCTCTTCCTCCTTGCCCTTCCCCTCCTTCCCCTCCTTCCCCTCCTTACCCTCATCACTCTTCCCCTTATTCTCCTTCTCCTTACCCCGCCGACTCTTACCCGCTTTACCGCTATCAGCATCACTCTCATCCCCATTTCCCATCTCCACGAACCCCTCGTACCGCTCGCCGTGCGCCTCGATCCAGTCGCAGATCTGTTTCCTTACCTGTGCGAGAGGAAGGGTGGGAATAGTTAGCGTTGGACTTGAAATCTTTAAATTCAGGTAGGAGTCGAAGAGAGGAGACAGGACACCACGAAACACGGAACACTGAACACGAACTAGGGAAACACAGACAAGACCAACGGCCAAACGCCAACCATCGTCGACTCGCCCAGCCAAACCAGCCCAACAGCAGCCAACAAGTAGAGTCAAGAGCCGATGTACCAGAACCCACGAAACCCAAACCACCGCACCGCCCAGACGCGACACGCGCAACGTCCAACCAATCAGCAGCATGCATCTGACATTCGCGTCTTCTCAAGTCTACCCAGCTCAAGCCTCCAACCAATCTCGGGCTCCGCTGGCTGGTAGCACAAAGCGCAAACCTCATCCAACCCAAAACACCCGACTTTCTCTTTTTCTCTCTCTTTCCAAACTCCAAACTCCAAACCCCTCATCCCAAATCCCTCAAACCCCAAACTCCTCAAACCAAAAAACCAAAAAACAACTCACCTCCCCATGCAACACCGCACTCCCATGCACCTGGTCCGCCAGCGCGCGGAACAGACAATTCCCATCCCCGATCGTCGGGGCGGCGTAAAGACCCAGGAGGGAGAGCTGGGTGGATAGGAGCTGGTTCGGGTTTGGGTGGGGTGTGAGGAGCTTTTTGTCGTTTGGGTGTTTTTTGTTTTTGTGGGGTGGAGCGGTAGGGTGGGAAGGAAGAAGAGGGAGGAGAGGGAGGGAAGAGGAGGGAGCAGACGGAGAGGGAGAAGATGGGAGAAGGGAGAAGGGAGAAGAGTCAGGCAGGGAGCGATACACGGGGATAGGAAGGGAGGACGTACGCGGCCTTTGGATGATCTTGTTGTGCGTGGGCGGACTATAGTGGGGTGAGAGGGAGAGGGGGTGTTAGCTCATGTTCACTTGCTGGTGTAGGATGGAAGAGAGAGAAGTGAAGGACAGGGAAAATAGAAGAGAGAGGGGACGAGGGACAACGACGACAACGACGAGGAGGAACAGACGAAAGAGAACAGTGAGAGAGAAAAGCGACGACGACGGAAAGAAGACGCCCGACAAAAGTTATGCACCGAGTCCGCACGCGAAACTCAACGAGTGAAGGAACGAAGATATAAACCGAGCAGACCGAGCAGGACAGACACGGAAGCAAGTGTGGGGGTGCGCGGAAGGAAAAGTGGAACGAACGGAGTAAGCCGCATGCGCCGCCCGCTCGGCGTCGGCTCGGGGTATCTGTCATCCAGCGGTGTCTGGACCGCATCCCGAAGAGGGATAAGGGGGATAAGGGTACGGAAGGGCAACGGCAGGACGGTGGAAGATGCGGAATACAGAACGAAGAACAAGGGAGAGGGAAGGAAAAGGGAGGAACAGGGAGAAGCAACGAGGCCAAAAACAGAAACGGCAGCATGGACGCACACGACGGAAAATGGGTGGGGAGAAAGACGGGAAAGATTTTATGCAGCAAGAAAAACGACTCACTATGGGGAGCAGGACCTTTAGCGCTCTTATGGTTCCTCTTTGCCATGCTATATATTCTACGTCTGGGTGGAGCGTCGGTGCCGTCGTGTGCTCTAGGGGGGGCTGCTATAACAGTCGTCTGGTGTGGGTCGTAAAAGTCAGAATTGTCCGCGAGCGAGGGAAAATTAGGGAGAGAGGAGAGAAGGGACAAGAGAGAGAGATATAAAAAAAGTACGGAGGCGAAGAAAGAGTCAAAGAGTGATGGGGAGGCTGTTCGATGGTGGTGGTTGCAGTTTGAAGTGGGATCCCTCGATCACGGGGTCTCGATAGTTGGTCTGGACCCCGGACCCTCCGCCTTCAATTTTTTGATGTGATGCCAAAGCTGCCGTGCAATCAGGACGCGAGGAGGAGCTTTCCTAGTGCAAGTGTAGAACTGCGAAGACGAAGAAGGAGGAAGATGAAGAAATGAACTTGAGAAGATATAAGAGCGAGTGGACGTGATTATCGCGTGTAAATCTTGCATAGGGGATGACCGCGTTGGGGTTACCTCATCGATCCCCGTGGCCTACACGCGCTGTTAACAACACCGTGCCGTCCCCGGGGCCGAGACCCAGGTACATCGTCTGTCCACGGACCATCCAACATAGCATGACGAGTTGAACACACTGTTACACGGTCGACCCACCTTCGAATCCCGAACGCTTGTTGCCTGCTGTCAGCAACAACCTCTTGTCCTCATTCACACTCCCGACAAGCGCCGACCCTACGACGCTACCCTTAGCGCCATCAGACCGCAGACAAAACATCGCAGTCCCGCAGTGCCAACGGCATTTCTCTCCGCAGCACTCCACCGCCCTAAAAATACGAGAGAATCAAAGTCTATCGACATTGCTCGCCACTCCCGCAGCCACCCAGCAGAATCTCTCACCGAGTCACTCACCACCAACCTCCCTGCTTCGATCTTATATTGCCAGCAACATACATAAAACCGCCCACCTACCATGATCATCGACGACAAATTCATCATGCTACCTCCTCCTCCCTACCACTCCAGCCGCTCCTCCTCCTCCTACGGCGGCTCCACGCACACCCTAACCTCTCTCCCTCTCCCTCTGCCCCCAAACTCCAAACCCACGCTGACCTCCCTACCCCCCCACATCCTCCTCCAAATCATCCACCACACCTTCCCGCAGGGCAAGCCCCAGCTGCCCTCCTACAACCCGCACGACCGGTACGACACCGCCTACTACGAAGACACCAAGCCCGAGCGGCAGCGCAAGACGCTCTTCTGGCTCTCCACATCGCTGCGGCTGGTGTCGCGGCAGCTGTACATCGCGAGCATGCACGTGCTGCGCTCGACGTACCTCCCCGCGTACGAGGCGCTCATCCGCCCGGGGTACTCGAGCGACCCGTTCCCCATGGGCGTCCCCGCCGCCGCCGCCGCCTCGTCCCCAAACTCCCCCACCTCGAACGCCAATGCTCCATCTACCCCAACTCTCACCGGCGCCCCGCCCGCATACGAGTCGCCCTCCCCCTCGTCGTCACCTTATACCTACACCCCAGACACCTCGCCCCTGCTGACACCCCACCGCGAGACCCCCGTCCTCGACCGCTTCATCCTCCTCAAAGTCCGCCAAGACGTCTTCGCGGACGAGTCGGAGCTGCACATGGACCGCGAGGACGCGTTTCGGGACTTATTCGACGTCGCGCAGCCCCGTGCGCGCCTGGAGGACTTGGTAAGAATTTACGGCGTGAGGGAGGGCGTTGTGAGTGTGCCTGGATGGGACGGGCAAGCTGGTGGACAGACGCCGAGAAGGATGTACGCTGCGAGTTCGGAGGGGTCGCGGAGTTCGTCTTCTGTTCTCAGTTTGGGTTTGGAGTTGCTGGGGGAGCCGCTGTCGCCTTCGCCGTCGTTTTCTTCAACGACCTCGGCACCCGCAAAGCCGTCAGCGCCTGCACCATCACCATCACCCAAACCCACCTCGACATGGCGCTCCTTCTTCAAAAAGCCCTCCTCGCCCGCATCTTCCTCCGGCGCATCCTCTCCGCGTACCCCCTCCTCTCCCTCTCCCTCCTCTCCCTCCTCTGCCACTCCCAACACCAAACCCAACGCCAATACCAAAACCCCGTCGAAAGGTCTCCCCATCCACCCCCCACACCGACACCCCCCGAAACACCCCCCGCTCCCCTTCCCCTCCCTCTCCATCTCATTCTCCCCGCGCCGCATCGGGCTGGTGCTGAACCGCGGGCGCACGATTGCCGAGGTGCCGAGGGTGCCGGGGAGGAAGGAGCCGCTGGAGGTGCTGGCGTGGGGTTTGGTTAGGGAGTTGAAGGCTGTGTTGGGGGCGAGTTGAGTGAGTTGAGGTGAGGGTTGTTTGGAATTTTCTGTTTGGACGGATGTCGTTGTCGTACATACCTTCGACTGTCGATACCTCGATTGTATGTCTACGTCTAGCAATACTCGTACATGCACTGGATATGTGTATTGTATAGTATATGTACCTACCACTTGACTACATATGATTTCGGATTGTACTATACGCTACTTATACCTCTACGTAATATTGTATATATACTGTATATAAAGAGAAAGAGAAAAAGCATCTGAATCGTCTGGGCGAGCTATGTGAGTGCCTAAGTGTGGTGCATGTACTATGTAAGTAGGAGTATAACAGTTGTAATGACGAACAAGGATCGGAAATTAAGGCCTCTAGCGCTTTATGCAAATGGAGTATGTACGCGGCTATGGCTAGAGGTGCATTAGATTTTCCACGCTGCTAATAGGCGATTATTTTTTGCTTGAGGTGGGCGGGAGGGGGTGAGGAGACTTGTGATTCTTTACTTTACTTTACAGTATACTTAAACTTGAAGGGAACATGGAGGTAGTAGCTCTCAGTCCACGGTCGCTAAGTTCTCTTCTCAGGTTGTTTCCGCTCGTTGTACCTCTCGTTCAGGTCCGGAACAACCCGGCATGCTGTTCGATAATATAAAGATCCTTCGCTATGTATGTATGGCGGTTACGACGATGGCATTCCTAAGGAGGATGCCAGATATATGCTGAACTAGTACTGCTCGGTTATCTGCAGTCGCCGATCCCTTCTATGCACAGCCACGCCACCACACCACAGTTGCTGTTTTGACACGTCCCACCAAACCTAGTCTGTTTTCAGGCTCCTAACCAGCCGTCGTTGGGTGTTCTATATCTACGCGGGATGTGATTCTAGGTGATTTTCGAAAGTGATTTGTAATACATGAGCTTAAGTTTGGACGAACACCCAACGACGGCTGGCACATAATGTCAGCCACAGCCGTGTGAACTGCTGACACACAGGTCTCTTTCACAACAACCAACCTCGAGGACGATGGCTACGGAGGCAAAGCAGCCTCAGGAAAAATATAAAAACATTCCCCAGGCACTTACTAATATATATTGTATCCGCAGAATTTTTTTCCTCGCCTCAGAAAGAGGGATGGACCTTGTGAGGGCCAGATTTCGTTGCTGCACCAGGCTTTCAGGTGGTATCTTTCCATTGGGTAGAGATTAAGAGCCTGAAAAAATTATACTTGAAGGAGAGTGATACCAAGTGCCCTCAAATTCACTTGTATAAATTTTATATGTGTTTCTACCTTGTGTACATGAAGGACGAGACTTTATTTCAGTGGAAATTGGTGTGTGTGTCAGCAGTTCACACGGCTGTGGCTGACATTATGTGCCAGCCGTCGTTGGGTGTTCGTCCAAACTTAAGCTCATGTATTACAAATCACTTCCGAAAATCACATCCCTCGTAGATATAGAACACCCAACGACGGCTGGTTAGGAGCCTGGTCTGTTTTTTGTTGCGGGGGTGAAACCGTAACACGGATATTCGGCATCAGTAGTAACACGTGCAATGCAAATAAACCCTGCAAATACGACACGTACGGTAATTAACGCGTCTGCAGGATTACATTGCTTGCTGTTGACGCGATAGATCTATCCCATCCTCTTAAATCCATCCATAGTATCTAACTAATATTACTATATCCACTCTTCAATGGAACTAAACTTGGAAACCGCCCGGAATGCTTGTACCACGCCCCGAGAATCATCGCAGGTGTATATTCTGATTCTTCTTGCAAAAAGTGCGACACATAATGGGCATGCGATTTATCTCGGTGAATATCATCTCCAGATTTATCTTTGGTTCGAAATACATGGTAGAGAAATTCACCAAGCGTCCATCCCGTTCCTTCAATCACTTTAAACACCTCTCTAAGCTTCTCTTGATCGTTCCGGCGTCGCGTATAACATTGTTTCTTCGGCAAGTTCAGGGCTGTATGTTCAGTTCCCGGCTGACCGTTTCTTCATCATGATATGGTCGCTTTCGGGTGGTAGGACTTCCAGTGTGTGTTGTGAAGTGGAGAGGAGTGGGAGTTGTCAGGCAGGTCGAGTATGCAGCAAGTAGAGTGTAGGTTTGACTAGCAGATAGAGGAGTTCTCGGTACGGGTGTCTCTGTCAATCGGAAACGGCTGGTGGACATGGATAGAGGAAGAGAGTAGGAGACCTATTAATTCACGGCTGACGCAATCTCACTGCCATTTGGAAATGTCCTTTTAAGGAGATAAACGTGACCTCGCTTATTGAAATGGTGTGAAACGGTTCGAGGGGCGCGCGTAAAATCAGACTACAGATGCAGTGTCGTCCTCTCCCACTAAAAAAGACACGGAATCTATTAGTCTGACTACGGGAGACTACACCAAACCTGAAACGGGCGACATGACATTACGACTGGAATTTCCACCTTCCTATGCCGGTCTGGTGGGCGTGTACAGCCTGTTCACGGAAAAAACTCTCTATAAGCCGGCCTGGGGGAAATGTAAACATGCGACTCGCCGCGGGGCAATACTGGGCGCCATATGGGCGCGTTTCGTTGCGCTGACACCAATACTACGAGTGGTGCTCTGCCCATGATTTGGGCATGGATAGGCGTTCTTGACGTTTTCGATTCAGAAGAAGTCCATAGAGCTGTTTCTTGCAAAGTGCGTTTACTGTGTTTTTGGCAGTCTGTGCGCGCACTCATTTGTCGCGAGATAGCCCATGTTCGGCTGTAAAATCTCATTCAACGTACATACTTGTGCGTTTCTCTCTTAATTCTTTGTTTTTGATCTCATGTCTAAACTGTGGATATGTTTTCCAGATGCAGCTATAATGATACTCGGCTCGCAAATAACGCAAATTCTCCGCTTCTTCCTCAACAAAAACATTCGCATCGCGCGAGATTGCGCCTGGGACCAAACCGTCGCGTCTCGTGGTAAAGGCCCATATTTCTGGCAGCCGTACATTGAGGAATGGAAGAACCCTCCCAAGATGGAGATCGAGTGCAGGGCAGAAGTTCATCGACAAGTGGTTGGGGGATGGTTCAAGCTTTTCGTTATCGCTATACGTTTTCTCCTTGGTTGTTCATCTGTTCTACTCATCTAGTTTTGCTCTCGCCCTTCCAAGTTTATCCCTTTGTATGCATGGGTGGTTCAAGGCCCTCGAAACGTCCCACTTTCTTCAGCGACGCGTAAGCCAGCCTTTCTTCTTCCTCAAATTATATATCCAAATTCTAATTTGCTCGAATGAACAAATAGTACTTCGCATCAAAGAAAATAACGAAACGGCAAGTCGCCGTCTTTATGGAAGAGCGGAAACGGGATTATCGAGGCATGGTTTACTCTTACCTCGTTTTGCAAGTTATACTCATTGTCATTAACGCCTGGCTTCACAGTGTTCGGATTCATAGCTGCCCTCCTAGGAGGCATACCCATTATTGGCCTGGTGTTTACGGTTTCGAATAGGGTTGGTGCAGCAATGTGGGCTCATGGTCCGTCCTTTTGCGTCCCTTTCCAACTCTGTCGTTGGCTGAGCTCACTTTCTCATTTTGCCTTTTAGATTTGGAGAAAAGGCAGCACGTCGTCACTGAGGAACGCCTTCATGGTAGGGCATCGCCTGGTTCCCTGAAAACAGAGTGATTTTCCCTCAGCCACCCGCTTTTCTTTTTCTTCGACATGCTTGGACGATGTAGTACACGTTGATACGCGGATGGACTCTTTTTTTCCTTCATTTTATTGTTGGGGGTGTTTCATTGACTTTTCTTCTCCTTCCGCCACCGCGATTCCTCCCAATACCAAGAACACCTCCAATTCCAAAACCTCGGCTAAAAACCCTTCTTCCCAACAACCCCAAACGCAACAACAACAAACCCCGAAACTCAATGTCCTCCCTTTCCCCTCCCTCTCCATTTCTTTCTCCCCGCGGCGCATTGGGGTCGTGCTGAACCACGAGCAGACGATTGTGGAGGTGCCGAGGGTGCCTGGGAAGAAGGAGCCGCTGAAGGTGCTTGCGTGGGGCTTGGTTAGGGAGTTGAAGGCGGAGTTGAAGGCGAGTTGAGTTAGTTGGAGGGTGGTTTCGAATTGTCTGCTTGGACGGACATCATCATCGTACATACCTCCGACTCTTGATACCTCCGCCTTGCACATCTACTGATACATGCACGTACTGCATGTGTGTATATAGATATTCACCACTCGGCGTCGACCACATATGACCAGTTGTATTGTATTGTACTACTACTACGTTATACCGTATATATACTATATATCTCTTCCTCTCTTGTTCCCTCACGAGGACCGGGAAGTTATGTATTTTTTGAGAGCAATGATTCGTATCTACATTGGTGATCTCCCGGCATTCAATGTGGGGACGTTGGGATTGCGTTGGGATGTACGCTCCCCTCGAGCACGCAGAGGAGAGTCCAACTATCAGTCATTAAAGTCGTATGTATGGCATGTTTCTAGTTCAACCATAGCTCTTCAGAACTATATCCCTTGATTCCGCTTCTCGTATCTCTTTCCCAGGTCCTGAACAACCCGGCGTGCTGCTCGATAATATATAGTTGCTTTGCTAGGGCGGTTGCGACGATAGCATTCCTAAGGAGGCATTTTAATATGCGTCAAGGCAGAAATAAACAATGTTATTGCCCACAAGAGACTGGTACTCACCTCTACTGACTCCATGCAATTACCTTTTCGACGAGGTAGCATGTAATTGGAAATCCATGACGGTACTATCTGTCTGGAAGGCAGAAAAATATAAATTCCAAAGAGTCCTCTGCAGAAGAATACAAATAGATACCTCGTGTGGAGCCTACCCCGAACTGCCAAAGCCCTTTCACCAACCCATTCCCACGCAAGATGGTAGTAAAATAAGGAAACATTAATACTCTTGATTTCATCACAAAGTTGGTCCTGGTCGGATACTGGGGATAACACCCAGTGAATGCGCCAGAAATGAAATGCGTACCCCTTGGCCGTCCCAGCAAGTGAACCATACCAGGACGGCGCAGCTGTTTTTTAATAATGAAGAAACACCAATAAGCAGCAGTAGATATGATGCACAAGGATAGGTCTCACCTATAGCAGGGTTGAGTCTAATCATTTTTAAGCAGGCGAGGGCAATGCGACCGTGCATCGCATTAATGTCAATAAAGTGACAGGCAGAACGAGAAGCATCAAGCAGAAAGTCCGGGAAGGATTTATGGAAGAATTCGAGCTTGCCATCCTTGGAAACATCGACCAGGGACCGGATTGTCCTCAAAGCCTTTTCGGGTTGAACACCAAGAAGCTCTTCCACGATTCGACAGGCGTTCCTCAAGTAATGCGCTCGATGACTTAAATCAGTGAGGCCCTCAGTTAGGGCAATGACAGCGCCCAAAACATCCAAGGTCCGCTGCTTATCCGGAGATGTTGAGAGAATCTGGATGTACAGCTGATCGAGGGCGGCAAGGGGATTCGTCGAGTTATCATTTTTTGAAGCCTTGGCCATGCTGAGGATAAGGTCGAGCTGAATAGTGGGTTGATTGGATGGGTCGCCGATAAATTTAAGCACTGTCGAGGCGTAGATGAATTGTCCCGATGCCCTGTTGACAAACTCTTCAACAACGCTGGGGCTAGGCCAGGGCTTCGGTATATTTGCCATTGTCTGTTGGTGGTCCGGGGCGCTGCAGATATCTAAGAACCCCGAGCGAAGAAATGTCCGAACGTCTTCATTTGTCTTTGAAGTTTGCTTAAGAAACATTCGACGAGTGTGCGGCAATAACAGTGGACTGTCGAATTCGTACCGAATCCAAGGCTCCGGTCGGCTCATCAGGATAAACTTGACAGGAAGATTTGGGTATCGAGACACGGAGCCCAAGTGTTGGACTATTTCTTTCTGGGTCGTCTCTCCTTGACATTCATCAAGTCCATCAATGACGATAATGAGGGGAAGTGTGGCGAGATCGAGTAGCTGAAGAGGTTCAACGATGAGCTTTTCGAGTTGGAGCTTCATATTTTTCTTCGGAATTGCAGGATCATCCTTGATTTTCTCCTCAATTGCTTGACGAATTATCGGTCGGTCAGCGCTAGCGAGCTGGTATGCAATGACGGGAAAGAAGCATTCAGAAGTGTTCCGCCCAGCTGCCATTCGTGAAAAGAAGAAGCTTCCTCCCAGTTGACCAGACTCCAGCAGTCGCTCGCAGACCGTCCGTGCGATTGCCGTCTTTCCTACTTACGCCTGCCGGACCATTCATCCAGAATATTCGCGACTCGTCGGTCTCAAGAGGCCCACGTGTCCACTCGAGGATGGTCTTGACTATTTCTTTGC
Organism: Flammula alnicola; assembly: GCA_015499995.1. NCBI lineage: Eukaryota > Fungi > Basidiomycota > Agaricomycetes > Agaricales > Strophariaceae > Flammula > Flammula alnicola. The sequence goes on from JADNRV010000279.1 coordinate 42,007, forward strand.
GCGTTTCCGGATGACACTTTGAAGGGGATCATGTTCTGCAGCATCATGTGTTGCGCCGGGTGTGATACTCTGAGATAATATTTGAAGCCCTATAAAATAGCCCAAGTTATGAACGTTTGGCTGGTACATGGTCTTGTTACGCACCAGTCAACCCAATATTGAATTTTCCATTCAATGTACCACCGGAAATATAGACGTCTCGAGGGTCTTCAAAGTAAGCCATTCTCGCTTTTCTTTGGTTTTTCTGAAGGCGCGCTAAATAACATCGAATAGCGTGAGCGGCGCATAGAGTTAGTCGGTGCGTAGACTAGGGAAATCTCACTTAGAAATGGTTGGAGTGGAGGATGGCCGTCAGTTGATGGGTCAGCTAGCACTGCGAGAAATTATAGTGGCCGTCGCAAATTAGTGGTCGAGCGCGCTTTGCCAAGTGGTATTATATACAGTAAGTGTTGAACGTTGACCTCGTGCTGTGTGCGATGGGCAATGCGATATTGTTTGTCTGAGGCAGTGTTGAGATAAAAATGTCCGCGAATGGCAATGCGGTGGCTCTCAGCCTCTCACTTACCTGTGAATGTCAGGACGTCAAACCTTCAGGACTTTTCAGGACAGCCGAAAGTGACGAGATGCTCGCAGGTCCAGAGAATCTACGTGAAGCTGGTAAATTGCTACGCAGGACGCGATGTAGGCAATATTACGCCCTTGACCAAGAAAAGAATGATTCAAAAGTCACTCTACATACTTGTGTTAGCGGGCCACCGCTGTGCGTGGCAGTACGACTCTTTTCCTTTTTTCATGTTTTTATGTTTTTATTTTTATTCTTTATATACTTTGTAATTCTACTCATAGTATGGCCTACTTGAACGATAAATGCAATAAATCAGTTGCTTGTTTTCACATCTGCTTAGCCATTGAACATCAGATACTAGATCAATCATTCTTTCTTTTCTGCATGCAGACCCAGTGGACATGCCATCATGAAACCATACTGTCCCAGACCTGTCTACAATTCGACTTGTAAAGTGATTATCTCCGCTGTATATAAGTCCACACAGAGTCAGATTCCCAGCACTTCCGTCTCTTGTATTTATTCTAAGCTCGACACTAACCTTGGTTCCCTCTAATTCATCCATCCCAATCACGATAAAGTCTGGTACCTCATGTATTTGTGTCTCCCTATACAGATAAGCTGTGATGCCTCTCTGCCAGCATGTAGGACAAACTCTTCTCGTCCAGGAGCTTGTATGCAAACTTAAGGCATCCATAACTGTAGGCTGGGGCTGTGATGCATCATGTACGAGCTGTGTTAAGGCACTGAAGTGTAGATCAATGTCTCGTTGTATATAGCTGCAGTTGGCACACCTGATTCTAGTCTGTCCATATGCATAGTCCCCGAGCATTTTTGACATTAGCAAACTTATATATGTATACACACCACCCATAGGGAATGCCGCATTATCAGATGCATATAAGATACGTCTGACTCTGTCTCTGGCTTCCTCGAATGATATAGTCTTGTCGTGTACAAGTGCAAAGTTTTGACATAATTGTTCCATATATATACTGTAAGTTGACAAATGTTCCGTCCATCTAGCCTGGCTATCTTTCCACACATCATAGATTATGGTGAATAATGCATCATAAGGACAGCTGTAGTCCATGCTATCCCAAATCAGACCTCGGGGACCAGGCCTACTGTTACTATTATCCAAAATTCGTACTTTTTGGTCGGATGTTCAGACGGATCATTTGGAATGATATTCTGCCGGTCCATATATACATCGTGTTTAGTCTTTTTATTTTTATCCTTGGTAGTACGAGGCACAACATATATTGATGCTGCAAAGTTCTTTTTTTCATCCCACATCAGATTATCTTCAGGATTCTTTATTTTTCTCTCATTGGCGTTCCACTTTAAGGCTGAATGCCAATCTGCAGACTCACAGCTGTCTCCTTTCCACATTTGATAACTTCTTATAAGTGGACTTCGTAGCATCCCTTGGACAGAGTCAGGTAATTTTTGTTCATATTTCAATAAAGTTATTTGATTTAGTATTTCAAGTTCCCGAAATTCCTGGCGCAGATATCCATTATTCCAAAGACCTGCTTGAATTTTTTTTGGATCAAATCCTTGAACTATGACAGTAGCATCTGCACTTGCGCTTCGTGAAAGACATGTATAATATGCATGATATGTTCTGCAATGATTTGTATCCACAACATTTACCAGACGTGTCTTTCCTTGGCTAGAATAGTCTGTCATTGAAAAATTAGGCAAGATTTGCACCTGAGTTCTCTGGATAGTCCTGTCTAAATGAGAGTCAACCCTCACTGTTGTCTTTGATATAGGAACTACGTTGGGTGCCAGTCCAGGTATTTGAATGTCCTTAGGAGGATCCACAAGTATGACAAATAATGTGTTTAGACACTGTTTGCCATCTGGTCCTATATAGCTGTCCCATCCACATACGACTGCTTCTTGTCCTTTTGTGATACAAAGTTCTGTTGCATCATTATATCTGAGCATAACCGGTAGACCTATGCACAATGAAAGTTTTCCTGCAATTCCGCCACTGGTAGCAGGCTCTGCATTCCATAAAGCTTCTTTCTCTCTCCGAGTGAGTGGCTTTCCAGACCTGGGCTTGGTTTTATTTTTTATTTTTTTCTTTTTAGACCCATCAAAGCTTTCTTCCCCGCTTATTTTGTCTATTGAGTAGAAATCTTCTAGTGTCTGACCTGTATCCCCAGCAAATCGACTACTTCCAAGCTCATTAATCTTGTCCTTCTGTATATTCCATGCTGTAATCACAGACACATTTCTGAACCGCCCCTCAGCCAGTCGCGGTCCATCCTTTGTGTGTCCTGCAATCCTAGTACGCAGAAAGGCAATATCCTCATCCGTACAAGCTGCATATCTCATATTTTCCAGTGCTGTCCTCAGCTTTGCATCAGCTTTCGATTGTACCAGCTGTCTCATATTCTGTTTCAAAATGACTACGGTCGTGACTTGCTGCCATATAAGCTTTCCAATTACTTTCTCTTGCTGGGCCGGTGACATGTTGGCAGTCTGCATTTCAGCATAATTTTTATATAGGCAGTCCCCACCTATAGGTGGAAGCTGGGCAAAATCACCCGCAAATATAAGGTTCATTCCACCAAAAGGTTTATCATGAACGTTAGCAAGCAAGGCTAGCTTGGCACTGATTGCATATAGCTCCCGACAGCTCACCATTGAAACTTCGTCAAGAAATATGTATTCAACGCCGACTAACTTGGCTCTTAACTCATTGATTGTGTTCACATTGTTCGTACCTACGGCCTCTTCTGATTTCTTGTTTATGTGTATGCCAAATGCAGAGTGATAAGTGGACCCGTTCAAAAGTGCAGCCGCAGTTCCAGTTGGTGCAACAACAAGGATCCTATGTGATTCTTTCTTCTTCTCAAACATAGCTATCAATGCATTTATTACTCGTGATTTCCCAGTTCCTCCCATACCACCTAGATACATCTTAAGTTGATCAGGAGCTGCTGACGTGGCATGGTTTGCAATGATTCTAAAAGCACGCTCCTGCTCTTTGTTGAGACTGAACTCCAATACGGTTTCATTAATTATATCCATTGTTTCTTGTTTTTTTGCTTTGAAATCATACCTCAAATATTCAGCATCTACAATCTTTACTTGACCTTCTGAATCATTTTCATTTCCGTTTATAAATTCCTGCTGCTCGGCTGCCCTTGCAGACAGAAATTTTGACATGTTTTTTATTCTAGCACTCAGAACCTTGTCTCTACATTCTTTAACAAGGTTTTTCCATCCATTGGCGGTCAACATCTTTTCAGGCACAAATTTGGTTAGGGTCACAGTTATCGGATTTATTATAAAATGATCCAACCAACCGGACTCCGTCAGAATCTTGTTGGCTTCTTGTTGTTTTATCCATCGCTTTATAGCTTCTGGACTCAGCTTCTCGATATCTCCATCTTTGAATTGGGAGCTATCTACATAATCATTATAGCAAGCCTCTTCTTCATCAGAATAATCATTGTCAGGATCGCTATCGTATCCACCAGCAGACCGTCGGACCTTGCGATTGAGCTCTCCATGAAAATCGTCTCGTGCATCCAAACATTCATATCTAAGATTGAAATTTGCCATATATTTGCGATCACAAAGGTCAAACTCGTATGCCACAAAAGCTGCATCCCATGATTGGGTGCTTTCTTTCAACAATAAGCCATCTCTCCATGGTTTAAACAATGTTAACATTGTCATGCAGTAATATTCTCTGTCTCCTTGATCGGGTCGGGGCAGGGAGCCACCCACAAAATTTGGAACAACATTTTGTAGCCGATCCATATCACATGTCACCTCATGTGTCAGATGCAGAGGATGTTCAGGCAAGAATGCATGATACTTTGATCCAGTGTCAAGGTCTGCATCTTCCCATTCATCTCCCTCACTAGTGATGGGCGCGGGTAACCCGCGGGCGAATTTTTGTTGACCCGCACCCGTACCCGCCAAAACCCGCACCCGTGGCCACGGGTACGGGATCCCGTGCTTGCAGGTGCGGGTTTGCAGGTGACCCGTGGGTACAGAAACCCGTGCGGGTTTGATGGGGGTGTCGTGAGAACTTATGCCAGCAGAACAATGTTGAATTAGAATTAGATTAAATTTTGGCAAACTATATTACATAACTAATTATTTAACCTGTTTGACACATATTTCGGAGTTTTCCGTGTGCCGGCCGAAAACCCGTGACCCAGGCGCACGGGTGCGGGTTGGCTGAGGGTCACTCAAAGCCCACCCGCACCCGCACCCGCCATACCCATACCCGCAAACCCGCACGGGTATCGGAACCCGTGCCCATCACTATCCCTCACTAGCAATTTCATGTGTACGGTCCTTGAAGTTTGACAAATTCTCTTTAAATGCTTCAATACGCTTCTTTGACCACCTTTTTTTGCTACTTGTTTGTATCCATTGCAGCAGATTCATATTGGAATAGCACAGTGGTCTGAATTTATAATCATCTACATTTGATTTTCCCACATAGTTTCCATTTTCTCTACCCAGTACAACCTTGTCAGTAAATTTTTCCTCAGCATCCATATTTATTGGAATGGCATTATCCCCTGAGGAATCAGGATCTGCCTTTCTAACCCCTTCATCAGGTGTTGTTTTTTCCTTCTTAGGAGCATTATTGACCAGCGGCGTATCCACACCGATGCTAATGTCTTCAGTCTTTGTCTGCGACCTTCGGACATCTGATACATAACTTTTCCACCAAAATGGAACAAAATCATGCCCTGTATAATGATCAGGATTTCCTAGCAGGTACATACATGCCATAGGACTTCCTATTTCCATTTTTGATGTCAGTGCATTGACAATTTTAAGTATCAGCTTTCGGGCTGAATCTCCTGCCTTCATATCTCCTCCGATAAGTTCAGAATTCTTGGAATAAACATCATAGGCAGAAGAGAATATTTGATGCGTCTTTAACATGGGCTTTGTCACGTAATCAGTAACGTAGGAAATTATAGCTTTTATTGAAGTACCAGACAATAGGCTGGTAACATCACTGTTACATCTCAGAAGGTAAGTCAGACAAGGTGTAAATGTATTCATCATAGGCTCTAATTTCTTCATGAAAATATGTCCATCACCTTCATTAATCTGGGTTTGGCTTCTTACTTCACGTGGAAAACGGGCCATGCAGACGCCATCTTGGTTTAGACAGCCTTTAGGTCCATTACGAGATGCCCTTGCAATAGGTGTCTCTGTTTCATTTTCTGGTAAAGGAGTTTCCACTAGATCAACAACATCAGGCTTATCTTCAGACTTATGCTTCTTCGATCTTTTTGAATTAGAGGATCTACATTTGTGTACGTTTGACCTGATCAGAATATCGTCCACTGTTTTTTCATATTCGGTCCACCACAAGTCAAAGGCTTTGCAGTCACCACAAACATTATCTTTATTCTCTTGTTTATGCTGCCTATCGCAAGTCTTTGCAGGAGGTGGGGCTGGCAGTGTCTGGGTAGGATCCCGATACATAGGGTCTTTTGTGACTTGGCTGATATTCTGTGGCTTAACTATTGTATGAATGCCTTCACCGATTGTTCCGCTGACTGGTATTCTTTCTCTGATCTCATCCATGGTACCAGTAACAAACTCTCCAATATGGGCTGCCTCAAGATATGCCACCAGCTCTCTCTGAAAATTGGAGTCAGACTTCATGATTCTGTCCCTAATTTCTTGAGGTGATAGAGCTCCTTTAATCCACAGCATCATATGCAGGTGCAATGTTAGTCGACCTTGTTGTTCTACGGTCCCATAATATGCAGAGGTATCTCCGTAAAGGCCAGGGTGATCCTCTCCAACACCAAGTACATGCTTAATTATCAGTTTTACCATAACATCAAAAAATTTAGCCGCGGCCACTGGATTAGACAACACAAGCAGATCCCTTTCACTTGAGGATCTCAGTTCTGGTTTAAACTTGATATCCTTGTCTGCATAATACAAGCACAGAGGATGGCGGCTGTCAGCGGGAGAGAAGGTTATGAACCACGATGGTGCACCCTTCATAGCAACAAGCGACCATATTTCATTGCGCATGTACTTCTTGCTGGTGAGTGATCCTTTCACATGACCTCCAACATGGTCAAGATCATCTAGAATACTAAAACAAAGCTTCTCATCTTCTGTTTCTGGAGTCACCCGTTCTCCAGCTGCCATCCGCTTTGATATAGAATCTAATATATTCGAATTTACACTAAGCAGCCGCTTTGTGATTTCATTAAATTTCTGTCTTTTTGCTAACAAAAAACTGCCTGTCACACCATTCTTAATTTGTTCATGATTGAATGCTACTATTGGGAAATATAAATCGGTCTGAAAATGTTTGTCATGGTACATCAATAAATGTTTCTTGTGTTCTGCTTCTGATATCTTCTTTGCGTGTTGTTTCTGACCTATTCCTCCCAGGCCATATGGAAACAGCCAAGGGAACATCTGAGGATAAATTTGGGGATTGTCGTACATGGATTGTGGTGCTTCATCATGTCCAATAGCCAATGCTGTACCCCCTTTCTCAAGATGTCTCAATGCTCTAATCTTTAGAGCTTGTATAGACATATTCTCGTATTCCTCACCAGTAAGTCCATGCACGGTAAACGGACAAGGTCCTTCTTCTGTTCCATCTTCCATTTCATTGTCAAATTTACTCATGGCTGAAGCAATTTTGTTAGAGTCGGAGTTACTGTGTCTGTAATCCACCATTACGGGCACACCATTTAATGGATAAGATTCTAAGTTATCTTTAGAAATTTCAAGATCAGCATAGTCCGTGTGATTCAGTTTTAGCCATTCCAAGGCCTTTGCAACTACATTTCTTCTGACAAGCATCGGTGTACGTTTGTAATCATCATCAGTTGGCCTAGCCTTTCCTATGAACACAAAGGCAAGTACCTCACTAAGCTCTTCCTTACTGGGAGGAAGATGATGGTAGACCTTCACAGTGGGGTTGGTGAACATAATGCAGTTGGCGATCATCTTGGCACGACCTGAGGATACACGCACAAGACATCTGTTATGACGTATACGAGCAATCATCATTTGCTCGGCAAAAGTGAGGTTTTTGAGTTGACTAGGAATATCCCCTATCCAAAAACCATTGGCTAATGACAAATTAGGCTTTTTGTCTTTCAATATGGATTTTTCACAGGTTTTGCAAATATGCTGACAGCTCAAGTCTAAAACTGGGCCCTCCAATTCTTCGATGGGGACGTCAGCTGTCTTGCGCTCTTTTCTAGTCACACCTGCTGAAGCCAGTATTCCCAAACTTAGATCAGCCCTATCAATTTGACTAAGTTCAGATATCCTATGCAGCCTTCCACATACAGCACATCCAGCTTCTTCAAACCGTTGTGGATCCATGTCTTTGCAATAGTTTTCTACTATTTCTCTCACAAGCTCCTTGGAGGCTGGCACTGGTGGAAATGGGACATCTTCCATATCAGGCCTCCGTGTTCCGCCAGAAGGCTGCCGGTCTACACCTTTCGCTTTGGCCTTAGATTGCCGCTTACTTGTAACATTAATCTCCCTTTGATTTTTCTCTCTTTTCCCTCTTGCAGGAATGTTAGCAAACTTGGCCTTGTATTTTTTGTCCCTATCATGTTTTCTTTCTTGTATGCTCTTCTCTTCTTTAAACACCGAGAAATGAATGTCACACTCAGGACAGTAATGTTGTTTAAACCGGTTCAGGTTCTCATCTTTTGTAAGTTGTTTGCTCTGAGGTATACCATGGATCTTGGCCACTGCAGTTACTTCAGGCCTTGACATAAGTGAAGCAACCTCATAAAGAGGAAGTTGAGTAGCTACATGAGCGCTGTGGTCAGTCATCACGTCTGACAGCATGTCTCTGTCCACATAACATACAAATTCGTATTTTGCACTCATATCAATCTCAATGTTGGCTGGCTGTATGACGAAGTCAGCCAGTTTTTCACCTTTGATTGTACGTATATGCTTGAAACCTCCTCCTAGAAAAATGTTTTTTTCCTCATTGTAAGGTGGTATGTCATCAACATTCAACCTTTCTTCATTGATGTCCAACTGTTCGTCATCACCATTCAGCATTTCTTCGACTACACTTGACATTTCTCGGTTAACATCTGGCAAGTTTTCATCAACATCTGGCATCTCTTCATCAACATCTGGCGAGTTTTCATCAGCATCAGACATTTCGTCAGTAAATACATGCCGTCTGAAGGGCAAAGGTTGCTTCCGATGTTGCAACATTGATTTGATATCCGAAGCACTCCAATACACGGAACGATTCAATCGCATTCCAGTCACTATACCATGAAAATCATGGCGTCTCATTGAATATCTTGCCATGAACATTTTGATATGCCATACGAGCCAGTATATCCTGTCTCATATGTGATCTTGAAGCTGAAAGTCGGTCACATGGTAGATGTCCAGCATAGCAACTCTTGCGACCCAGAGGCAAAGCATGCGTGATGCATGGTCAAAAGCCCATACCATATAATCTTCATTGATATACAGCTCTCCAACAGTAGGGCAGTATTTAGACGAAACATTGGGTGTTAAAGGCATATGATCCTTGCCAGATAATGGCTTGTACTCTGCAATATGCAGCGGGATACAAATACACGAGACATGCTCGTCGAGACCACCAAACACCATGGAAAGCATTTGGTCACATTGGTCTATATCAGTTGAAGAGTAGGAATAGATGCCGACAGAAGGCAGACTCTGCTGCGGCGAAGGAGTATCCTTCAAAGAATTGTCAACACAAAGGCCACCAGGCAAAGTCACGATACATACCTCTAGGATGCCAAATAGAGATGAGATATTCAAAAAAAGCCATCCCCAAAAAATGAAAGGGAGATACCAGTACATAGCTAGTAGTGTGAATAGCCAGGATAAGTAGAGGGAGAGTGGAAGAGTGGAAGGTTGAGCCCGATTTGAACACGGGTTAGACCGGCTTTGGACCTCTTTGGACGCGGAAATTGTCACATGATTGCACCATGATCCGCAATATGTGATCACATGATTATACTCGAATAGTTATAGATCCAAGGATATTGCCTAAAGTTTTTTAATTTGTATGTGAAGGAGCTTGTGCACAAAAAGCTATAGGGTATGATTACAATAAATATATATAAATCCATGTCAAATGGCTATCAAACTACTTGCATGGTGGGAAAACTTGAACAAGGTCAGCGGTGGGATAGCTCGGATCCACTTGTGACTTGCGCAATCTCACTCCCTCACGCCCCACCTTGCACATGTCCAACCCCCAAGTTCTCACTTTGAAAATGGTTCCTCGATTTTCACCGCGAAAGGGTGTGACCAAATCTTTAACTGCACCTGGAAGGACAGGAACCAGGTATGCCAAAGGAACATCGTGCAATTTCATTCCCTCCCTTAGTTGCGCGTAACCCTGCTCTACCTTGGTAACCTCCAGGATCCGACGGTCACTGGCATCTCGTGTATCCCTTACTTTGACTCGAATGCCAATTAAAGCCTCAGCGTGAAGCCAGTGATCGAATGCCCCGCGGACATTGGCGCTCCTGACGGAGAATCCCCCGTCGCAGATGCCTGGACAGGACTTCCTGCACGTGGAGTTCGAGAAGAGGGGTCCCATGCCGGTGATAAATCGTTTGAGCTCGATGGGGTAGGCAAAGGAGTCCTGGGTGCGGGGGAGCGGGGGGGGTGGTGGGACCTCTTGAGGCGGATGTGTGGAGGTTCCCGAGTATGTGAGGAAAGTCAAGGACCTTTCGTCAGGATGTCTGAATAATGGGGTCAGGAAATGCTCGGGGGCGAGGAGGCTATAAAGTGCCTACAGAAATGCCAGATCCCCCAGAGAGAGCTCGACCACTCGTTGCAGACACGCTTCCAGTTCGACCCACGCCTTGCCAAGCGGACTTGTATCCTTGATGAGACCCTTGTATCCTTTCCAGGCGTGCGATCCGATTACGATGACCCGCTTTCCCTTATACACACCATTGGGGTCTTTGCTCCCAGTTGATTTCTCAATTTCGGGTTTCGAGGCCTCAGAGTCGTTGCGACAAAGTCAGAGCTGTAAAACACTACTTGTCCCGATGACACAGTAAACTGTGACCAAATCAGAATAAGTGTGCTTTAGAGATATCGAACCATACCTCGGCTTGCTTTTCCATATTCAATATTTTCATTCTGTCGTCGAAAATATCAACGACCCATCCTGTAAGCCCTGAGTTCGGACCATCAAGCACCCTGACCTCGTCCCCTACGCGGAATGCCAATCTCACATCCGTGCGCAGCACGTTTTCCGTCAGATCCTGGGTAGATAGATATACCGCAATTTCATTCTCGCCTACATCCTCGACCTGTCCAAGAAGACCACGATATTCTCCCCGAACCACCTTGACGCGATCGTGGAGTTTGACCTGACTTGCCATAATGCCGTTTTCGGTTCGGACACGAGCATCGGCCTCGAGGACGTCGTTTGAAGAGAACAGCATCAAGACCGACATGCTGGGGAGCGGATCCACTGAATACATGAGATCAATGTCGGAAATATTTACCATGAGGAAACCCTTCTTGGAGTATTGTCTCCCCTCGAACCTATACGATCCTCCCGACTGCATCTCCACTGTTTCTTCGCCGAATGTCGATTCCACCATTTCTTTTAGAGACAGTGCCTGTGTAGGACGAGACAGGCGGTCCTCTGGTGATGAGAAGCGGATCGGGGTACCAGCAGCAGTACCATTTCCCCTTCAACACTTTCCACGAGCCCCACGTCCCCTCTGTAGTGTTCCCAGCCCTTTCTCTTTCCCCGGACCCGTCCCCATGATTGACGGCTAATGTTCGGCGACCCGACGATGCGTGTTTGGGCCCATTCCTCGCGAGGAACCGGTCGCAGCATGGCCTTGTTTAGCTCACTAACGGACGTGGCCAATCGCATTGCCTGCTGGTGAGTCGAAACCTCGGCGTAGATACGTCCAGGCCGGCAAGGGTTAGCCATTACGGAGCGCGCCAGGCTCTGCGGACTCGTAGGATGGAAAGCTAGATGGAGTATCTTGAAAACCGCTGCATTTTCCTTCCAAGCTGGCCAGGAGTTAATGTTAGTCGCCAGGTAGTAGAAAAAACTGTGATTACAACTCACCTTGCATCCAATCTCCCACAAGTTGTCATCTTTAAACAATGTATAGTCTGCAGCGGCGTACTTGGACTGGAACCCTGCATCCTCTGTACTTGTCCCTTGTTCCATGGCAGCTCGTCTGGTAGCTCGTCGTGCCAGATCAGCGAGAAGGTGCGCTTCTTCTGACCAGGTATCAGCCATAGCTTGTCGTAGCCGAGCATGGCTCACTACCGAGTCCCATCTTGTCTCCTCCTCATCCATTTCATCTGCAACCCAAAAATGCTCAATACTGGTTCGGTATTTCGTTTGAGGAGCAGACACATTACCTTCCAGTTCTTCCTCTCCATCTGTTAACTCGTCATCTTCTAACACATCATCTGCGATTGCTTCCAAGTCCATGAACATATTCTGTAGAGTTTCCGTCAGTTTCCTATCACGGATATGCAGACACACTATCTTAACATACGGTGTCCGTTCTTCTTCTTTTCGCGGGGCGGTTCGACATTCTTATTAGGCGGTATTAACCGAGTTATTTTGGTATATATACGACTAAACACTAGACTACTAAACTACTCTATATCGACGCGTTATTACGGACGCGTTATTAGTACGACGAGGAAAAGAAAGAAGAACAGTCACGCCGCGCGGGCCGTGTTGTACGCGTCGTTGATTAGGGCCGGTGTTTTCTTGATTATTCATCACTTCGAACGAGTGGTTATGTCAGCACTTCACGGTTATACGCACGTGGTTATGTCAGCACTTCGTTCGAAGTGCTGACATCAGCACATCGGCACATTTACCGGCGATCCAATCACCCGCAGTAACCGTCGCCACTACACCGGCCCTAAACTCAACCGCCTGAAAAATTCCAACCTGGCTCTTCTGTTCTCTTTCGACCACTTACATTACAATCACGTCCATATAGTAGCTATAGCACACTAATACAACAGGCTTGTAGTTAGCGTTTAATACATCCTACATAGAAACTAAGACACTAAAAACAAAAGTAGCAGTATCAGGAAAACTTAGGCAGCATAGGTTAACGTCAATACGCAGTGCAACAAGAAGATCAATATGCAGTGCAACAATACGAACAAAACCCGCGTCTCCGCTGGGCATTGGTGCGTGAATGGCCATTCGATACAGCCGCGGTGATAAACCAGGCGGAAAACGGCCGTCTTGATTCGCATGTCGAGGTTGATCATCCCCTACATGTAAGTGCTTCACACCTTACAGCGACCAGCAGCTAAGACAATGAACAGACCATCCTTTCCCATCTCACTCGATGGGAACGAAGGCCTTCAACGATCACAGCCAGGAAGGCCTTCGCCTTGCGGGTCTGCTGCGCTATCAAGCCGCGTCAAAAGGCCCTCTCACCAGCCTCTCCTCGATGCCCGTTCACAATGCCAGCACGCAACCCATGAAACGCTAGTCGCTCTAATCTCGCCTACAAAGTGGTAGATATCTTCGCACATCTGGAGAAGGGTAATACGGTGCCGGAGCTCCTTCGTCCAAAACTCTGACCCGGGACTTGATCCCCAAGGAAAAGGTGAGCAGCATAGGTACTCGCCTCCCAAAACTCATAATTGACCGAGCACATGTCCAGTACTTTGAGAGGCTGGCAAACTGCCCATCCATTCTAAAGAAATGTCGCCAGCTCCTCAATAACGTGATCGTCGATGAACCTCACAGACATGGAGCTCACAACATCCATCTGCATCACCTAAGGCGCCTGGCCCGGCTGAGACGTTAACAAAATGGACCTATCATCGACAATTTCCGGGTAGCGGCATTGCATCTATCGTATATGTTGCATATGCCAGCTCAAACCTCCAACGACATTTTACCGGATCTGCCCAACAATCTAAACGATCTGCTACGCTTCGAAACTCCGTGCGTCGACTTGGTTTACAATTTCAATATAATATCTGACCTTTTCATCCAGCGCCGATCCATCCCATACACAGGAAAGCTCGATGGTATCCAGCGTTCATCGATTGTACCTCTTACTCCAAAGGAACAAGAGGGTGCGACCGCCCTGCTCGGGCAATCAACAGCGGCCCAGCTCCGTATACCGCTTCAAGCTGCGCTAAATATTTCTCCCTTGTACTTGCTGTTGCCGTTCGCACTGCGTAAGAAGCACTGGGGCGAGAAAATCTGGCAAAGCTATCCGAGGCCCTTGGAAATCAACGCCCTCTCGCTCTGCGTCTGCTCGAGGACGACATTTGGCGCACGCTTTACGGAATTGCACAGGGGAGGCCAATTATGCAATCTTTGGCCCAGCTTATGCAAATGCCATCGTGGAGAGTTATGGAGTTACTTCCTACGACAGATCCTGCATTCCTGTTCTTCACCGGTGAGTATACCCTGACCAGTTATTGGAAACCCCATTTGAATCATTTGTTTTTTTCCACCCCAGCGGAGCCAACTCGCCAGATAGCATGGGCCCCCTCTGCAGCGGCTCCTTCTGGATCCTCTGTTTCTCCCCATCAGCCGCCTTCACCTGGAAGCGCCTCAGCAACCAATGCGGCTGCTAAACAGATACAACCGGCCCCTCCCCTTCCATCTCATGGAGCCTCAACTCCGCCCCATGCTCCTGACGACCAGATGCCTCCACCCCACCCCACTTCTGCTGATCCAGTGGCCTCCAAATTTCCCGGCAATATCACACCGTCACCCCCTCGTCAGCCATCTCTAGCCTCCATTTCCGGCAATCCGACGCCACCCCCACCCCCCTATCGGCAGCTTTCTGCGGTGGTCCTTCCTCAGCGACCCGACACTCCTATTGTGGATCAGTCTGAAAGCACGATGAATGATCCGGACTCCAGCGAGCTCTCCGACATGGATACTGATGGAGACGGCCCCGGAGCCCCGCGACAAGATGCCGACATCGCAATGGACGATATTCCAGTGGGCAACAATGACGTCGCAATGAACGATATTCCGCCCACCCTGCAGACAAGGATAACAGTTGGACACGTTCCTCAACCCGGATCAAGGACAAGGAGCACCTTGCATCGGCGACCAGTCCAACCACAGGCCCGATGCCATCTAATCTTTCCCAGTCGAAGAAGCGTCCGGCCCCGTCCAACCAGTCCAAGACAAACAAACGTCGCAGAACAACCCAGATGCCAGACACAGTCGAGAGCGACGAGGAAGAAGAGGATTTTCTGCCGGTCATAAAACCCAATACCTCCGAAAAGACATGGTATTGGCAATCGATTAATGCAGATGTATTTGTACGTTTTTTTTCCCCTCGTGTATTCTATACAATACTGACGTCGTGCTAGGCTGATCCAGACCCCGTGAACCTTGATACAAGCACAATGCCACAGGTGAGTGAAAGCTTTATGGCATTGCTTACATCCCTTCATCGTTTGACCTTCAGGAATACGAGTCGGAGAAAAGCTTCACTGCTTATGGCCCCAAGGGCGAGGCATTCGATTTCAAGCCAACCGTCCAAGTATTGATACTTTCTACCTACCAATCTCATGGCATGCTGATTCATCTTCAGGACGAATCGACTCTCCAGACCCTCCTTGCTATAGCGAATGCTGTGCAGGGAGAGTACAGGGATTCGAAGCCTCTGCACGTCACAGACAAGGACCAGTCCGCGCTCTCCATCATGACAGAGGTCGAGTTTGCCCGGATGAGCGATTCGAGGGTGCAGGAGATCCTGCGCACAAAACACATCGTTATCACGGACACCACCGACGGCAAAGCATCGTTTAAGGAGGCGCTTAGGGATATTGCTCCATTGGACAGCGTGGTCGATATTCAAGGTAAGTCGATCCCAGGGTATTGAGATTGTTTATTAACACCGTCCTATACAGACCAGTCCCTTCCTATCGGCAAGTATGCTGACGCGCGTGTCAAGAAGGGGACCGTCCGGCAGCTATACGAGTGTTCGCAGCAACCCCGCAGTAAAGTGCTGAACGCCTTGAATTTCCCGCTGCCCTCGCGGGCTCGAACGGACGACATTCGCTTCCGAGATACATGCTCTGCGTGCGACGCTGAACGGAGTCAGGTGGAAGCCGGGTATGCCCACTCATGCAGCGATTTTCGATGGGGGCTGGCGGCCACGAAGGGTGCCTTCCACGGACTACACGATGACAGTGACGGCCTCGGCACATTTGTCATTCCCATGTTTGGGGCCAAATGGTGGATCTTGGCTCGTGTTAAACCCGGTTTCGAAGGGACAGTCGACTTTGCCAGCATCGCCACCTTCTTGGAAGGAAAGTTTGACTTGGAAAAGGTTCCCGAGGGATGGTCGCTGGAGGCTGTTGTCCTCACTCCCGGCACAAAACTGTAGGTCTCACGTTCTCCTCCCGGCATGTGAAGCCTAACGCCCCGTTTGACGCGCTAGCATCATGCGACCGAATACACCTCACGCTGTCTTCACCCTCGAGCATAGTGTTTGTGAGGGTGGTCATTTTTATGCCACTTCGACAATTAGGGATACATTGTATGGTCTGATTCACTGTTTCGTGGCAGAGAGGTACATCAGCAATACCTCCCATGGCCCGTCAAGATTTCTCCTCCGCCAAATGCTCGCCTTTTATCACACGGCTCTTGTCAAGGGTGAAGTGGAACGCGATGGTGAGTCCATCGGTCAATCTATGCGCCGCCAATTTTTTGTAACCCTTGCCAACCTGCTCTCAGAGCGAGCGTGGGCACACGTACCCAATCTGGAGACCATGGATGGCTTCAAGGAGCTTTTGACCGTTTGTTACCTTGGGGTACTCATGAACGTGCTTGACTTCGAGACCTATAGCTATCCGGGACAGGACCCGGGTTCAGCTTTGACGCCGAAGCAAGAACAATGACATATACTCCACGACTACAACGCCATGTCCCTCTTGAATCGCTTAGCTTGCATGCGTGCGCGAGGCCTCGCACTGGATCTCTTGGAGTGGGTCGCCTGCAATTACGAGTTAAGGCTGTCGGGGAAATCTTTGAGAACACGCATACAGTATTCGCGACTGGCATGAACCGATTGTGCATCAGTTTGATGCTATACAAGCAATTGGCGGAAAGGCAAAGCATCGAAGGCGCTCCGAATTGTACTTTGGAGGCTATCGGAAGGCAACTCCAGGGATTTTTCCTGACGACCACTACTTGCAGGTCGGCATAGATCATGCAATCGTGGAGGTTTTTACGAGCGACGAGTACGACAGTTCAGACGAGTCGATGTCTCTCGACGTTGACCTTGACGAAGTCTTCTCGATCCACAAGATGGATCCACCCCGGAAACATTGCGGTGAAGGCTACATCTTAGTCAAAATGTTCCCGTTACTGACTCGACGTACACTAGGCGTCGACCTCAAAGAAGTGGGCATATCGGAACGGGATCGACTTTACATGGCGCACATGAAAATTGACTACGCAAGTATGACCGTCAAACAGGAGCCCGCAGGTAGGCCCGTTGCTTTTCACATCGATCGTAGCATTAATTATTCCGACCAGACAAACGTGACATCCGGACTTCAGACGGCGGAGAGGAGGATGAGGAGGCGGTGGCGGACGAGGACGAATAGAGGCCAGCGGCCGCCCACACTTTTGTATTTCAAGCGAGCCCAAGATGATTTTTTTGACACTATTTTAATCCCTTAGCCAGCACTTTTCTAGTAGTGCTGACTAAGGGATTGATCATCTTTCGACGGAGTCGTGAATATTAAGACAAAATACGCCCGCCCTCGACATCATCATACTATGAACGCCAGTAAGATACTAATATCAAACAGAAATAAGCCTATCGGATATAGCGTGCGTGAACTTGCAGAGCGTATGTTCCGCCATGATATAGTCCACACCGACAGTAGCATGCTCTGACTCGTCTATGCAGCTGGCGATCTCAATATCAGCCCTGTGGAAACCGTCGAGCAGGACCGAACGCTTGGTTTCACCTTGGACCGCTCGCTGGTTTGCGTCGCGTGGGAATGAAACCCACAAATTCAAGAGCTTTTGTCGCCCCTTTGTTGAGAAGCTGCACCATGTGGCCCATTTCATCCTTGGTCGGAGGACAAACTGCCTTGGCGTAAACGTAGTCTGCGGTAAGGAGATAAGCGGCAAGGTTTCCCAGTTCGGGGAAGCGTGCCGGTCCGCAGGGAGGCTTGAAGAATCTGAAGCATTCCATAAAGGGAATCTGACCGTCGCTGGACAAACCGGGCCACTGGTATTGCTGCAATTGAGACCAGTATATGTCGGCCAAGTCGGTGGTCTTCTTGTGATTGTGCCGTCCATAAGCCGCGGGATCACAAAAGAATCTATCGTCTTGATCGCCCATCTCATTGCAAGCAGCGTGAAAATCCATCGCAGAGGTAAACAGCGTCCTTCCCGTTGTCGAAAACCCGGTGCCAAAGGTGATGGCTCTTCCTACTATAGCGCTGAATACGCCTTCCGTAGTCCGCAAGTGAGAAGGCCCGAAAGGGCCATCAGGATCGCGCATGTGATCCCTTGTAGGTGCATGCTCTCTGAACGGGATATAGTAGTCCGGTCTTGCACGCAACGCTTGGTAGAGTCGATCGTTAGGTATATGAATATCCTTGAAGACCACCAGGTAGCTGTCGGACACGAATTGCCTCAACAATGACAGACGCCGGTTCATGGCGCCCGTCAGTTGTGGAGGAGCCACGTCCACCGGTAACGCGTTATTGGAGAGAATATCCGTTCGATTCATCAACTGCCCATTGACGAATCGATCGACGACCGCAGCAATATCGCCAATGGTCTTCCTCTCGACAGACTGAGAATCGAAAATGGGATGGTCGGGACGGACGGGCCTTGGTAGCATCGAACGTAAGCGGTCCTAAATCCAAAAAGGAGCGCCTGTTGATCGTTTGATATATCTTCCACACTGCATCGAGTGTGAGGATATCGTGCCCGATATCTCGCAACAAAACGTGGACAAAGTAAGCCTGGTACTGGACGCGTTCGCTTGAAGGATATGCGAGCCAGTTTCCCAGCACCTCCAGACCGTGTCGGCGACGAGTTTATCGTACTCTTTCGAGCACGTCTGGAATGTTGTCCGTCCGCAAATCAATAACACATTGAGTATCAGGCAGGTCGAGGCCGCACGACTGCGCGCTGAATGTCGCTCGAACGGCGCCGGACTCTAGCAAGTATACCACATAGTCGATCAAAGTCGATAGCCAAGCTACGGATACGGCGTCGGTTCCGTTTAGGATGCCGTGAATATGTTTTAGGATGAAGACGTGGAGCCATAGCCAAGAAGTATAAGCTGTGAGCATGATGCAAGAACGTTGCTTTCTCAACAGAAGCGAATTTGCACGCTCGCTCGATTGTAAAGCGCTCACACCGACCCAACTTGAGCGAAGCAGGGGAACCGACGAAACGTCCAGTGGACGAGAAGTTATAGCGACGTGGTAAGCCTGGAGTGCGTTCATAGATTCGCTTAGCGGAATCTCGGAAGAATCGGTCAGAATTTCCATGGCCGCGCCGTGAGTTTCATTGTATTCAGAATTGATTACAGTCGAAGTGACCGATTTGATATAGGTTGGAAGCTCTGTTCTCATAAATATTACAAAGGGTATAACAACAAAGTATTATGATTTCTACCCACCAGCTCGGTGCGCAGGTGTCTCGCCGTCCACAGCAGCATATATGTCCGCCGTCTCATCGTCGTCGTCGACAATGATCATGGGACAATCCTTCGTGCCCTCGACCAAATCAATTCTCTTATGAGAGCGGGTGTTGCGAGATGACGAAGACGTAGCGGCATTGTGTCTTCCAAATGAAGCGACAAGCTTGTCGTATCCACTGCCGGACCACGCAAGATATAGAACGTCTGTGAAAAATATCAAATGAATAAGCGGTACCCGTGAAACCAGCATGCGTTCTCACCCGAGTCGTCTTCCCTAGGTTCGCTATCGTCGAGTCTATCAGAGGGGACTTCTTGTATTTCTTGTTAGGCGCGGATGGACCTTCCGACCAAAGTTAGCGAGTGCAATCTGCATCAGGTAATTATAAGAGTCACCCGGCTGAGAGTTTGCCTTGTTTTTTCCTTTGTTCCGCTTTCTCGGGGTGAATTCAAGCTCGACGCTGCTGCCAGTTTGGTTGTTGGATAGAGGCAATCCCGTCCTCGAGGGACCTGTATAAGAGCGCGCGTGAGAGGAGAACAACAACATGCTTACATATAACGATACTTACCTGCATTGCGAGCGATTTTCCGGGGACGAGACGGGGAAGGTGGGTCGACTTCATCTTCACCATCGTCCAGATCATCTTCTTCTATAGCAGGAACTGATCCAGAGCATACGGCGAAAGGAATATGAGCAGAGTAGAATCTATAATATCTCCACCACTTTGCGTACTGGCTGTCAACGAGGGTCTGTTGGCTAACAAGGTCAGAATCAAGCAAAATGTTCTCCGTTTCGTTGGATGCGTTGGGAGAGCGCCAACCGGGACCCAGCCTCCAGGGGCCTACTCGCTGATGATGCCCATCCTCATTGGCAAAGGAAAAGGAGCCCAGGAAAGCGTCGCTGTCAACTCGAGCGCCAATGAGGGGATCCAGTTGGGCCAGGATACACAGCACAACAGTCAAGAACGACTTGGCAAGAAAAGCGACCAAAGACAAGCGCGGTATGATCACCCTTCCATCTTCCGCGAAAGTCGAAGGATTGCAAGAGAGCCGTTTTCGCCTACTCATTGGCTAAAGTAAGCTACACGTATGTACACGCAGAAGTAGACAATTACATACTCAGGTGTAATCATCTCAGGAGTAGTGTATAAAACATTCCCCAATCCCAACGCACCCAACGGCCTTTTCTGGAAATCTCCCGTCATTCCCTTGGGAGGGTACGAAATCAAGGTAACCCTGGTTGCCCAACTGAGTTCGTCGGCGGCGGCTGCCGCAGGCGCGATGGGAGGGGAGGAACCATGGCGGCGAAGACCCGAGAAACAGACAGAAGCGAAGGAATCCAGCGTGACAAACACACCCGGATAGAGCACGAAGAATCGGCCGGGATCGAACCCTTCCGGGAGGTCGGAGACAGTGGCCATATGCGAATAATGACCAGGACTATCGTCGGAATCGATATGCTCTTCGCCGGCGCTGCCCATAGAATCTTGGAGCGTTTCAACTGAATACCGGCAAGTTAGAACGAAGATCAATATAGGTATGAAACGAGAGCAATAATACCGGACGTCGATGGTCGAGTAGGCGCAAGATTAAGCTGGGCGGCAGCGAACGCGCTGTTCCCATTGACACCGACACTAGGGATATTTAAGAGTTCGGCGTTGATATCGAGGTGCTCCATTATCTCTTCCGGGCCAGTTCGAATTGCACGCATGGCCATGCAGTTGTAACCTGCAAAAGCTATCAGGCATA
>JADNRV010000028.1:0-405401 GCA_015499995.1 Flammula alnicola
CATGCTATGCACATAATAATACACTGCTACTACATAATATAAATTATTAATGCCTCATCCAATCGAGCGAACCATCGAATCATACCAAACCATAACCTCCGCAAGCACCTCGCAAATCAACATCCCCCCTCAGAATCAAGTATCAAAAGGCATCGTCCGATCGCCCAAATCCACCAACAACCTCTGCGTCCCAGGCTTCGGCACCCCATCCTCCTCTTCCATATGTCCCCGACCCGCGAAGCTCCGCACAGACGGCACAACGAAGGCGATCGCCTTCATGCACGCCCAGTTATACGTATGTCCCACCTTGAACTCCCACTTCATGACCGAGATATCCGCCAGCGTCCATGTTCTGTAGCGCCAGCGGTCGTTGTCCAGATCCACGGCGTAGTTGAAAAGAGCCTGTGCAAAGCCATCCTGCCTCGATAAATTAGAACATGTATATTTTATAAGAAACTTGGAAAGAAAACTCACAACATCGTCCTGCGAAGTGGACATCAACCCCACCGCTTCACCCTCGGACTTGACGACCATCTGCACATCGAGAGCGAGCGAGTTGAGGTCGAGGCAGCTCTGTGCTATGACATCGATCAACTGCGGGCTCAAGAACCGCGCGAACAAGGAGAGCTTCCTGAGTCGGTAGCTTGGGAACAGCCTCAACACAATCCTGACCTCCTCCAGCGTGAGACTGCGGTCCACCAGCGTCAAGGTCGTGAGCTCACTCCCGAGCCGCGCGATGCTCATCAGCATGGGGCTCGTGCTATCCCTTAGGATAGGGATGTGCAGCCCCAACTCCAGCGCGTGCAGCGCAGGAAGTGTGACGCCACTGTATAGCCGGTGCTGCCCGCCGAATGTCTTGAACCCGTCGTCGCCGCAGTACGTGCAGCAGCGCGAGTACCTGATGCAGAGATCGCGCAGGGTGGGGTGATTCCGGAGCATCTGCTCGAATCCACTCGGGTCTCGCAGATGTTGCGCGTCCAGAGGCATGACGAGGGATAGTTTCGTGAGACGCGGAAATCGGCCGAGGAGCTGGAAGTTCGTCGACAGCTCCTGGTGCCCGATGGTTTTGATCGAGAGCGTTCGAAGCGTCGGCGCGAATTTGTTGATGAAATACGGCACGGCGGTGTCCCCCGGGTGCCCACGCTGCGCATCACATCTCAGGGTCAGCTGCAGCTCCTCGATCTTCGGCATCGACCCACACGATTTGACCACATCGTTCAGCTTGAACACCTGGATGTCGATCGAGAGCCGCCGGAGGTTGTGGCCTATGCAGAGCCAGATCTCAGGAAAGAACGGCACCTTCCACGCGGATGCACGGAGGCCGTTGTCCAAATACCAGTTGATTTCGAACTCGTCGACGTTGATGAGGTTGCGGATAACGTCGTGGAACATCTGCAGGCGTTCTTCGGGCGAAGGGAGGGGCTCACGAGAGCGTGGAGGCGTCATGGGCCGTGGTGAGGGTTTGGGATGCCCAAGCATCCCGCTGACCCTTTGAAGGTATGTGAGCGGTTTAGGCGTCTGCGATCGTTCGGGTAAGTCTTCATGCTTGGCTTCTCCTGGTCAAGCGCCTTGATGGCATCTCTGACCGCGCTCGGCCAGATCGTAAGCACACGGACGCGCTCAGCCAAACTCGGGCTCCTGTTTCGCACATGTGTATGAGCTCCAGCGCAAAGAACGAACGAACGATCTCGAGGAGAGCACATTACTCACTGCAACGCCCTCAATTTCTCCGAAAACACGTGCGGATCTGCAGTGATAAAGCTGAGCTGGCCATACAGCTCGTTCATGATCATGTTAAAGAATACCCTGTTGACGCCGACGAGCTTCGGGAGATCCTCTGGTGGCAGGAGCTCAGCGATCCGGAACCAGAGCTCGATGGGAAGGGAATTCATGATATCGGCGCGCCCTTGATATATGCTGCGTCGGCGGTGTGGGTGCCCTTGGACGTCGGATTTCCGAATCGGAGTGTTACAAAATGCAGCCTCAGGCTTTCCGGCAGAGGGAAATCGCCAGTGCTTTCTCATCGCGCTCCCATTTTATTCTTGAATCCTGATGAAACAATTGCTTATGGAATGCAGTGGGCACCTGGGCATGACTCGCAGCGGCTGTGCTTGAGATCTGGAGCTGAAGCACTGATTTGCGTGATTGACAATTGGCAGGCAGGGTCGAAGGCAGTTCGAACATTTTTGGGCGATGCGCCGATGTCGACGGGAATCCGCTCCGGGGTTGTTTGTGCTTGCTTGAAACACGTGCCATCGCCCACCGAATCGACGGCACAGCTCATTGCCGATCTCGACAAATTCTCCAACTCGAACGAGTGGCAAATTGGCAATTCCTTACATATTGTTGCAGAGAGTAACTTGAACTCTGTTCATCTCTAAGGTGAGGATTTTCCCTTACTTTAATGAACGTCATAAGATTTCTGATGCGCGTTTGGTTCAGCCCTTCTGACTGCCATTCAAATCAAGTTCAAAATCGTTTCAACGTTTGATCATGCATATGCCGAAAATTCGCAATCAATGATAACAGTGCCCTGGATTGCTCAAAAGCTTCCTGTAGGGAGGCAGTGCATCCGTCCTAGCACATGGAAAGCCACGCAAGCCATATATTCAGCTTATTAATATCGAACTCTTACCTTTCCAACCCCTCTGCCACACCGTCATGTTGCTTCCTTACTGGGACCGCTCAGGAGACGTTCATCAGCTTGAGCCTCCTCCACAATCCTACCATGACTGGGCTCAAGGTGAAGAAGTTCCTGCAGACCACCAAGGACTTCATACTGCCGTCAAAGATATCTTGGATCAAGCTCTTATTCGCACCAGTTGCAGAGCGATATACATGAATATTGTAGGTTTATCCCCAACCTCGTTTGTCGTGTTTCTACAAGTGAAACTTACCATAAGGCTAGACGTTGGACGCCACTCTCGACGATGGAAAATCGGTTATACTTCGCCAACGACACAACCATGTTTCCAACCCAATTCTTGAGAAGTGGAGCCTCGTCAGGTTTCAGAACGAAATTAAGCTCCTCCGTTGGCTCCGCGACAGCAGCAGCATCCCAGTGCCTAACATTCTAGCGATCGGCTCCAACTATACGATTCAGGAAAAGATGCCAGGTTCCACCCTTACCTACCATTGGCATTCCCTGTCTGAAGCTGCGAAGGTAAGAGTCCGTCGTTTAGAGGGTGCCTCTGGTTAATATTTCCTGGACGTTAGGGTCATTTTATTTCTGCCTATGTCGATATCTTATCGGAACTCTTCCATCTTCCAGTACCGCAGCATATTGGATCAGCGTCATTCGACGAAGGAAACGGAATGAGCGTTGGCCCTCTTCTCGCTGCCAATCCTTCCTATTCTATCCCCAAGGTCATCGACGACATATCCGATTACTTTTATTTCCTTTTTACTGTGAAGCGCCAAACTGTCGAGACGATGAAGCCTGAGGATAAGCAGCGTGCTGAGGCGACTTTATCTTATGTCGAAACGAAGACCCAATCCATATTACGCACCATCAGCGATCCCTCGTGTCTACGCTGCGTTCTGACTCATGCTGACCCTCATGGCTACAACATCCTCGTAAATGATGATGGCGATATCACAGCTGTTCTGGACTGGGAGATCAACTACATCCAGCCTGCAATCCTTGGGGTTGACTACCCACTCTGGCTTTCCACTCAAGGGCGACTTGATCCTCGATTTGCTAGTGATTCTCAGTGGTGGGAAGAAAGCCCAGCTGAGCGAGAGAGACTCTGCACTCTATTTGAAGAGGTAAAGACATTCGATAAACTCTAGCAACGGCCTCTGATTTCGTAATTCTTAGAAGGTTCAAGAACGTGATCCAGAATTGTATAAATGCTTGATAGAGGGACGTGATCTGCGGGCTGTCGTGGGCTGGCTAATGGATACTCTACCAGACCCTGGTTTTGATCGCATGGGCGCATGGGGGCAAGAGAAAATTGGCGTGCCTTGAGCGTGCACGAGCGTGCCTGAGCGTGCCACGCTCAGCACGCTCAGCCCTTTTGGCATGCGGTGCGTGCCATGTTCAGCACGCTCAGCCCATTTGGCGTGCAACCGTCTCTTTTAGCGTGTTGCTACTTTTCGTCACGTTGTACACATTTAATAGAGTATAATAAATTTCTTTGATATTTTGCACAAGAGATTGCAGAAATGTACACAGTGCAGGTATACATGTAACAGGTAAATTGTAGGTAGTAAACTTATATATTGCTGGTCTCTAAGAGGCCTGTATAAATACCTTTTACGTATCTAGAATACACTACTAAGTGCTATGAAATACTAAATAAGGAAGTAACAATTAGGCCGTGCAAGTTGAATCAGCGAGGTAAGCGCTCAATAAGCGCTCGAGTCAATCAAGCCGCATGAAATGTCCAAGTACATTCCCAACACATACCACTGGGTGTTATGAACATCCTGAAGAGCGTGCGAAGTATGCTAACGAGCGTGCGTGAGTTTTCCCAATTGGCGTGCAAGCGTGCATAGGTTTGCCCAATTGGCGTGCAAGCGTGCGTTGGCGTGCGTCATTGACGTGTGAGCGTGCGTGAGCGTGCCACGCTAAAATCGTTAAAATTCACACGCGTGCACCTGCGTGCATCCGCGTGCCACTTTTGGCGTGCTGATGCATATATTCATATTATGTATTTCAAAGGCAAGGATGTTGCGGACTGCAGTTACTGTAGGTACACTACGATGTACTCGAGTTTTATTTGAGTACATCATTGGTATATCATGGAGCACTAGTTTTTCTGCGTAGCACGCAGGTGCACGCACTGTGCAAGTATGCAAGTACACAGATGTCAGACAGGTCAGATAGTGTCAATGGGTATATCAGCTGCCACAACAATTCAGAGTACTTATAAATAATTTTTATGTTTAATGTACTACCAATCAAATTCATTCTACCTAATTTTGAAGAGGGAGGGCACATGTTGCCGTTTTTGCGCGAGGTTTTGTGTGCCAGGTGCCGTGGGAACATGTCTCACCAGGAGCATTTCCGTGGAAATGACTGACAATCCCTCGGCGAAATGAGAAGAGAGTGAGTAGAGAATAGAATCTGCTCGCATTGTTGTAGGCACAGGTAATATTTCTCATAGTATGTTTATTTTTTCAAGTACCATGTTCTGTGTACTAGCGTGTGTGGCGTGCATTGGCGTGCATTGGCGTGCCACGCTAAGCACGCCAAGCACGCCACGCACGCTCGTGCACGCTGATTTTCTCTTGCCCGGCGCATGGGCTACGTCTCAGCTCGGGTGACTGAACTTTTCCCTTCTTGTCAATAATTCTTCCCGTTCGAAGAAATAGACTGAGCTTGATGTTATAAACCGGAATAGAGAAAGGTGTTTTATAGAGATTGGACTGTTGGACCGGCTTACCGCTCTTCATCTGAGCTTCTGCGGAACTGTAGTTTCCTTTCCGTGACCCGACATATTCGTCTAGCATGCATTTTGCGGTTGCCATTTACCGCTCAGTTCTCTCGCCACCCAAGGCACACATTCGTGTATCCATCGCATATTGTCTCCCATAATAGAATGTTTCCTTGATCACAACTGCGTCGTTTCAACGAGTCACGACTGAGATGCCAATAGCGGGTGCTGGTTCCTTCCATAACTTTCAGCTTCTTTTATTTTTGTTAGGCTATGAATCATCAAAGAAAAGGTAGCCCGTTTTGAGCAGGTATATGGGCTATCGACCTATGTAAGAGATGGTTCGTCAAGAGTTTGAACGGCCACGGGAATAACGAGGCGTTGTTAATAATATGGCGATCCAGCACCTATGACCGCAATCCTTCCATGAGGATTTGCGAGTTGTTTTGGGGCGTTCGGTGGTGGCTGTTTCGGATAAGAAAAGGAAGATAGATACGACAGATTCTCGCTCCCAGGTTTGAAAATGAAAATGATGACTACCTGAGTCACGATATAGAGAATATCCTATATATACTTCCAGAAACGAAGTGGGCTGAGAAGTTCAAAGATCCGGCCAGCGTGCAGATTTTGACCGAGTCAGAAAAATATTCATTGGTGATCTGGTGAATACCGTCAGCAGGACGGGCGGGCATGATGAAATTTTATGAGAGGGAACACCTCGATATTCTGTCGCCTCTCGAATACGTGCAAGTTGCGCACAGACCGCCTACATGACGCAGTCCATGATTCCGGGGAGAGATATCATATGTAAAATAACGTATGGTGGTCTATATTTTCGTGTTAGCACAAATCACATCGACAATTAATAGGTACAAGAGCATCTTCAGAGCAGCGACATTCGCCCAGGAGAGGCTGGTGGAGAGAATGTTGCAAGTTTGATGAGAGTCTAGAAATTCAACATCACGTGTCAATACTTTGGCGCGTGTTGCTGAGACGCGCTCACTCCTATCGAGTCAGAGTCGACGCGCGTCGCAGTCGCGAGACTTAGATGGCAATCCACATCCTTCAATATAGCAGATAGGAGTATGAATAAAGAAAGAAAACATATATGAAAAAGAATATCACGAATGGACTGAAACATCCGTATCCGACTGCCATAGCCACTACGGCAATACGTATTACGCTCGCTAGCACTTCAAGCCCATCAGACCCAGCTCGCACAGTGAGCAACACCGTAACCAATGGCGGATACAACCAGTGCAGCTGCACCGCAACCAACGAGTCCCCATTCCTCTGCCAAAAATCCAGGCTTCATACAGACGGCTTCTATATTCCTTCCTTCAGGATCCAACACAAAAGCACCATAATACGTGGCGAAGTACTCTGGACGCAGGCCAGGAGGACCGTTGCATGTAGCGCCCGCAGCACTAAAACCAATATACTTTAATAGAACGAAAGGATATAATACAAAAAGGTTACCCACATTGCTGCCTCGTAGAATTTGCGCACTTGTGCTCTGTTTGACGCTCCAAACGCGAGGTGTAACGTGCCCGTTTTTTGTCTTTGTTTCATTGAGGTACTCTCCTTGCCCGGTTCGTCTTGCGGCTCTCTGGCGTGGCGCTTCTCGCTTCCTTCTGCGCTAGGTGCGTTTGGACCCGCGAGCCACAAGTCAGCCCCACCACACCCAGCTCCTAGTCCAAGGACTTGGCCGTCCGCGAAAGTCATTTTGACTTTATATCCAAGAGGTTTAAGAGCAGCGAGGTAAAAATCTCGAGCTTGCTCAATGTTGGCCACATTGATTCCGATATGGTGGAGAGGCATTGTCTGGATTTTTGAGATGAGAGTTCTTTTGTGAGTGCGTTGGAAGTCAACCTTGAAAACATGTCTGACAAATGTTTCGTTTATATAGGCGCCCCATAATTGGAAGGCATACCCATTTGGATGGTCAGCGGCTATTGAGTCTTGGATGGGGCTGGGAAGCGACCAGCTCCGCCCAGAACAGCGAGACAAGACATATATAGGCATGGACCACTCAAACAGAGGTTGGTGCTGTAACCTTCAAGTCTGCTGAGTAGCATCATGCGTGGTGTTAGAGGTGCTTTTCACTGGCGTGCGCAATACCTTACTAATACCAGTCTAGACTTGAAGAACTATCGGCGAAAAAAATCCATATGGATCTTAATTAAACATTTGACCCTCACCAAGGTCGGAAAGTTTAATTCACTTCAAGGATTAATTACAATTATGACTAGTAAGACAACGTCAATACCCAGCAACATCGACATAATTAATTGACTGAAATGTTTAATCACAATGTTCTGTTTAATCTGTATTTAATTGCCTACCCTACCCAGCTAGTTTCCCATCTCCGCATTGTTTAAACTCTGTCAAGGTCGTTGTGATTAATTACCGGAATTAATCTGACCTGAGAAAATTAATTCTTGTTTAAAATTCGGTGCTGAGAAGGGATTAACAGGTGGGACCCGTACCTGTGATGATTAATCACTTCCTTCAGATGTTGCGGAGGCGTCATCTGAAGAGTCATGGACAAATCCGGGCTGTATGAGGCATGATGAGTTGTAAAAAGGTCTGGTGATCAATGAACACTAACTTCTAGTTCAGGGATTATATTTTCGGGGAGTGCACGAACTTTTCGGAAGTGATTCACGAGAGCTGGTCCATCGAGATTGAGGAGATCGCTATATCCGGCATGCATGAAGAGATTTCGGGCATGCGTAGTCATCTCGTGGAACATGGCAGACTTCTTTTTAGCATATGCAGCCTTACCACCGCTGCTACGCGTAGCCAGTTCATTCCATGTAATTGACATCTGCTCAAAATAGCGGATACATCGGAGAAACTCCACCTGCTTTATCTCCCACTCCTCCTGCCAGCGCTGCATCTCAGCCTCGGCGCGGAACCACTGCACGCGATCACCTTGAATAAGCATGTCAGAACAATAAGAATGACCGGTTTTTATGACGCACCTTCTTCGAGCCATTCCCGAAGTTCATCCTCAGTCAATCGAGAAGTGGGTCGAATTCTCCAAAGCCAGCCTTCTGTATGATAATAGGGCATTAATTTCCCAACATGTAAGATATGAAATGATAAATCTATGCACCTTTTCGATCTGCTTTCTTTTTTTTCTCTGTATCGCTCTTGTCTCCGTCAGTGACCATCCCTTTTTCCGTACGACGTTTCTTTGGCTTGGGCATCTTGCGTCCGGCAATGTGTCGACCTACATAAATACAAGGTAAATAGAAGTTCTAGAATTAAAAAAGAACAGACGTTTTTTTGCCTTTGAACCCTGCGTCCCAATAGTCGAGATACCAGATGGTAACACACCTGCAGTCGAGGATTGAGGCAAGTGCGCTTGCTGTGTGCCACTAGTGACACCGCGATTGGCCCACAGGAGACCATCATGGCGATATGTGTCTCCGACAGTGCGCTTGATGTTTGTTCGCTTCTGATAAGTATCTTGCTTGGTGAGATGCCGGAGAATTGGATCATCTTCTTCGATGCCGCCAAGTTTGATGAGCGCATCTCGTGTTGAATTGTATTCATTAATGTTGCTGTCTCGTAGACTGACAACCTCCTGAATCCTGGCTGAGGCACGAGTCTGGCGAACTTGACCATAGTTCTGGCCTTTTTCGTCATAGAGGTTGGTCAGAGTTTTAACGATGGTACGCAGGTCACGGAGGGTGTCGAAAGCACGTCCCTCCAATAACTTGCGTTCGATGTCGCTAAATATTATCGGGATGATAGAAGCTCTATCTTCGTCGGATAGATCAGAAGGGAGGAAGAGCCGTTCCTCCTCTGGCTTGTTGATTGTCTTGCCCGCAGTTGATTGTCTGGCCACGTGATCTCCGACTTGTGGCATGATGCGCTTTTGAACTGAGCGCCATCTGTCTATGCGTGTGCGCAGTTTCAGACGGGCACCTTCAATCTCAGCCTTGAGAGGTTCCGAGTTTTCGACTTTGTAGAACATAAGCTTTGCCTTAACGTCAAGTCTGGATATATGAAGTCAATGATGACGGTTATGGTAAATACAGCATGAGCAACGTACTGAGCTGATCTTATCAGAAGACCGTCATGTATGAAGTAAGCAACTGATTTTTGAGACGTGGTTGTACCGTCAGTAAGGGATGGGGAAGAATCAGAGCCCAATTCGTTTATGAGCATCTGATATATTTGCGACTCCGATGGAACTGAAAGATAATTAGTCTACGAAATTTAATAGCACTGAATTTCAGTGTCTACGTACCATTCTTTTGGTTATGACGATATACGCTCTGGACTTCATTGCCCTCGAGAGTGCGCCATGCGCGATCAGTCTGGTTCCAGTTCTGTATTTGATCAACATATTGCTTCGAAAGGCCTTTGAAAATTTCGCATTTGATGTCATATAACTTCTTTGCGTGAATAAGATCATTGTACAATGCATTAGCTACCAATCTGGAGATCAGTAATTATTTATACCCCACAAGAAATGACAACGTACGTAGATTGACCATCTTCTTGAAATTCCAATCGCCAAAATGATCGATATGTGTATCATGACGATGTCCCGAATTCATTTGCCGTGTCTGTCCACCGAGTTGATTGCCAGTTGGCCAGAAATGTTCAGCGGTTTCGCCATGAAAGTGACAAGCGTTAGGCGTGTATGCAGATGAATGCAGATAGGTACAGTTGTCCTTGTGGTTTTGAACATGGACTAGCGGAATGAGCCAACGAGCCAGAGCAATATCTTTTGCTACATCACGTAAATATGGGGTACCCGAAAAACGCTCTGTTGCATGGATAGAATACGCGCAGGAAATGTCATATGATATAAGGAGATCGAGAGTCCCCTGCGACTCGTCAGCAGAGCCGCATATCGTCTGTTGTCGGAGGGCATGCGCAACGGCATAATCGACATTGGCAAACCTATATGACTCGGTAAGAAAATCACCGTCGACATTAACAAAGGAAGATCCATACCGCTCCCCCATTTGGAGGTCGACGCTCGATTTAACGAAGACATGTCCACACTGACCATTGGCGGATCCAGAGACAGCCATGTTCTTGAATTTCTTGACAGCATTTTGCTTTCGAAGAACCTCCAGATGACCACAGTTATATTTCTGAATGAAATGTGAGACACTACTCTTAGAAGAGAACATAAAACGCAGACGTACATCGGCTTTAGTGGCCAAAACTATCTTTTTCACGTAGTCTTGATACACTTGATCATCTGGAATATATGCCCGTCCCCGGAAAAGAGATGTGTCATGTGGATCAGTGTTCTTTATATAACGATTCAAGTGAAAGTTCCCGTCAAGCGTCATTTGCATTTGAATGAGGTGACTGTATAGCAGAAGTCAGATGGAAATGTGCATAAAAAAGTAGAATACGTTACCGGAATTCAGGTGGTGTTTTCTCCCATCCTGGTAGCATGTTGAAATGCGGCTCTGGGCAGGCAGGACAATAAATGATTAGAGTCCCTTTCGGACGATGTGGAAGCGCATCATCAATGCCATGGGCTTGTCCTAGACGCTTTGTCGCAGTCAAAACGGTCCAGACTTGCGTAACGATACGAAACTGAGAGTATAGGTCCTTTAGAAATGTCAGAAAGAGCTTATGTGGCTAGTTATTCAGGTAAGAACTCACTGAAACTTCATTCGTGAAGGCGTTATCAGTCAAGCGTCGCAATGCCCCCATGAAGTCATACTTGGTGGCCTTCGATTCAAGGTGATGTAGGTGGAAGTTGTGAAGAAGTTGGAAAGTAAATGCTGATTTCGGGCGTTCAAGTGTCGCAGGAAACAAGCGGTGGCGCAAAAGCTGACCAACCCTATCGTCAGCGCCGGGGCAGTGGCAAAACCGAAGCTTGGTGTTGTGAATACCGTTCACGTCAACGATGAAGAACAACAAGTCTTCCTCGCTATCGGGCATTGGGCAGGGATCACCTCCATGCCCAAGATGCTGAGCATAGCCTTCTGGTCGGAGCGTGGATATATCGTTTCGAACAAAGAAACCAGGATCTTCATTCCAGACCTCAGCCCAATGCGTCCGATTATGCCGATGAGCTGAAATGAAACATTCGGAGCAGGAAAGAGGGTGATTGCAGTCATAGCATCGAGTGGTCCGCTTTGCTCCTGGTCGTGTGCACAGATGACAGTCGTTGCCGATATGCTGATCAAATTCATGCTCCAGAATAAGGTCAAGAAATCGCGGAATCTCTTGCTGGAAAGCTTCCAGAACCTCTGCTCGCTATACGAGAGTTCTTAATGTTGGAAATATCTGGGAGTGGTGGAGAACACGTACCTGAGTTTTCTTATTCGAAGTTTCCCCCTCGTCCTCCTCTTCCGTCTCTGATTTTGGTGGAGCAGCAGTGGATGAACGATATTGGAGGGGCTGTGGAGGAAGCGGCAAGGGATTGATACTCGAAATTACAGACGATCCTACCAAGTTTGCTAAGTGCCACACCATGCGTTTGAACGTCAGAGTACTTACCCGTAATGCTTATTTCTTGAGCAAATCGAGTTTCTCTGTGTCGGTGGATGTTCTGTCCCAAGGTCTCCTGGATGGCAGCAAGCTCAGCTTTGCGTCTTTTGAGCATCGTGTCGTGTTGGTGGGAGAAGTGACAAGAAAGAAAGATCGAGAGA
This sequence comes from Flammula alnicola, assembly GCA_015499995.1. Classification (NCBI taxonomy): domain Eukaryota; kingdom Fungi; phylum Basidiomycota; class Agaricomycetes; order Agaricales; family Strophariaceae; genus Flammula; species Flammula alnicola. The sequence continues at coordinate 12,026 of JADNRV010000028.1, forward strand.
GAACAAGGGCGTGCCACTGAAGAATACAGAACATTACATGGCCGACGTCCACACTACTCGAGTACACGGGCCGAGCGGAAACCCAGATTGGCCTTAACAAATGTAGGACTTGTTAAGTGTGTCGGATTCATCACCCTAAGCATCTCTGAAGAAAGACAACAATAAATCGCTCTATTCTGATGGCGACTTATTTACTTGAACCCCTCTATGCAGCTTTGTCTCCACACAAGGCGCTGGACAAACTCGCCAGGCTCAGATCGCCATCCCCCGCCCGCTCAAATACACCAAATTCCCGTTCTCCTGCCCCCCTCACACGCATCGACCACCTCTTCTCGTCCTTCACAACCGCCACATCATCTGGCTCCGAGACTTCTGCGGTGGTGTCTTGCTGATTCCAGGCGTGTCTGTTGTCGCGGATGGCAGTAGATTGGGCCGACCAGGTCAGGCGCGGAAGGGTCGATGCGATCAGCAGGCAGCAGTGCATTCGTCGACGAGGGCGAGAGGCTGGAGAAACAAGAGAGGTAAGTACTCATCCGTCTCACTCCCTTGCTGAAAACGAGCACTTGCCATTCATCTCCGTATGTACAAGCGCCTCTGCCCTCATCCAACCCAAAGTCACCCCCACGCAAACGATGTATCTTGGGGCGTTGGAGGTACAGTGGGCCGCAGACCAAGAGAGAGAGTCGGCTGGTACACGAAAAGGTCAGTCCCATGAGCTGTTGTAAGTCGTCTTTGTGATGCTTACCCCGTAGGCGTTGTGTCACCCGCCCTTCGTTTCCATAGCCGCTGCGATCCTGCTAGTCCATGCGAGTTGCCGCCGAGAGTGTTGTTAGAGGTGGTGTTCATCATGCACGACGGCGACGTGCTCTCTACTTTCGAAGGCTGGAACTCGACGGGCGAGGGCTGTGAAAAACGCGCAGCGTTGAGTTCTCGTCTGTCGCTGCTTATGAAAGGGGGTACTTACAAAGTCCCAAGGCTGCACATTTGCATCGAGCGCAGACGCAGCACGACAATGATGGATCAGGCCCACCACTACCACTGCTACCCTCGTCGCTGTGCGTCTCGAGTCCGCATACAGACACCTCCCGCCCGCACTTGCTTGCTCGCCGTCGTGTCGTGCTAGCTAACGGGAGGATATTCCTCGCGCCTATCATCCTCGTCTCCTTGCCCCTCTGTCACTTTGGCCATGCCCTAACCGCCGTCAAGATCGTCCATGTCCGTGGAAGCCCAGGTGTTTTTGGTACGTTGGTTGCTTGCTCAGACTTTGGGCGACGTCAGGTGCAGGACCGCGAGGTTGGAGGAGGTAGTCGGGAGCTAGAGAGCGAGAGTGATGGCCAGCCAGGCAATTGTGGCATTTTCTGAGAGGTATGCGGGAGAGGGCAGGGTGCTAGTACATACGTTCCCGTGAGTAATTGGTGTGAGAGTACGCAGATGTCACACGATGTCACAGCTTTGGAAAGGTCAGACAAGTCAATGTGTATATCAGTCGCCACAACAATTCAGAGCGCTTATAGATAATTTTTATGTTTAATATACTACCAATAAAATTCATTTCACCTAATTTTGAAGAGGGAGGTCGCATGTTGCCGTTTTTGCGCGAGGTTTTGTGCGCCAAGTGCCGTGGGAACGTGTCCGACCAGGTGCATTTCCGCGGAAATGACCGACTTCGTACAATAATTACACTCTTGCACATCAACCATTAGCATAAAAAATAAGATATATCATGTCTTAAAGGAGTATATATCCCAAAGAAAATCTGAAATCCATTGCTTGTGTGATCAAGTCACCTTGCGGCACGCTTCTGAGCAACTACGCCAGGATTCCCCTCTTATTTAATAGTCATTGCAAAATTTATCAGATGAGTGTAATAGTATTAAAATGCCCGTTTCTTTCCCTTCCCATCATGATCCATAGTCGACGTTTTGGGAGCTATCCATGGAAGAAATATATCAAAACCATCCAAATACTTAACCCCAGCGAATCTTGCGAGTAAAACCTGGCCGTGTGAATCAACAAGATGAGGGGTAGTCCACTTGGCGATTTTCCACTCTTTGTCTCCGAAGTGGAAAACTTCCACTTGCTCGATCTGTTCGACGCCTATTGCACCAAGTTCAATCTTGAAGTCTGAAAGTCGAACTCGAGAGTCAAAACGAGGAAATATAGTCGCATTTAAAGGTTCCTTGAAGTCCTAATTTCAAGATAAACTGTTTAGAACCTAAAATATACTAATACTGCGAAACAAACCTCGGTCCAAAACATGAGAAGTACAGCTAAGTCTTGGTTCCCTTTGTTGGAGGCAGCATTAAGTCTCTCAGCACCGGATGTTGATGCTTGTCGCACAGGCGTTGGGCTAGATGGAGGAGTAGGAGATGAGAGTGGGGAAAGAAGTGGAAAAGGTTGCTGTTGCCGGAGAAGGGTAGGGGTGTGACCTGTGCCCTTCAGACTATCGACCTCATCGCGGATTCTGAACCATGATTGTATCTCAGCATTGTCCGTTATAAAGCTGGGGTCCAACGGAGCAGATATCCAGTGGATGCGACCCCCTGTTGGACCACACTTATAACACTATATTCAACATAACAATTATGTCAGATCTAGAAGCTCAAAGAAGCGCGAGCAAAAGGGTACCTTCTGGAAATAGCGACCCGCATTGAGAGAATCACCATTTCCGACGCACATCAATACTGAAGCATCAGAACGCTGGTGTTGACACCTTGGCTCCTGTTTGTGCGGGGCAGGACCAGCGAGACGACGCAAGGCAGTTTCGATACGCTTGTTGTTGACTTTGCCTGCTGCAGTCCTTGCTAATCCACATGTCTTCGGATCAGCGTGCGACAAGGGGCCGACATAATACTGCTTTCGAGCTCGTCTGGCAGAAGTGCGACTGGCTTGGGTGGAAGGATAAGGAGAGGAATTGTGTTTTCGTTGAATAGTACGAGACGGCGTATAAGAACTCATGACAATGAGATGGAAAATGTGCAATTGACTTTTCCAATGTTTGTAAGTCCTTAAATACTTCAGCCCGTCGATAATCTTGGGTGAGCGCTTTGCTGCGGCTCTCACTTCGACTTGTGGCTCACGCTTTGCAGTGTTTGCTTTGCAGTGTTCGCCATGTTGGAGCGTTCGCTGCTTTCGCCATTTTGGAGCGTTCACTGCTTTCGCCATTTTGGAGTGTTTACTGCTTTCGCCGCTTTGGATCGTTTACTGCTTTTACTGCTTTGAAGCATTCGCTGCTTTGGGGCATTCACTGCTTTCCCCGCTTTGGAGCATTTGTCGCTTTGGAGTGTCCGCTTTGCCACAATACTAAATATAGATTTCGATTGTCAGCGCTTAAGTAGGCTGTCCAAAGCGTGTCTCGCACTTTATTCTTAGTTCTGTGCCACCATGCACGAATCCTTTGGGCCATTGACCACATGTCTTTTTATGGACATTGTCGCCCTGTTGGGCCACACTGGTTGTCGATTGACTTTGTTCGAAATCATGGCCTCTGGAGTTCGCAATAAATACAAAAGGCAGAAACAAAACCATTTTGTTTCTCTTCGATCCTCATTACTCGCACTTCCACCTAAACTTTAGGCTCATGTCTCATTCCCGCAAGGCTGATGCTGCCACTTCTTCTCCCTCGAAGGCTGTGCGCCGTGGCGCCAAAGCGAAGGACTTCATTTTTACGAATGAACAGCACAAGCACCTTGATGCCCTCATTTCGGAATTTGAGGCAGAGGTTGAACGTGTCAATCCTAAGCTCAAGGCTCATAACGAGAAGTTGACAAAGTGGAAGAAGGAGACCTCTGTCGCAACGATGAAGCTCGACCTTTTCAAGGACAACGCAACTCCAGATCTGCCCCTGAAAAAATGGGAAGCTGTGAGTATCGAGAGCGGTTCCACAGAATTTTAATGCTAATAGTATCTTTTAGGCCATTCGACGCAAATTCACCAACTACTACAACAATACCCTCAAGCCTCATCTTCTCGCATCAAAGCCTCAGAATAACAAGCACCCCGGCAAGGCTTCTGACCCCGAAAAGCGTGATTCCTCTTTCTCCAGCAAACCTCTCAACAATGTTCTTGCGAGAGCAATGGTTATCTTCACCAGCGAGTTTCCAGCACGGGAGTTGTTCGCCAGTGAGAATGAGGATGCGCTTCGAGCTCAAATGGATGCTGTTCATGCGCGTCACCCTGATTTGGTCGGTGGGGCTCTTCGAAACAAGGCATTGAAGAAGTTATGGAAGAAAGCAGATCAACGGGAATGGGAAGAACGAGCAGCGGCTATGGCAGCCGATGTTGATGCGTATGCACTTTTGACTTCTTTTTTTTTGGATTATACGTTGATTGGCTGCCTTTATGACAGTAACCAAAAGGAGTTCCCGAGTCTAATGGTGAAGGCGATTCAGAATCTCTTGGAGAGAGGTCGTTTGGGTTCCATCATCACAAGCCTGAACTATGCTTATTATGGCACCAATGGTGGCATCGTCTACGGAACGTATGCAAGACATATTTCTCATCACTGCTTCACATCTAACTTCCCTCCATAGAATTTACAATGGCTATAACGCCGAAACGGAAGAGCAGATTGAATGGAAATATGACGATCATGCTAACCGAGTCAAGGGATGGAAAGATGCTGCTGAAACATTTCTTCCTCGTGAGTGCTCATCGTTCTACTTTGATTCTAGATCAGCAAATGTTCTGATACGCATGTCTCATCTACACAGCCCCACCCGCTGAACAGGCCCATTCCCCCATACCCTTCAATGATGCCGGACTTCCGGTGTTCCCCAAATTCGATCTTATGTCTGCAACTGGGCAGCAGGTCGTTGGCGCGGTTCAAGATTATCTCGACGCATCTTGGAGTAAGCAAACTCAAACATCTGAATTTATTTTGTGGTAAATTTATGCGGAAATTTAGAATACGCCATGCGAAATAGGTCAATGATTCCATGGGCTGATATTGTCAAGAATCCTGGAAAGTATTACGATACGGACACATTCAAGCTTCCTATCGCCCTCAACCATCCGAAGACTTACTCACGCCCATCTGATATACATGCACTTGTTGACTATTTCACCGAGTCCTCTATATCTGCGTCACCCTTCTGCTTTTATCCCCGAAATTCTGACACTTCCACCGTTGCCTCCAACACCCTCACCCCCAATGAGCTATCTCCTTCAAATTCAATGGAGATAACCCAAACCGAGGATTCAGTCCAGTCTTCTAAAGGGCTCTCCAATACCTCCGTCGCTATCCCAACCATCTCTCCATTGACATTAAGCGCTCAAACCCCAGTCGCTGATTCGTCGCCTTCAGTTATGGATGTTTCGATTAAAGTGTCCATTCAACCATCTGATCGCCCAGCTAGCCCTGGCCCCGCCAACGTTGCTTCCGGTTCCCCTGCATCCAAAGCATTATCTCCCATTCCTGAAATCCATCCAAACACCGTGTCTGCTACGCAGACACCTGTCGCCAACTCTGCGTCTGCCACAGTTTCCTCTAACAAGCATCAGCGTACGAAAACTGGGAAAAAAGGTCGAAAGAAGAGTGAGAAGAAGCCAGCCACTGAGTCCATCACTGTCACCGAAAGTGGTCAAGCTGAAAGCACCAGGAGGAGCGGGCGCATTGGACAGAAGCGTAAGGGAGCTGATTCTATTGCTCCAGAAGTCCAAGAATCCACTCGCCCGGGGAAAAGGAAGAAGTAAGTCGCATTGCTAACCTAGGTGGGGTGACCTTTACTCATTTGTTTTCGCCCTCTAGGCACGGTTGGATCAACACCGACGACAGCGGTAATTATTGGACTGAAAGTGGGCAATCATGCGACAAAGACGGCAACCTTCTGTAGTGTTCACAGTAAGGCATAGGTAAGGGACTTCAGTCGTTTGGATTTATCATTGTAACGTAGCTTTAAATCTGTTCTGCCTGGATTAATCACAACTAATGTCGAATTAATGGTCAATTAATCATGAATGATTGTGAGTGATTGATGTGTCGGCCTCGTCATAGTCAAGTCTTGTTTAAACCTTTCTTGTCAAAATTAATCATTGTTCAAACGTTCAAGGCTGGATTAATGATCGATTAATATTGCATCTTGAGCTGATTGTAACTGTGGATTAATGAGCAATTAAATCTCGATTAAACAGGCAAGTAGCACTGCTGGAGGGTACTTCCTACCCCTTCACAGTGGTGTCGCACATTTAAACAGTTTGAATTAATCAGTCAATCGATTTAATTTTCTGACCTTGGGGAGGGTTGAATGTTTAAAGATTACTCATATGGTTACAGCGGCGAACACATTGGAGCAACGCTATTTGAACAATTTACCAGTTGCAAATCCACATAGACGGTCCGGATTGGGCGACGGTGAGTTCAACATTAACATCTCATGGCAATCATTTGGCGCGTGGGTCCAACATGGCGTGCGCTCCTGCTAGCACGCGTCGCAGTCGCATGATTCAGAGGGACGTCGATAATTCCACGTAACAAAATACGAGATTGAACCAGGCAGGAAAAGACACAGGAGAAAGACGCGCCACGCCAATACGCCACTCCCTAACACCTCAAATCCATCCAACCCATTTCGCAATACCACCACCCATCGCAGACAGAACCAGCCCCGCCGCACCCCAACCAATGAGCCCCCATTCCTCTGCTAAAAATCCAGGCTTCATGCAGATGGCTTCTATGTTTCTTCCTTCAGGGTCCAACACGAAAGCAGCATAGTACGTTGCGAAGTACTGTGGACGCAAGCCAGGAGGGCCATTACATTTACCACCCGCAGCGCTGAATCCAACCCGCTTCAAGTTAGGAGGGCAACGTCCATAATGTCAATAGGTCAACTTACATTGCTGCTTCGTGGAATTTCCGCACTTGTGCTCTGTTTGACGCTCCAAACGCGATGTGCAACGGGCCCGTTTTTTCTCTCGGTTTTGCGGCTGGTGTACTAGTCTCCTTGGCCGGTTCGTCTTGCGGTTCTCCGACGTGTCCTTTGTCGCTGGCGTTTGCTTTAGGTGTGTGGGGACCAGCGAGCAAGAACTCAGGCCCAAGCCCTGATCCTAGTCCAACGACTTCGCCGTCCCGCTGCGTCATTTTGACTTTGTACCCAAGAGGGCTGAGAGCAGCGATGTAGAAATCCCGGGATTGGTCAATATTGGCGACACTCATTGCAATGTGATGGAGGGACATTGTCGACGACTTTAAGAGACGTTGGGGCTGTTGCGAAAGGTGAGTGATCAAAAAAAGTCAACCTTGCAGGAAAATAAGCCTCGTGTTTCATTAACTGACAAGCGGATTGATCTCGGAAGCGACCAAGAGGCGACCAGCCAAAGGTCATTTTTGCGCATGGGCCGTTCAAACACCGCTCGAGTACAACGTCAAAGATAGGATTGTTCGTACGTCATCCGTACTATTTGTCTTTGCTGGCGCGCCAAAGGCTCGCCTTGGTCTGGTCCTGGCTGAGTGTAGATTATCAACACTCAGAGCTCCGGGTAGGTCAGATGAACTTGAGGTGAGCAGTATGTATAGTGTTCAATATCTATTCTGATGTAACGATACAGAGGACCTGCGACTCGTGTTTGAAATGGCCAGGTTCGAGTCAGAAGATGAACTGAAGAGAGATTTAGGGAGAAGCAAGGGAGAAGGTGATAATACATCGCGTCTTGAATTTCACGTACATAATATTATAAGCGCCCACTGCTCTGATTGACATTTCAAGGGGTTGAGGAGCTTTAGTGAGGCTAAAGCTCATACTAAGGCAGTGTAATTGGAAGCCGGGCACCCAGTGACCGGTCCCCGCGCATCACTTACCGTATGTTACAGGAAATGTTCTCTCTTTCTTCTTTGCCGTACCGTTTGCCCTAGCCTGTATTCTGTCATGTTCGCGACAATGCACACCATAGTCCAATCAAGCTTCATGTGACTCAGCCAGTGAGCCCACCCGACGACAGACTTCCAGTAATGATATGATTTAATGAAGAAAAGGCAGTGCAAAATACATCGAGGCCATCAAGTCGACCGTCAGTCAGTCTGCCCTGTAAATCTTGATGTAAGCCTAATCGAACTGCAGCCACGCTTGAGGCCATTACTTAGTATGAATCTCCTCACTACTAATTCTGTAACGGGAGTCCATCTGGACATATTGATTCCAGAATCCTCAATAAATCCTGAAAGGTCTTTATAGGCAGGGATTCCCAAAGACGACGCCAATACCCGATCTCAGATCCCTATGACGGTGATCCTTCCTTTCTTGGAATATCTACGCGATCGGAAATTTGTTCGACAAACTTAGGGGCATTTTTCAATACATACTCTACTTAACCTCCAATTTTGCTCCAATTATTCTTGCGCTTCACTCGACACCTTAATATTTGATGTCCGCTCAACCAGACCCTCCAAACCCACGGCCTCCTACCGTCGTCACGACGTGGACGATGAACTTCAATACCTCAAACAATTCAGACGCTCAATATTCTTTGGATGCAGCGGCGACGCGTCGAGAGCACAAATCTGGTCCTCCCGCCGCGGACACCCGAATTGGGGCCAAAGTTGAAGATCAAGACGTGGTTATCGACCTTACGCAGGAAAAGGAGAAGGACCCGGATAGTATAGTCACGTTGAAGCGGAAACACGTCGAGCTTGAGAGGGACGAGCATAAGGAGAAAGGGAATATCAAGAACGGAAATGGTTCGAGCGAAGGCCAGGACAGAAAGAAGGCGAAAACGTCCAGTTCGGGACTACAAGAAGTTGGACGTACCATTTACTCAGCAGGCTCTCTGCCCTCGTCGACACTCACCGTAGCGCCCGCAACGAATTCGCTTGAAAACGGGATCTCGCCGACTCAACTCCAGCCCAAATTCGGAACGGAAAAATCAGGTCCAGCCCATTTTGATATTAGACCAGCTGTGGAAAACTAATCCAGATCTCGTATTTCCAGCTCCAGTGCAGCGTCGGCTTCGAGACCGGCAATGTATATGGCGTCACCCTGGTCTACACCGCAAACGCCCACTCCCCAAGATCTTGGACAATCTACATGCTTGAATAGTAACACATCGACGCCGACGCATATCCGAATTTACCACCAGCATCTATGACCTCACGGGAGTCGACACCGCATAACATTTCAAATTCTAAACCTCCATCACGAGCTCCTTCGCGGCCATCTTCCAGACTTCTTCACGTCATTCATCTCAATCGGCAGGCCCCTCCCAAACCGACCCCGTAACAAAACACATCGAAAGTGCACCACAATTCTTCGTCTTCGCGATCGTTCGCGGCCACTATTCATCGCCTTTTGATATTCCAGCCAACTTCCATTGAACTCTATAAATCTTGCGCTGACCGTATGTCTCATGCGCTCGTCAATGGCACTGGACCCCGTCAGGCAAACGGCATGCCTCTGGGTGCACAACCGCACCGCAGCTTGAGGCGCTGGGATTATTTTATGCCCAGTCACGCCTGGATGAGGCGTCTCAGCACATCGCCATCCACCACAAGGTGTGAATGGGGTAGAAATATTACACCCGCGGCAGCCAGGGGGTCCGCCACACAGCCAACATCACCATCACCACAGTTCGGACCATGTCCAAAACCGAAGCCCGACTCGGAGGACACACCAATCGCGCTCGATTGAGCACAGTGCCGATCTGTTGATGGAGCTTTTGTCGAGCGTGCGTGGATATGCGGGTGTGGATGTGATGAAGGCAGAAACGAAGGAGAAAGGTGTGCAAAGCGAAGCTAGAATGTATGTCGAAGTCGGTGTTGATGCTGATGGGAAGGAGAGGGAAAAGGAGTCGAAGGAGATAGAAGAGGAAAAACACCAGTGGGTAGAGGAATGGCGAGCCTGGGACAATGAACTAGCACGGAAGGATGAAGAGATTGAAATTTTGCCAAAGAGAAGATGATGCTAGAGGAAGGGAAACAATGCTACGAAGAGCGCGTGCAAGACGAGCGGGCGGCGGAGAGGAGTCGTCTCCTCAAAAGTCACGAATCTAAAGCGCCTGCGGCTCCCCAAACCGTTGACGCTAGCACGTGCACAACGGCTCCAGATCTCGATGACGACGTGGTCAGGAAGCTCGAAGGGAAGATCATGGAATCCGAAGAAGAGAAGCGCCGTCTCCTGAGCATCTTCGATCGGCTGGAAGGGGGGATTATCAAGCTCGAGGGACGCATAAGCCAGCAAGCCGAGCATATACAACGACAAGAGGAGGATAAAACCGCCTCTGCGGCGCGTATCTCACAACTCGAAGCTGAAGTTGCGGCCGCGGCGGAGAAAGCGAAGCGTGACAGGGCACTGGCACGCCAAGCCCAGGTTTTTCTCGGATGGGACGCCAGACCTTTCCAGTATCTTCTCGGAGGGGCTGTCTGTGGAAGAGGAGCTCATTGAAATGAAGGCCCTGCTGAAGGTGTACGATGCGCGCGCGCTCTCTGGAAGACGACAAGAATGTGTAAGCGTGCGAACAAGAGGCTCAAAGAGGACAAAGGAGAGTTGGGCGCCAAGGTGAAGACGCTTGACGGTCAAGATGCGGACACGGCAAAGCGGATGCAAGTTGTCACGAAGATTGTCAAGGGGCTGTAGAGGCCATTCGCAAACTCAAAGAGGAGAAGGCGGAGCGTGAGTCGCAGATTAAGGAGCTTGAGAGGGACGCGGTGCTGTTACGCTCGGAAGCTGACGCGTGCAACGCTTTACCGAAGAAGGAGCTAACGAGTCTCGCTCATAAGCACCTGAATGCTCGCATTCGGCCGCGAAATAAAGAGCGTGGAGACGCAGCTGCGGAAGCTGGAGGTGGAGAAAGGCGCCGGTCTCGATTAGAGATGCGCGAGGGAAGAATAGGGATACGTGCATACAAGTGTGCACGGAAAATACGGAGGCGGGGCTGCGGCTGGGCTGGGCTGGGCTGGGCATTGGGCACTGGGAACGGCTGGGGATGGGGGGATGCCTGCGACAGGAGGGACATAGTCGTGGGCAGAGCGGGTGAATTTGACAACGGTAGCGGTGATGTGGTCTTCGGTCAGAGCACTGCTGGCGATCGAGAGCTGGGTGAAAACAGTATTCCTTCGATGATTGATCATCAGGTTGGAATTCGAAGTCCCAGCTCTCAGAGGGCCTCTGTAAAACGCGTTTCCGGAGATCAGTATCGTAGAAATATGAGAGCACCTGAATACGTACCTGGAGCATGGGGTGGAGGCTACGGAATTGCAGCGGCGGCCGTAGCATTACTCTAGAAGTTGATGGATCCAGCTTCGGGTGCGTCTTCTGCAAGTCTTCTGAGGAGTTCACGTAGTCCGAGTCGCAGAAAGAAGGAGAAATCGATATGTTGTTGTCGCAAGTCGGGTCGAGTTTTGGGTCGAGTTTTGTAAGTTTTCCATTAGGTAAGGCTATGTGATATGGAGGTGATGTGGTATAAAATTCAGATTGGCAGATATGTCGTGTGGTTATGTCTCTGGACGTAGACGTGAGGTTGTGACCTCGGATGGTGAATGAGCCAGGCCTGTTTGCTTCGGAGGTGAGAGACAAATAAACGAGGTTTCTCCGCTCGGGATACCTTTTTCAACCAACTTGACTTCAACCACCATTTCTGTCATACGTTGGTCATACGTACTGCGCTGTTTTCAACTCGAACATATCTAATCTCAAGCCACATATTTGTCTGTCTATTGGCCATCCTAATAGAAATAGATACTCATGACTTGTGGGCATTGGCGAGGTTGCATTCAGGCGTTGTGGATAAATGGTGTGCAGAGGCATGGCACGCTGATTTGCACGCTACTAGCACGCTACTGCCACGCTACTGCCACGCTTTTTCCGACGCCAATTTTAGGGGTCGTCCAATGGAGCAATTCCGAAAGTCATCGCCGCGTGAGTCCAAGCTTCGAATGCTATTCCAATACCACAAACGTTCTAATTATAATAGATAGTCAGGCTTCTTCTGGATCATCAACTTTCTGGCAAAATTTGACATACAAGCGAGATTGATAACTTGTGTCCAGAGCAATGGCAATGTGAGAATGATATTTCTCTGGGCAGAGCATACCTGGGAGGTGCGACGAAAGGTATTCAATGCGGGAGTCACGTCTTCTTATTGCGCATTGAGGTTACGAGTGACTCGTTTTCTAGTCAGGATTCTTAGCAGGATCGTCGTGACCATTTCTCTGTCTTACTTTCTGTCCTGTTGATTCAGAATTCCTACGTAGCACCCTCCAATTGTCCTTGTCGTCGTCGCCACTGACCAGGGGATTCGGCATCCAAAACGCTCGCTAGAAGCCTCTATTCCTCATCTTCGTTCAATTATTCGTCAACACCACTAATTCTTGCTTACCTCTTTCTGATTTCGTGTTGCGCAAGTGGACTCATTCGACAAGCTTGCGATGGGAGGTGGTCAGGCGCTTGTTGCTCCCTGCCTCAATCACCAACGAGCTCGGCGGCGAGCCTGCTGGGTTCCCGCCTAGTAGGTACATACTTACTTGATACTATGTGACGATTTTACAACAGGCCTGTTGTTTATCTCTTCAGAAGTTCAGCCTTCATCGTTTCGTGACCTGCACTCTCTGAAGATCTCATCACCTGTCCTGTTCGCCATCCTGGTGGGTTCCCGCCGGCCCGGGTAATCGGGTGAAGCCAGCCAACGATGCTTTTGTAGAGGCCCCAAGCCCATAAAGATGTCCTGATTTTTCTTGCAGATAATGTATGTAGTAGCATACGCCTACCCAACTGCCCGATTTATTGACGAAACACGCTGGAATGACCAAGATATGCGCCATTTAAAAGTGATAGAATTTCCGCCACAAAATTTGGCTTTGTTTGTTTGCCAGCTCAGCCCCTACACCACCGTTTGCGTGTGACATAAATCGGACATAATCCTGAAAGTCGCCGACTGATAGCCTGCCGAACAGCCAAAAGGAGGACTGGTTGATGCCCATTTGACGTTTTAGGGCCGACAGCCGCAGGACATGCTTAGTTATGTCCGTACGGCATGCAAAGGATACAACCCGTGCCTGTCCGGACAGGATGAGGTGAGGCTGTGCCTTTGCATGTCCTTTGGATGTCTGCCCTGCAGACATTCGCTGGACATCCACAAAATAGCCCAGCGACGTTTCGTTTGGACTTAGAGATTTTTTTGAAAATGTCCCTGTTCTCGGGTGCGTGTGACATGACAAGTCACGATGAGTCTGCCACGAATCCGTCGCTCCCTCTTGCTCTCAACCATCACCCTCCTTTCACAATGTTGCTTGCCGCACTCCTCTCATTGCTCGCTACCCCACAATAGCCGTAGGAACCACTAGGCCACCTATGGCCATGGCCTTGAAGGTATTTCTACCTCCCTTCTTTTCTGTGTTGTCGAGTCTAACTGACACAGACACCTTTACCAGCTACATTCTCACTCGTTTTTAATCCCCTAGTTAACCTCCAGCTAGACTTCCTTTACCAAGCCTACAGATCCTCTTCCCTTCCCTCCGCTCTGCTCCCTCCTCTTCCCTCCCTCCCTTACCTTACCTTCTGGTCTTTTCGTAGTTCTCAATCATAGTATATGTGTGCCATAGCCTCACTGTATTAGATACCTTCAATAGAATATTTTGTTGCCCATATTGGACCATAAACTTTACTGTGTGATGGAGAAAGTATTGTATATTACAACAAACTGGATATCTGGCACAGAAACACAGGATGGATGGATGACCAGGAGAGGATGAACTACTGATGTTTGTGCAGACATCCTCAGGATGTCCAGGTCTGACATCCAAACAACATCTGCCGCCAGACATCAGGTGACAAATTCAGGTTTTTGTCCCAGGGATATTCACCCGGATAATCTGGGGATGTCCGGACGCCGGATGTCAGCCGGACATCCCAAACGAAGCGGTGGTGTAGAGAAAGATTGCTTCACTCGCAAAAAACACTTCCTGCCTTCGTCGTCGACAGCTTTCTTGCGACAAAGAAGCCTCAAACTTGCATCTGTGATCCGGCCAAGTCACGTCCATGGTCCATGGCCGCGTCAAGCTGTTGTGAAGCTGTTGTGTCACTACATAGTTTGCGGTCACTGACCACGATCTACGTAGCAAGTTGTCGCGTTCAAGGAACAACGTCGGCCAACAAGCTCTATCGTTTTGAATATAGCTGTACCACGTAGTTTCGCCAAATCTTCGCTTGACTGCCCGTGGTTTACAAGTTCCGAACCACTCAGCTGATCCACTCAATGATCAACTTGCATGACTCGCCGCTGAAATATCGCTCGTCTCTTCGGAAAATATTGCTAGTCTGCGCGGACAGCTCTTACCCTATAAATATGGGTATGGGCTACGAGCTGCCTAGGATACTCACATACACCTCGCAATGTTCGCATCTTTGGTCATCCTATCCGTCCTAGCGGCTCCCGTTCTCTCTCAGCCTGCAGTCTCCCTCCTGATTGACTTTGCAGGCTACCAAAGCTCGGGCACAATCAACTTGCGCTCCACCCTCCAAAACGTCTCATCACTCAAGGGTCAGACGTTCCATTTTGGCTCCACCTACGACACCTACGACGCTGATGCAAGCTGGACCCAGAGCGTCTTCAGCACTTTCTTCAACCACATTGTTGCCGAGAACGGTTGCAAGTGGGACGCAACAGAGCCGACCCGCGGCGTCAGTGCTCTCACTGGGTGCGTGGCCGTGCAGTCGTATGGTACCTCGAATGGCGCCACTTTCCGAGGCCACAACACCTTTTGGCACTCTCAGACTCCTGTAACTTATATATTTCATCACATGCAACTCATTCATGCTGATCGACCTTTAGTCGTGGCTTCCAGGAAGTGTGACCGCCAGCGATCTCGTCACTAACGTCATTCCCCAGCACGTTCAGCAGGAGATCCAGGGTTTGGGCACATCTGTAACCTCCTGGGATGTCGTCAATGAGATTGTTGGTGACGGCGTCTCCAATGGTATGGTGAGTTGCTCTGGGACTCTCATGAAACTATTGCTTGACTGTGATATACCGCATAGACTGCTCTTCAGTGTGTGCAGAACAAGCAGGTCTGGCCGACCCAGGTATCTGATGGGTCCAGCACCCCTCTTGTGCAGGATCTCTCTTTCGTCCACGCAGCATTCTCCACTGCACTCCAGTACGCAAGCTCATCCACCCGCCTTGCCATCAACGACTACAATACTGGCGGATCTGACGCCAAGACCGCCTGCGTTCTCGCTGTTCTCGCTGACATCAACGCGAATGCCGCAATCCCGTACAACCGTCTTGCAGTTGGCTTCCAGTCTCATATTTCCACCTCGACATTTGTCTCCAAGGCTGCTCTCTCCAGCACATTCTCCAAGCTCGCTGCCCTTGGTGCAACTGCCATGATTACTGAGCTCGACATTTCTCTCCCATCAGCTACGAGCGCAAATGAGCGTTTCCAGGCTGCCATCTGGGGTGATTACCTCGATGTACGTGCTTATCGCAATACAAAAGTAGTAGTCGAGCTAATTTGTGCCTAGGCTTGCCTCTACGCCTCCAACTGCAATGAGTTCATCAATTGGGACACCCGTGACGACGTCTCATGGCTCGGCACCGCCGCAGCTGGCACCCTCTTTGACTCTAATGGCAACCCCAAGCCTGCAGCATTCGAGGTTCAGGCCCGTCTTCAGCGTTACGCCTCTGGCGCCAGTGAGCTCTGCGCAACCGCTCTCGGAACCTCTTCTTGCATGGCGTCTGGCCCAAGCAGTGCCCCCAGCAGTACCCCAGCAGCAGTAGTAGCTCCAAGACCACGACTCCAACCCCGTCTAGTACCACCGTGACCACGATTCCAACCTCGTCTCCGGCAGGCTGGTATGTACATTAACCTAGGCTCTTACTCAGCTCATCTCCTTCTAGTGTGTCTGCTCTCTGGGGTCAGTGCGCCGGCATTGGTAACTATCTTGCATACTCTGCTCATTGAACAGAGTGTTAATATCATCCGCCCGCAGATTTCACCGGTTGCACGACTTGCGCTTCCGGCTCTACTTGCACTTTCTCCAACGCTTGTGAGTGTCTTACGTCTGACATGTTGCCAACTTTAATCATTGCTCTATCTCAGATTATTCCCAGTGTCTTGCCTAAGTACAGATTTGGGCGGTCCCAGGTGTTCCGTTTGTGGCATGCGCAATACATTCAAATTTCGTTTCAAAATTCCAAGGTCTCATACTTACTTGAGGTTTTATCACAGTCTTGCAGAGTACTAAGCAGCTATTTTATACGTAGTTACTTATCCGTTGTCTCTCGCCTCCTCCGCTCTCTCAGATCAAACATACCGTCGTCGATTTGACTCGTTTATTTCAACACTTGGATGCGCACTATTGCCTGACGGTAACAACGATTCTTTAGTGACACGACGGAACTGCGAACATCACGAGACTGCTGAAAGAATTGAAAGTAAATAGTGAATTGGACGGTGAATATGAGTCCTTTGCATTCATCGCCCATGTGCTCGCGTTTCCTCAAGTTTCTCCCGCAGCAGAACCAACCTGCACTTTGAGTTTTGAGCTTTCAATTCCCATCGTATTGTGTGTAAGACTGAAAAATATACGTACTAAACCGGCGTCGGTCCATGGCTAGTATGTATTCCGAATTTGTCTAGTCGTAAAATTTAGGGTTACCGGGTGAGAGGCGAGGTTAAAATACATCTTACATGCCAGCCAACTGCACACCTCACATACCACTAAGAACATTCCACATTTGGGAATCCCGGCGTGCTCATACTCTCAACAGCTCTTTTAATGTGTCTTTCTTGGACTTTCAACATGAGTCACCACCTGCGTGGCGCAGAGCGCCTTCCATAAGGGAAAACAGGCGCCATCAATGTGGAGATCAACTTGGTGTCGATCTCATCTGTGGCGCCTGATATGCTGCTACTGGATTTCACGCTGTGGATCGCATAAGGCTCACAATAACTTCTGTTTTCCAACTGATTACGAGCAATCCTGAATGCGACAGCGCCACAGATGCCGGTTGCTGGCTTAAGTATTCCGAATGCAAGCAATTCCGACGAGCGTCTTCTGTCAGTGGGTGTCCACTGCCGTCAGGTGCCATCACGAGGAACTAGCCATAACTACAGCTAAATTCAAGCTCCATGCTTCAAGGAAGGGCCTGAAGGAGACTCGGATCTGGCGCCGTGCAGTGCATGATGGCAGACAACAATGACATCGAGTCTCGAGATTCCAGGCGTACATAGCCACTACAAAGAACCACGGTATGTAGCAGGAGCTGCGGCCTGCTCTAATGGATGAGGTGATTAAATTAACTTATGGAACATGTCCATGAGTAAAGTCCTTCGAGAAAATGACTCGGTGCACCTGCTCGTACAGCCATGAATTATCTTGGTCTTGTCAATGGATCAAGGATATTAGCTCCGAGTCGACGAAATTTTACCGTTCTTTTCCCATTCCGCTGACATGAAGCAACCAAGAAAGGTTTCCCGCGGCCGTTCAAAGGCCTCTGTCTACCGCGCTCGTCACAAAAAACTGAAGGACCTAAAAAAGGAGGCGAGTGGTTTTTAAACTTATCCGCTATCAGCTATTGACTTATGTTCGTATTCTCATTAGGACACCAAGCATGGCTTTGACTGTAGGATTGAAGTCGAAGCATCCCAAACCCAGAGTCTGGAACCAGCATACTGTGGCGTACTTGATAACGGTCAGACTACCTCTATCCAGCTTACCAACAAAAATTACCATCTAGCCCACCACGTACTGCAGGACAGGTTCAAACGGTCCCCTCACGTTACCGCCCCAGTGTGTTTAGGACCCTCCGCTATCTCGTCGTTATATGACGATTAAATTCATATCCAGCAACACCACTCACATTCTGTACGATGCTTTCCAGCTTTCCAATAGTAGAAATTTTCGGCGCCTATTTTTGTATTTATGTGGTTCTCGTCTATCAATCTGCCCCGAGAGTGGGGCAAGCGAAAATCAAATTAATTAAATGTGTATCCAAGGGTTAGCGACAGAATTACATTTTTTTGACCGACTGTATTGGTAAATACCGAGCATAACCAATCTAAGCCAAACTGAACCGCCGGCATTCTCACTGGGCCCTATCAGCGAACTCCCCGGAAATGTCGTAATGTTCCTATTTAAGGTGGGCGCTTAAGGCTCCCTGACCCCCCTTGCTAATCCCACGAGTACTGATCGGCCGCAATCAAGCTCTTCGACACACACACAGGGTCGTAAAGGATATCGCTGGCAGAGTGAAGGCGTGCGGCATCCTGCAAGCGCAGTCATGGTTATGTTAGAATTCAGATAGATGGTGAATGTGTTCTATTAACTCTTCTGAATCGGATCTAAACGGTTACATTTCCATGAAACGAGACTGAACGATAGCTCCAAGCTTCGAGGATATACACTTACCATAAGAATTCAGAAAAAATTTCAGGACGTAACGGTAAACTATCGCTTTTGACAGGATGTATGCAGGTGCAATCCTGTAAACTTGGTAGGAAGGCAACAATAAGCCAGGTTTAACGTTTAGAAGTACAGAAGAATTTTAGTGGCACTGGCAGGTAGTGTCGGGCTTCTAAAAGGGCGCATGAGGTTGTGTAACTGGTAAGGTACGTTGCGCTGACAAGAAATGCATTTGGATCTTGTGGGTCTGAAATAAAATGAAGGGCGATAAGTAGTAATAAGATTATATGTTGACTAACCTTACATTCTCTGCAATTTGAAAGGCTTCCAGTTACCTTGAAATTCCGGATCATTCACAGATCTCTTCCTTCCAGCCTTTCGAGGACAGTCCTTGTCGTGCAGCGGTTTCGAAGCTCTTCCGGCGTCTGATAGAAAACTGATGGGTCCAGATCCTCGGATCAAGTTTATTTAAAGAATGCTACACTGCGCCTGTGGCTTCGCCGCAAGCGTGTCTGCAATTATTGTATGACGGAGTTGTGCCTCACGGGAGCTTGCTAAATCCTAGCACAAGCGCAAGGCCTTATTCCCACGGGGTGACAAAAGCCATTCAACCAAACTTCTACAAATTGGCAGTCAAATGACATAAGCATAGGAAAATCGGTGTTAACTAAACAAAAGGGGAGCAAGCTCCCCAATAAGCCCACGAATTATGAAGGCATGGTTGCCAATCAGACTTATCGCACCTGGGTACAGCTGCGTGTCAGTACGATTGTCAAAGATGCAAGCCTTCTTTGGTAATGCGAAAGAGCTTAGGTGATGGAACTTGCGGCGTCCTTGGAGGATCACGATGCTGTGGCTTCAATGCAGTTGGGTCGTTTTCTATGATTTGACATTGGAAGGGTTTAATGACTTTTGTGGATCTTCGAACTGTAGCATTTCTTTCCGGGACTTACGGGCGGGCTGGTGTTAATATTGCATAACATGCTCCTGCAGTTGCAAACTCTACTGCCTCGCGGTTGAAGATGTGTTTCTTCAGATGGTTAGAGACGCTCCAATGCTCGACTATTTATTCACACTGTGTTCTCCCAAAATATTCCTCATCTTTCAACCTATGCGCTCGAAGAAACAGGAAATGCCCAAGAAAACTTCTAAATCCCCGGCCTCCCATAAGAGGTTATGCAACATCGACCCAGCGGTATGCATAGTTCTGCGAATAATTTACGCTAGTGCTGATAGACACCTGGTAGCGCTTTTACCACACTTTTGGAAGATTGCGCCGTAATATCGTGGAGCAAACCACCTCGCGTGACTTAAATGGGACCTCTCGAACGGTCACTCCATCTACGCCTTTCACACATGGCTCAGCTTATTTTTATCGCGCACCTCCAACCAGCGAGACACCTATTCTGGTTGATTATAATGTTCAGCTGGATAGAATGACTGATGCGCGCCACCAACCCTTGCATCCACCTCAAGACCCACTACTATTTCCTTCGCATAATATAGCGTGTCCGGAGGATTTTTTTCGAGAAGCGGCGGAGAACGCCCATCGAAATATGTCCACTCATGGAAGGTCCTCGGCTGAAGAGGCGAACCTCTTCTTCTACTCCTCTTTAGCACCAAGTCATCCGCATCCCGACCAGCAACCTTCTTCGAGCGCACATAACTCGTCTTCGAGCGATGAGTCCTCTTTCCGGTATCCAACCGACGTGCGCGCACCACAACAATGCGAGATAGCATATTTGTCGTCAAACCCGTGTCCGGACGTCTTTTCTCGAGACGCAGGGGAGAAATCCCATCGAAATTTGTCCACTCATGGAAGGTCCTCGGCTGAAGAGGCGAACCTCTTCTTGTACTCTTTACCAAGGGGGTACCGGGATTACAATGCCGGGCCTGACGTAGGTAGGGAGGGTCGGCCGCCAGGCCGCTAAATTTTTTGTAATGTGTACTTAATATTTAACCGTATACTGCTATTTTAGGCACATTATAGCATATTTTACATGTTATATTGACCAATAGAGGTGTCTAGTAACCTTCAAACACCTTGAACTGTCGAAGGGACCACATACAAGCTGACCTACAGTCAATGACGCCGGAAAGGGAATGTCACATGACCCCAATCACGCATCAATCTCATACGGCTTTCTCCCAAGCTTTATGTTTGAGCGCGCGTTCTGGGCGCCTATCGATTTACAAGGCTATTTTCCGGACAAATAAAATCCTGCGTGCTAAATAGAGCGTTATGGAGCGATTTAAGCATGGCATAATCAATGAAAAGTACTGAAATCCTATGGCACAAGCTGCAATCTACATGTAGACCCCCCACTGCAGCGTCCATCACAGTAGCGGAAGTGATCGAGAATGGCGGAATAAATTTTACAAGCCGTCTCTTGCTCTCTGACTACTCCTGCATTCTCCTTATACTTGATCTTGTCTGCCATTGACGTGAGCAACTGAATTAATGGAGCCAGACGATGTAAGTTCATTCAATTAATTGTACCTAGTAACAATAGTCGGAAACTAATAACTGAATAAAGGGACCGCCTGTCGGCGCAGATGGTCGTATTGTGTGCCCAGCCTGCAAAGAGCGAATCAAATGTGGCCCTGGAGGATGGAAAAATGTTCAGAAAACTCACTTGGGGAAGAAGACATGTCTCGACAGTCAACAGAAGAAGGACAAAAATAAAGGGCTGAAGAATGGGTCAATACTGTCAATGTTCAGTCGTTTAAAATCAAAGCCAACACCCGTACCTTCGACCACTCAGGCGCCCGCACCCCTACCGAGTAACCCTGCGCCAAGAGACACAGTCGGCAAATCCCCATGCCACAGCAGCGTCGACATGACATCAACCCTTTCGCGTGAACACTCTATCGAGATCGTTGGTTCTTCGGTCAAGGCGGTTGAAATTGCAGATGATCCTGCAGATGTAGTGCTTGTGGATGTGCCTGCAACTGCAGATGATCCTGCAGACACAGCACCTGTAGACGTGCCTGCGGAACCTACAAATCTCGTGGGCTCACTCAAGCTACTAGCAAGGAGTTTGTGTGACGATATCCATCGCCGTGCGCTTGAAGTTCTAAAGCCAGACCCTCTTGCCTGTTTCGATGTGGATCCAGCAGGCTACGATAACAAGATGTTTTCACCTGAAGAACTGTGGGAAGAGGTCTTGAATGGTGCGATGAAAAACGGTCTGGATGGGAACAACCTTGGACGTACCTTCCCTCCGTGAAACAGATGGGTGCGGAATGATGGGCCTGACCTATTTTGTCGAATACTTCGTCGTGAAACGAGGTGTGAGTGAGGCATTGTTTGAAGGAAAGTTGGCGCACTTAATGTCTGGTCTGCGCTCAATGTAAGCCTTCCGTCGAATACTACTATCAGCCCATGTACTCACCAATATTTTAGGTACCCCGCAGCAATATTGCAGCCGCCACTAGCAGTATCGCATCCCGTCACACGCTCTGTCATTTCTGCAAAAGCCCCGGCCCCCATTCCAATTGTCGAGGCTGCTAGCACTAGGAACATTATCCAGCATTCTACTGCTCTTAGCAAGCGAGCCAAATGCGAGGGATATATCATCACATTACCTGCAAATTCCTCGCCTTATGCTCTCTACCCAGTGGGGCTTCACCTCTCGCACACCCTCCCATGGACGTTCGAGTTCCAAATCAACCAGATCATCTTTCGTGCGTGGAGCTGCAAGAAATTTACCGCCGCGGGAAGCCATGCCTGTAGCAATTGTATTGCCCTGGCTGAGCACGGAATGCTCAAGGGAATTGTCACGAGGCTTGTCGACGGTGTCAACGAGAATGCAGGCTATGCATTTCACGGAACGCTTGGCCTTCTCGAAATCCTGCGTCGGAAAGACAAGCAAATCAGTCATCTACGAACCAAGGCTTTGACACAAGCAAGAATTATCCTTACCCGCTCCGCTGCACTCGATGGTTTCAAGCGTTTCATGGTCGCAATTGCCAGCGCAAAGGCGGGAAATGTTGAACGATTAGTGCGGGTTGCATTAAAGCAGAATCGAAGCATCCGAGCAATACTAGAGCTCTATCACAGAGCGGCGGAGGGGATCTACCATCCAAAGAGTTTCAGCGAAGAGGATGACATGCGGGGACTGTGCTGTGGCTGCTAGGGGGAAACAGAATAGCTGGGATTGCTAGCCGTGCTCTCGGACTACCTGCACTCACCACGCTTCGAAACCGCGCCATCATGCCTCCTCTCATTCCTTCCCACTCCACGCCAGCCGTCAGCGAAGTCACCAAAAATATCGACGCATGCTTCGAGAGCATTGGCGAGATTCTTGCTTCGCGAAAGGTCGTCCATCAAGTTCTGATGTTTGATGAGATTGCAACAGAGAAACGTATACGCTGGGATGATCATACCAACAATTTTCTGGGAGTCTGTCGGGAGCACGGGAAGAGGACAGCACTTGAATTCAGCACTGTTGACGACATGAAGGAGCTGTTCAACTGTCTGGAAACAGGAGAGGTTCACTATGCCGCCGAGGGGAGTTCACTCAGATAGTCTCACGTTAAAAATAGATTCTCACATGTACGTCTATATATAGGCCACTGTCGCTGCTCTTGGTCTCCTCGGAGAGGACACGCGCATCTATGCTGGACGTCCAATCCTTATATCCGGCGATTGTAAGAGAGAAACCGGAGCCGAGCATGCTAAAGTTATACAAACCGTCTTCGATGCTGCAGACGGGCTCAAAGAAAAGACTGGACTTCGCATTGTATCTATTGCATCAGATGGCGAAACGAGGAGAGGCGCGTCACTGGTGCAAATGACCTTCAAGAAGCAGCTAGAGGAGACCTCTCCTATTTACGAAATTCTCAAGGACTTGACGTTTATGGACTTCCACACGGGAAACGACGATGTTACCGCCGACAAGGACTGGAAACATGTGGATAAACGCATTCGGAACTATGCCATTCGCGCTCGCGGAATTGTTATACGAGACTTCCGCATCACGCCCGCTATTATTATCAATCATCTCAAGTCAGAAGGCCACTCAGCAGTTCATATCAACTCGCTCTTCCAGCCGGACGACTCACAGGATGTCAAGCTCGCATTTGACTTGCTGAAGGATATTTGGACCCTTCCCATGCTCTCCACCCACTCTAATCCCTCTTTTCTCGCGGCTCGACATGCACTCTGCACTCTGGGAAAACTTCTCTATCACATAATCTTCCCTTACCTGTGCACCGAGCTCTCATTGAGTGAGCAGCTTGAGCACCTGAGTGCCGCGGCTCATTTGGCGCTTGTTCTTTACTATGACAATGGCAAGGATTTCATGCCGACTCTCCTTTATCAAGACCTCGCCATTATGATCAAGAACGTGTTCTTTTGTGTCGCCAAAGCAAAGATCGACGACCCCAATGGCAAATTCTTTGTCATTCTGTTAGGGACTGATCGTCTTGAAGAGCTCTTTGGGATCTTGCGTACCATGGTCGGGAACGACTCAAACCTCGATATTTATCAGCTAGCATCTCGCCTTACGGGAACCACCCAAGTATCGAATATCCTGGCCAAATACCCACAGTGGGACCGCGCGCCTCGACGGCTGAAGCTCCCTGCCATCACACGCTCATCTGAAACACTGCCCGACACTGTGGATCATATCAAGCCGGCCTCGTGGAAGGGCGATGTATATGTCAAGAATGTAACACTCCTGACAGCGTGGAGACGTGGCCGTCATCTTGTTGAGAAAGATTGCTCATTTGCGGCTCCGATTCTGGAGGCGTTGGAACAAAAGGGAAGTCACCATATTCTTGCACCACGCGGAAAGCTTCTGTTTCGTCTGACGCCCGAGGAAGCAGGAGAGGATGACAGCCTCGATCTTGAGGAAATCAGTCGGCCACACCGGCCTTCTGCTATCTCTGATGAGCTGGACGACAACCGAGTGGAAATCGAAGACTCATTTGTTGAGCAGGATCATGGTGACACCGTACTATCCCAGACCGCAGACTCTGGCCGTAAATTCGACCGCCACATTGAATTTGAAGGCATGCGCATGCTCAAGTCTCGCGCTCTCTCGCTGTATTCAAAACGGCTGGGAAAGGATGGCCCCAGCTCAACTGATCGATTGAAGCGCGTTCAAGAAGTGGAACGCTATGCTGGCTCCACGCCACTCTCAAGCGCGTATGGCACCACACCTTCAAGTGTCAGTCAACCCTTGCTCGTAATTCAAGACCCTGTCGCCACGGTTGTCAGATGTCAAGATCACCTCTTCCTTTGTATTGGCGAGGTCAATGGCATCAAGATAAATTCCGACAGCGCCATTACCGCAGTCCCACAAGCAGACCTTTACGAGCTCGAGAAAATAACCGTCTCAATTCAGGTTCTTGGTCTACGTCCCTCTACTTCCGACGATGATATTTCTCTTCAGAATGACTGGCGCTCGTATCGAATCAAGGAGCTCACGCTACATGTCCCAGGGAAGTATATCCAAGCAATGGATCCGGAGTTTGTGTCGCGAGGAATAGGTCAAATGTTCTATCTATTCCAAGGGACCTTCCTCGTGGGCTTAGCGGCGATGATTCTTGGCCAGTTAACAAGTAATAACATCAAGGAGCTTGCGCGCATCCCTCACACGGACAATTTTCCATACCGCGAACATACTGGTACGATTTTGCAACCTTATTGTTACTGATACTTATTTATATGACTCACAGGGAAATCCTGCTTCTCCTGCCGTTCAGCCACCTCGGAGCTCGACAACATCGAGGGCACAACCAACAGCTGCTCGCTCTGCTCTCCCAGCTTCGAGTTTGGCACCAAAGTTGGTCAACGAGCACTCGAACATATAGGCGCCCATGTCCTTTTCGACCCGAACATCACCCGAGAAGACGAGCCGTGCGGGCTCTGCCTTCGCTCGTCCTCGCACTGTCAGATATTCCTTGCACGTGGCGCTGGCGGAAAGACGAAGGTAAATACACACCGCTCTTCGGGATGCGGAAACTGGCAGGTCTTTCGTTATACAGTTGCCGCGGAGTCCACTTCGACATCTCCCTGCTCAAATGTCCCTGTGACATGTCCTATCTGCCCGGATAAGCAGTCTCCAGCCGTGTGGAAGTACAACCTCCGATCCCACATCCTATCGAAACATCCATCCGCATCGCTCGCTCGCTATGCCCCACTTTGGGAGCTTACAAAGTTTGAAACCACTCAGATGATGTCCTTCTGGAGGGACCGGCGCAACACTGTTGTGCGCCGGCCTGGAAAGGCGAAGGAAGCAAAGAAGATAGTGATTTCGGAAGCGCATACTTCGACTGTGGCGCTGGCGACATCAACAGCCGAGGTCGAAGCTGATGAGGATGACGAGCATGTCTCAGACTCTGACCAGAACAGTAATGAGTCGGATGGAAATGATGCTCAAGAACCCGAGGTAATAATATCTTCAGTTTTTTTTTTTTTTTTTTTTTTTTGAATCATTTTATTGTCCGCTGAGGCGAGGCCTTATGTTGGACGTATCTACTGTGTACGCTACCCCTCTGGCTCCTAATGCCATTTCCGCTGGACTCCCTGACTACCCCATGCATCCTTTGAGGCGCACCTCGGGTGCTCGCTCCCCATTGGACCCAGCACGGAAACGCTGTTTTGGGGTACGTCATTTAGATCGTACGGTGGTGTGACGTTGCTTGGGGACTGTGTTGGATTGTCGTTGTGCTGTTGTTCTCTCTTGCGTACCCGACCAATCTTGTGGTAGGCACGATGCGTCGATCCGTTTTATATGTTGTTGTGTTTATTTGTAGATCATCTGTGTTCGTAGTAGCTGTGGTGTTATCCATGATGAAAGATGACGAGTCATCGTGAAGCGGGTGTTTTGTGTGTGTTTTGGGTTTTGTTAGGCGTGTTCACATTAGGGCTTTGTCTCTTCGGGTGGTTCTGAAGTAGTAGTATCTGTAAGAGATGTATTGTTACTGATAGTCGTCTGGATCATCTGTAGGCAGGTATCGAGCAACGTCACCGAATGTTTCCTTGAGTCGTTTTGTTCGGCTGACATATTTGAGAATTTCTTGTATGCCCTTCCTGTTGGACATAATGGCAGCCAGATCCCTGCTGTGTCGTCCTAGCGTTTGGTCGAGGTCGTGACGTTCTTCACCGTAAGCTGGGCATTCGAATAGGTAGTGAGGGACCGTCTCCACTGCTGGCGTCCCTTGCCGTGTGATACATGCCTGACATTTGTCGGTCGCCACGCGCTTCAGTCGAAAGAGGTGGGCGTTTAGGGGTATGTGTCCACTTCGTAGCTGCATAAGGAGGCTGCTTTGTGATCTCGTTAGTGTACTTTGGATCTTTCGGAATTTGTTGAACGGGAATTCTTGGTCGATTTGTTCCATCCTTGCGCGTCGAGGGGAGTCTTTAGTGATTGTCAGGGGTTTGAAAACCCGCAGGGGTTTTGGGTAGGGTATGCTGGGGTAAGGGTAAGGGTTGAGATTTCTGTACCCTTGGAATACCCCTACCCCCAGCAGGGGTCAGGGGTATTGCCAAGAGAAATTTTTTGATTTTTTGCACACCAAAGATTTGCCAAAGATGTCCAAAAAATATTTATTTTATATCTTTTTACAAGATTTTGTCTCCAAAGTTGGCTTACTGTACAAGATAACACTGTAAATAACACAATCAACTAATTAATTTAATTTAATTAAGTAGTAAATAATTTTTAAAACAGTTTTCAATCAATTTTAATAGGTATACCCTCCAAAATATTAAATACCCCTGGGTTTTCAGAAACCCTTACCCAAACCCCTCAAAACCCTTACCCCTGGTGGAGGGTAAGGGTTTTGGTGGGTAAGGGTAAGGGTACAGCTGAAATACCCCAGGGTTACCCCTGACAATCCCTAGGAGTCTTGCCATTGAGTGTTCCACATTTTCTTTACTTTTGACGTGTAAGCTTGCTTCCTGGCTGTCGCGCTAAGGGGGAGAGGTTTGTGCAGTGATGGGGGTAGTTCTTCGATAGAGCTGGACTCGCCTTGTGCCGCCTCCTTCGCTAATTCGTCTGCTTTTTCGTTACCGCCGACTTCGCTATGTGCAATATCTTCAGTTATCTTGCATTCGCACTAATTCATTTACTATCGTCTAGACAGATACATCAGCTGCACCAGAACATCAGGATAGTGGTTCAGCCATGCCGGCGCCCCATGATGATGACGACGGTACCATTTTCTCATTTTAACTAATCTACTATCCTAATTAAAGTCTATTTTAGACATGTATTATAACGGTGATGAACAACCACTCAACCAGGTCCTCCCACCCATTGAGAACACTGCTCTGGACGCTGGCGCTGCGCCATCGCCCTCAGCACAAGCAACGGCAGCATCCATTTTGGATTCTCGCGTGCCTTTCCCACATGATCTTGACGCTCCCATGGCCTTGGAGCTGCCACAAGTCCCCATCCTCGGACCATCTGGTCGACCACAGAGAAGGACCCTTCATTCTCGATTCAACCTTGCCGAGCTTAAGAAGTGTACATGCGATAAAGACGCAGAGGTACATCCTGATGGAGGAACAGTTCAATGTAAAAACACAAAGTGTGTTACAAAATGGGTACGTACCATTTATTAATTTTTTTCATAACATTTCTTGTTAACTATGGATAGTATCATCTCGAATGTGTTGGTTTGGATATTGCGCCGAGGGGCTGGATGTGCGAAACATGCATTTCCGATGGTGCGGGGCGTGCGGCCAAGCGCGTGCGCCGCCTTGGATGATAAATTGATCGTATATACTATATTAGGACATATTGATCGTTATGTAATGCTTACGATGGAGGGTGGGTCATCCGCCAGGTCCTTAAATATTTTGTCGACGTCAGGTAATATCTAAGGTTTCGGTACCCCCTTGCTCTTTACCACATCCCGACCAACCTCAACCTTCTTCAAGCGCACATAACTGGTCTTCGAGTCATGAGTCTTCTTTCCAGCATCCAACTTCCGACGTCCACGTACTACAAGACCTCGAGATGATGGCATATTTGTCGTCAAACCAAGCAGCAGGGTACATGCCAAATTCTGACTTGGTCGCCAGCGATGGTGCCGCTGGGAACCGCCTTGGGCCGTCTTTCCACCCGCACATTGTCTTCCTCGCCAACAAGGCTGCATTCAATCCAAATGGTCCAAATGGTGGCTTCAGTGGCAACCCGGAGTGATTGGTATTTCCGTTCATTGCGCAGACAGCTGGCTCTGTCGTCATTGCTTTATCCTCTCCGAATTCGCCAGTCTTTTGTCTCTGTTATGTATTGCTGCCACGTATTATGTTACAGACCGAATATGCACCGCTCCTTTTTTCCCTCTGTCCTTCGGTTATGCGTCTCTCTCCTTTAGTACTACTCATTACATTTACACGTTATAGTGATCATATGCCAGTGAATCATTGCCGATAATGGTCAGTAATTTAGAATAGGATCCTTAAATTTACACTCCTCTTTCCCATAGAGATCCTGTCTTTTATTATATACTCCTGTGGCTTCAAGTCACTAATTAGTTCCCTAGATCTGATTGTAGCCTATCGGCGTCGGTCCGACTCGGTGTTGACGCGGTGATATATGTAAGTGCGGGCCGTGTGGCGATTGAATAGTTCTTGAATTCTACCATAAAACGTAGGAAATATCACAACGCAGCTCCACGTTGACGTCCTGGCCAAAGGGAACAGGTAAAGGTTGGATTACAGGTTTTCCTTGGTTCGACCTCAGTGGGTCAACGTAAACGCGCTCGTAAACGTTCATTGTCAAGCCGTCGAGATGTGTGCTTTGGTGGTGCTTCTTGCTAAACGAGCACGAATACTCACAAAGTGAGCGTAGCTGGTCGGCGAACACCGTTGCAGCTCAGTCTTGGCTATTGTTTCTTTCTCTTTCTCATTCGAAATCACCATTATTCGTGGTGAAACAACATGTCCGTTCCTTGGGAGGCACTCATTCCTTTCGGTACGTGATTTCCACGTATTCGTGGCGTTTCACTAATCTATGTTTAGGCCTTCTCACCGCCATGTTCGGAGTGGCTGGGACCCTTGTAAACGTCACACAAAGGGTTCAAAACCAAGGAAAGGTTAGTATCGGAAAGCATTGTATGATCTTGTACAAACTCGAATGCTCCATCATATACAGCCTCCTCGATATTCAACAGACAATTGGGATGCAATGAAAATGAATCGGGACAGCCAGCTAACTGGTCATCAACGGGGGCAATCGGTGAGTAATTTGGCGTCATTTCACTAATCCTGTTGCGCCGCCCGAATTCTCGACAAACAGCGTTAGGTACACAGAGCGTCTTACCTAGATTATGAATTCAAGATATCTTGCCCCATACGATACCACGGCCATAGTCACACCTCCTTGGAGCCCCGCGGACGCGTCAAGCACTACATATAAACCCAATAAGAGATTCTTCATCAAATTTCAACATGTGTTTTTTGGCATGCGCAGAACATTGATATGGTGGGCGCATTCAGGACCTCGGATCGTTCTTCCAAAGCTTGATGGAGAACCGTCCTTCTGTTCATGGAGCGCGTTTCTTGATTTCGGTCCGAGGATGTAGGGTCAGGTTCTGGAGCAGTAGCGATCATGAATCGTCACTCGTTTTTCTTGTTTGCTTTTCTGCCGTAATGGAAGATTATCGATTAACGCCCATTCAACACCAACACCTCGCATTTCTCATAAATGATATACCATTGCATTTTTACGAAAGCTATCGCATATGATTTGGCCAAAGCCTGCATTCAGCGGAAGCAATTATTAAAAAAAACGTCAGTAGTAGTCTTGATGTGATGCGAGAGGCACGATTATTACTACGATACAGTATAACTTATTTCACGAACACGATGTTGACAAAGTAGGTGCCGTGAATGCGAGTATGCTGAAGTTGCGATGCAAGGAGCAAAAGGGGATATTTTTTATGAGTGAAAGTAATTTGACTGGGTAGGATTATATTATGGAGGTGGCTTTCTCCAGCCATATACTCACATCCTGCAAAGGCAGAGATAGCTGGGTAATCGTGGAGCCAGTAGAAGCCACACCAAATTCTCCGGTTCGATGATCTCTAGCTTCCTGTAGAAATCCATAGCGCTTGCCTGCATAGATTCCTCGACATTCCTCAATAAGGACTTTAATCACCGATGTCGGAATACGCGCACTGCATTATCGACGAGCAGCAAGCAGTCCAAAATAATACCATGTTTCGAGCGAATTTCGACCGTCTATTTATGAAGTATGTCAAGAGAACTGATGTTAAGCGAGAAAAAACATAACGTACTACGTCTCCCCATGAAAAAGTGTTGCTCAATGTGTGGGTAAATTCTGGAGTTTGACTGTACGCCCACTCCCATGTCTAGTTTAGTAGGTATCCGGATGCCACGATCAGGACACGACAGCTGTAAGATGAATACAACTTACAGACAACTCTGACATGCCTTTGCGGATGTATCCGATGCTTTTTGTCTCCTGCGAGTCCGGCACGACACACATCTGAAACCAGGAGACGTGAAAAGAGTGTGCTATATTGGGAAAGAGGGGACATACATCGGTGCCGATTCCAAATTCTCTCCGGAACTCTGTCACGACAGCAGAGGTGAAGCTTTCGTGTGTAGTACTGGCGGCATATTTTTGTAAATTAGACACCGCCGAGCGAACGGATGCCACGCCTTTGGTGACAATATTGTTCTATTAAATTCGATGAGAATTTAGCCAAGGAAGTTGACGACAATTAAAAATAGGCAAGTCGGTGTGCGCATGCGACCAGACTCGAGAAAGCCAGGGTTGTCGTGTTGACCCAAACGAGGTGCTGTGGCTTTGTTAGCGTCAGAGTGTCACATAAGCTCGAGCGCCGATATATCAGATGTGATATAGATGGCATGGAGCTCCTGGATCGCCGGCGCGCGACAGAAATATAGAATACATTCAAGGTTATATTACTCACCTTCTGTGGGTGCAAGAAGCCACCCAATGCGTCGAGCTTTGTAGTAATGAGCATCGGCCCATGGTGGTAGGCGCGTTTGTTCACGATCTTGTATGCAAATCCTGAAACGTAAAGGGAAAAAGTTGGGGGAGTTGAGCCTTGCAGCAAAGGTGACGCAGAGAAAACGAGAAAAACGATAGCTGAATTCATAACATGCATCCGTCCCAAGAGGGTGCATTTCAGATATAAAAACATGTTCCAGAGTCCAGACTCATCTTATCAGAACCAACGCACATATCATTTCTGTCATTTAGGCATGCATTAATGGCCAATGATCGTATGGCGCGAAGACCAAGTCCGCCGGTTGCATGCCGATCGAAGGACGCCCGTGGTAAATGTATTCCCTAGGTCCTAATTGGAGCAAGCAAGAGATGAGTGGGAGTTGAAGCATGCAATATGTGAAACACGACACGGTGAGATGGGAACGCACATGGTATACAGTTCCCCCTCCACTTCTTCTACGTAGAAAAGGAATTCCGGCTGCACGGAGAGCTGGAAAATTAACCTCTGTCCAAGGGTTCTGGTTCCTACCAATAACAACGCACGGAGAATCCCGATAAATTAACAACAGCGGTTTTGATTCAGGAGAGTGTCGAAATAACCTGCAGATGAGGACATGGAGTAAGAGATTGGATGTTTCGGTCCGAAAAAGACCTTACTGCAGGGGTATATGCAAGACCACGGAAAGAGCAACAAAAGAGAGTTCAAACTGCCCACTCACCAATCTTCCAGCGTCAGGTTGAAGTAGGGGTCCGTGGAGGTAGACACGTAGATGTCATAATCGGGACTCAGCCCGCCATTCGAATTTGTGGGCTCCGCTTTGACGCCAGTCGTGACAAATCCTCGAAGGCCATGCCTTCTCCAGCAATAAAGATTTGGGGCCCTTTTGATTACAGCGCAGGTCCGCGTTTGTTGTCTGCAATCGCGCTGAGACGCGTCACACTGTTCGCCACGAGAACATTGGCAGGAGCCTTGGATCCAAGATGTTTGTGTCGTCATCGGTGACTTGTTCGCTCATCCGATTTCAACACATCACAACCAACCTGAACAGCCGGCATTCTCACTGGGTGTTAGCACCGGACTCGCCAGTCACGCTCGCGAGCAGTCACAAGGAGCACATGATCAGAGTTTACTTAGTCTCACGTGTGGCGAAGCCGGATGGGACGAGCCTACAAAATAATATCTCTTTCCACTTCCCTTCCACCCACAGTTCCTCATAACAAGCTTTTCATATCATTATTCTTTCAGACGTTCAAATGTTGAAGATGAAACAGAGTTTCCCACCGACACTCCGCGGCTGACAAAGAACATTCGGACATTTCTGAACTCTGAACTTGAAGGTCTCGCACGAACTCGCATGTATGATCTCCTTCCGACAAATAGAACTTCCAGCACCATACTGTGAGCCAGCTATAAAATCCGAAGAGTGTCAAGCAATGAATTGATTTATTTTTTTGCGATATGAATGCCCATTATGCCAGAGATTTGTTCGGGAAGAGCGCTAGTTTGCATCTCGTTGGAGAATATCAAATATGGTCGGTCCCTTCTAAAGCGTCTGCCCAACTACGGCGACCTTTCGACATGAAGAACCTCTGAACACCGCTGCACAGAGTACTTTAAGTTACATAGGATGTCAATGGGTACGAATGGGTTTCCTATCGAGATTTCAGCACCTAACAGTGTTTAACCACACCTCTCTCGTCCAGGATGTCGCTATGATGGCTCCATCGTCATTTCATGTTCTTGAGAGGATTCTCTCCAGTTCCAAGGATATTATAAACCAGACCTCAATCCCAACATCAACCTCACAAACCGGCTGAGGATTGAGCGCTTTCAAGGTTGTTTGCCTTCCAATTTCGAGCCGTCGTCATCCACATTCCAATTCTCATCTTCCTACGATACTCTTTCCACACAAGCTACTCTTGGAGATGGTGACGCACTGACGATCGTCGAGAAGAAGTTTATGGTCACGGATGCTAATCTTTCGCAAGTCTACAGGCTCTCCGCACTACGTGTTAGGTGTGTCCAGAAAGAGATTACCTCGGTCCCGAGTTTGATTACTGATACATAGATCTCCCAGATTTCATTAATACAGTTACAGATATCGTTCAATTCATGTTCAAAGACTTCGCGGGACTGATATGTTAACTAACTCTTCGTGTTTTTTATATGGTTAATAAGTGTAGTGCTGCCAGAACGAATCTCGTTTACATCGTCTGTCATTCTCTGCTCCTTCGCTGTCCTTGGTCATGACACCCATTTCTGTGCCCGTCCGCTCATTGAAGAATCGCAAGAATATATCCGTCGACATGGAATCTTGCCTTGAAAAACACATCCTCGAAGGATCCTATGCGCCTCGGTAAAATCGCCAGCCAAGCTCATGGTGACGGTGCCAGATGGGAAAAATTGCCATTCTCGAGAGGTGATGCGCTTGTCAATGAAGTGGAAGTGTTGCAGAAATGTGCAAATTAGTTAGCACTGCGGGATTGATTGCGCAGGCCAATTGTGAAATGGTAAATACATCTTTTAAATGTTGATTTAACATGGAATAAATCCCATCTCTAGAACACACCATGCTGTGAGGAGAATCACAGGTTAGCGACAAGCGGCGTACTCACTTTCTGGTTTACAGAATCTACACCCAACATGAGCAAGATCTAAATCTCATTTCCGGGGCCCATGGCACAAAAAGACTGGTTTTTGCACTTTCTGTGTCAGAGGAGCCCGATGGAACAATGCAATAATTTTCTAATGGCCATAGGCGTCCGATGAAGCCGGTCTGCGCTTTTCGGAGGTCTGCCTTGATGGTCTTAGTCCGATGTGTGCAGGTGATCTACTACGTGTATTTGCAGATTTGTCCACGTAGGTCCACGTCTACATATCTTGCTGAACAATGGCAAGCGACACTGTATGTATACTGTCCCATATCATTTGCACTCTTTTTCAATAATCTATACCCAATCTATACCATCAATTTTTTTGTCTCAAAACTTGTCAGCCGCAAAATCCACTTCAACTCGCATCTCATTTTTTTCATCTCTCTCCATTCTTACTTACTCGTCATGTCTTTCATTCGAGTATTTCAACCGATTAACTACCTTCAAGTTAGCACTCATTCATATCAAGTTTCAGCATCTTATGATTTGTCTCTACCATCGCTCTAGAGATGCATTACACATCCATTGAGAATTCTCACTTACATGTTTCCGAGGCCCGCACGTCGGCTCGTGTCCCGTTGCGCTGAGGTCCACGACGAGGAGAGGATCCGCCCGCAGCGGAGTTGATTCAATATGCCGCTGACTGACTGACATGCCGTTTCCCAACAATCACCGGGCCTGCTTTTCATCCGTGAATCTGACGTCCGTGATAGGTGGATCTGACGCCTCTTGAAAGGGGAAGGGGACCCACATCGAAGAAGAATGAACGGCGCTGATGAGGCGAGAAATCGGGACTTGCAAAACTGCCTTTGGGCTTCATTGCATGTGGGCAGGTTATTTAACGAGCAATATTTTTTGGACATCGAAACATTGTCCTTCGAGTTAACCCAAGGTCTAAACCATGGCACCGGTATTATCCAAAGTCGTCGACACCAGCCTTGTCCCGTCGTACTTCAGCTACCTCCCCGTCCGCATTCACAAGGACGTCGAGGCTATCGATGCCGCGACTTGGGACGCGATCGAGACATGCGCGCCTCCAGGATCTAAAGAGCGCATCCAAGCAGTGTACCGGCACACTAACCCGTACGGCAGCCCCTACGCGCTGTGCCATGGCGAGTGCGACATCACAAAGCTCGAGTACTTCGTCAGGGTCGTCGAGATGATCTGGATTGATGATGGTAATGATATTCCAGAGCACTGCGCATAAATAACATGTGCTGACGATGTTGGTACCGACAGACGTCACGGAGGAGCTGCCGCACTCCGAGGCGCTCTACGAGCACGAGGTCCTCCGACACGGTCTCCACAGGGAGTTCGACGACAACCACGACACAGGCAAGACCGTCGGCGTTAAAAAGGCGTACCTGCGCTCCGCCCGCGAGGGCATGCTCGCGCTCGACCCCGTTGGCACCCCAGCAGTGCTTGCCACGCTCGACACATACCTCAAGGAGTATGACAACAGCGAGACGGACTTCATGACCATCGAGGAGTATCTCCCGTACAGGATTCCCAATGCGGGGTACTTGTCCGTCATTATTATTTGTCAAAGTAGGGATTGGAATTGACGATGAGATTTTGTTGTTGTCATTTTAGCGTCTGCGCGCACTTTACGCGATGGGCGATGGATATCCACCTAACGGAAGAAGAAATCCTGGCCACACATGAATTCGAACGGACGCTCGGCGGTGTGCTCGCGCTGACCAATGACTACTTTTCGTGGCGCAAAGAAAAATTGCAATCCACAGACCGCATCCGAAATGCCGTGCCACTCCTCATGCGACAATATTCCTTGCCGGAAGACCAAGCGAGGCTACTTTTGAAGGGCATAATCATCGAGGAGGAGGAAAAAGCGAAGAAGCTACGCATGAAGCTCGAGAGCCGTCCGGATTTGTCGAGCGACTTGAAGAGGTACATCGAAGCACTGGAGCTCTATTCAGGCGGCAATTGTTATTGGAGCGCGACTTGTCCTAGATATAACAAACCTCAGGAGGAAAAAGATACGGCCGAGAGGCACATGTAGACTTACAGAGTATATTACGCATAGATTCATAGCGGTTCGTAGATTTATAGAGTTCGCAGATTGGATTTAAAGCCTTAGAAGTACAACGAGACGAGCAATCGACATCTATGCGCATCTTGAGTAAACATAAATTTGAAATGATGAGCGATTTGCTTACAAACATAGGAAGTGCACGAAGGTTTGGGTAGACAGCATAAACAGACCAACAGGTGATACTTGAGCGCCAAAGTATCGCGGCGAGATACATCACTGACAATTGACAAGCTGAAGAGGCTGAAATGGGTTGGACAGATATTGTTATTGGAGGGCCAACGGTCAACGTTCGTCCAAGCCTTGTCAGTTTCGCGTATGACCCACGTGCTCACCAGGCAAGACTATGCTTTGGAGTTGGAAAAGTAAAGTTAAAAAGTCGAGCTGAATGACCAATAAATAGGTGAAGCTCACCATATACAAGTAGTGTTGATGGTCTCCAAGCTCAAGCGTAACGAGACGTCCTTATGGCGTGGATAACAAGTCTCTAGACAGATGATCGTCGCAAATTGAGGGAGACCATGGTTTAATTCTAGTAGAATTGCTGTTGGCTTTCTGGAAGTTAGAATCGAGGTCTGTCGAGGTGCCGGTGCGTTACATCATGCTCCTGACCAATCCGAGAGGTGCCAAATATTCACACGATGCCGCCCCGTAGCCGAAACAAATTTTGCCGTTCCTTCCCTTCGTCAGTCGTTCGCCTGTCTGTCACCGAAGCATTCCCCTCCTATCCTCCCTCTCTGCCCTCCATACACGTAGGACCTTTCATATACAAAGGGCTTCTTAATTACCTCCCGAACCCGACCCAAAACTCCGAAAAATGGCTCCTCTCGATAACCCCAGCGCGGTCGTCGACAATGCACCCCCTTCCATACTAGAGCGCGTGGGGGACTTCGTCAGCGAGCACAAAAAGGCAATCGTCATTGCCGCTGCTGCAGCCGCCGTAGCTGGTGTTGGTGTAGCGTACTATGCTTCGACGTCATCCACGTCGTCATCTTCGTCCACGTCGTCGAGTAAAAAGGCGGGAAGTGAGCAGGGTAGCGAGACGGGCAAGCCAAAGAAGAAGAAGACCGGCAGTCGCGGCGCGAAGAAGAGTGGGAAGGATAAGGAGAAGAAGGGCTCTGCAGATGGCCCGATATTGGAGGAGAGGAAGCCCAAGACGGATGGTAAAGCGACTGTAGAAGAGGGCGTTGGTGGGTTTTTTCTTGTTGTTCTAGTTGAGTCAGAAATTGCAAGTGGAGCTGATTTTTGTGCGGTTTTTGTAGCTGAGGAAGACTATGAAACGTTGACCGCGGAGCAGGTGTTGGCGCTGCCTGAAGAGGTGAGTTTTCTCCTTCGTGTCTTTCTTGGTCCCGGTCTTGTTTCTTTCTTCGGGTTTGACTATATTCTAAGATCTTAGTACTTCCTTGTTTTGCTTTTGCTTTTACCCCGTTCCATAACGTACCTTCAGCTTTTATTTTACAACCACCTTTCCTTCCACCGAACCCAGTCTATTTCCCCCTTATTTTCCCTTTTTTCTTCCTATATTTGCATATTTACAATTCTATCTACTTTCTATCCTCTCACCCGAACACTCCAACTAACCCACATATCTCCTTCTAGACACGCACAAAAATCGCCTCGAGCTTCAAAGCCAAAGGCAATGCCGCGTACCAAGCACGCGACTTCACCTCCGCCGCGGGGCTCTACACTCGCGCCCTCCAGGTCGCTCCTCGGGAGCCTGTATTCTACAGTAACCGGGCAGCTTGTGAGTTCCTTCTCGTTTTCTTTCTTCTTCTGTTCTCTATGGAACAGAGCAGAAAGAAAGAAAGACACAGTGGATGAGAATGGATGCTTAAGCAGAAACCGACAGGCTACATCAACATGACCCCGCCGAACTACGAGCTCGTCGTGCAAGACTGCGATGCGGCGCTGAAGTTGGATCCTAAATACCTCAAGGCGTTGAACCGGAGGGCGTTGGCCCTCGAGGGGCTCCAGAAGTGGGAAGAGGCGCTGAGAGGTGAGTTTGGATTTTCTTTTCGATGGTATTTTATTCTGGAGACTGGTGGATGGATGGATGGATGTGGGACGAAATGGGAAAGAGAACATGAATTAGGAAGGAGAAGGATGGTACGAACGGGAGGCTGGATGAAACGAAGAAGGTAAATGAACGAATGCTGACGGATATATATATGATAGATTTCACGGCTGCGACGATACTCGACCGGTTCCAGAACCAGAGCACGTCGAGTGCTGTAGAGCGGGTGTTGAAGGTTTTGTCGACTGAGAAGGCCCATGAGATCATGAAGGTAGGCTTGCTCCTGTTGGCTTTGGCAGTCCACTGGTTGGTTGAGCAAGCATGCTGACAATGTCTTTACTCCTATCCAGGGACGCGAACCAAGACTGCCTTCGTACACCTTCATCTCGGCGTATTTCGCTGCTTTCCGACCACGTATGTCTTTTCTTATTGTCTTAGCCGTCTCGTGGAATTGATTCTAACTGGCTGGTTGTTTTATCCCCTGCTCTCTCTTGCATGCATGCATTCCACTTGCCAACTTCACCAACCTCAACTTGCCCCCACAACGAACCTGTTACCTGGTTATAGGCGCCCACCCGGCCCTGCCCGAAAACTCAACCACCGGCGACGAGACTTTGTTGCTCGCACTGCAGGCACTCGATGCCGCTGACTACGCCCATGCAGTGACGCTCGTCAACGAGGCTCTAGAGCAGGGCGTGTCGTGGGATGCCGGTCGTGCAGAGGCGTTGAACCTCAGAGGGACGTTCAAGTGCGTATACATGCGTTCCGTCTGTTGATTTATGTGGAATATCTGAGCTGACGACCGATACTCTTTTCTTCCGTTTGCAGGTTCTTGACAGGCGAGATCACGGGTGCCAAAGCCGATCTGGAAGAGTCCGTGCGCCTCGTCCCGGATTTCACACAGAGTTTGGTGAAGATCGCCAGCGTGCATATGGAGCAGGGCGATCCGCAGAAGGCGTTCGAGTGCTTTGAGAAGGCGGTGCAGTGTAACAGCAAGGACCCTGATATCTATTACCATAGAGGACAAGGTGTGTTCATATTCGTATCAGCATTTCTAAGGAGAGAGGAAACAAGCAACTCATCATGCATATATTTCGTTTTGCCGTTTATAGTTCTGTTCATCATGAACGAGTTTGCGGATGCTGCTACGAACTATAACGTGTCGTCGGAGCTGGACGACACGTTCGTGTTCAGCCACATCCAGCTGGCGGTCGCGCAGTACAAGCTGGGCGACTTGGCGAAGAGCATGGCGACGTTTAGGAGGACGCTGAGGGCGTTCCCGAATAGGAGCGAGCCGAGTAACTATTAGTGGGTTTACTTTCTTCTTTCTATGCAAGGAGAGAGGAAGTGCTGATGGTTTGGTGTTTTTTGCTTGGTAGTGGTGAACTGCTTTTGGACCAAGGGAGGTACGAGGAGGCGGTTGAGAAGTTTGACAAGGCGATTGAGCTGGAGAAGACAAAGTGCGTTTTTCTAATCTTGTGTATGTAGAGACATTGCACCTTTCTCATTGCCTCCATCTCCACCACCCAGATCCCCTCCCAACGTCCTTTCTCTCGTGAACAAGGGTCTGGCTCTATTCCAATGGAAGCAAGATATCGGCGCCGCCGAGCGATGCTGTCACGAGGCTTTGCGGATTGACGCCGAGTGCGAGGCGGCTGTAGCTACTCTCGCGCAGCTGAGCCTGCAGCAGAGCAAGATCCCCGAGGCGGTCAAGATGTTTGAACGCCAGGCCGAGCTGGCGAGGAGTGAACCCGAGTTGGTCAATGCGTTGACTTACCAGTATGTGAGTATCTTGTGGTCCTTATTTCTCTCTTTATTTCATTCTTTCTTCCTTTTCTTGTCGTGTTCTTGGTTGGTTGGAGGAATGAATACTGACTGATGTTTTTTGACCGCTTTGTAGGCTACATCGGCACAGGTCGAGTTCCTGCACAATTACCCAGATATGGCGGCTCAGCTGAACCAGATTGCATCCGGCATGATGGCATGAAGCGATGTTTGATCTATTGCTTACTTACCATTACTGCCTTGTTTGTCATCTACACTTTATTG
This sequence comes from Flammula alnicola, assembly GCA_015499995.1. Taxonomy (NCBI): domain Eukaryota; kingdom Fungi; phylum Basidiomycota; class Agaricomycetes; order Agaricales; family Strophariaceae; genus Flammula; species Flammula alnicola. The sequence goes on from JADNRV010000028.1 coordinate 52,088, forward strand.
CCCTGCGGGGCATTTTGCACGTCCATCCACTCTGCGTGCTTCTCTGTCTGTCTATCCTGTCTGCCGTCCACTATTTATGATACACCCCGACCCGACCTACTCTAACTTCCGTCACGATATGACTTCGCATCACTAGCTCACTCTTCCGGGCACTCTAAAAAGTATAGAGCGAAATTTGCTTTTTCGTCCATTCCTTCCGTTGTCCTTGAAGCCATAAAGGAACAACCACAATCGGCAACCGCGTCCATATATCTATCGGCGGGTACCTGCCACACGTACTACACATCAATCCTCTGCATCCATGTCCGCCGCCGCCTACCCACCCGCCCACCCAACCGACCACGACACTTCAGTCAACCAATTTAATTGGCCAATCCGTAATAATCCATAGTTGTTATTTCTACCTTGGACCCTTTCGAATGTCTTTTCTACTGCTTATCCTGTCTTTCCGTCCACTTTTTTGACATATTTTCTATTGTACATAGTTCTTTCACCTCCTGCATGCCCTACAACATATGTTATTTCCAATGAAAGATCACCACCGCTCTGTCGATATCAGAACTATTTCCGTCAAAGCATGAAGTTGTTCCTGTCTACAAATCTACAACAATTTACAAGACGTCTATGTAGGATAGGCATTTGTCTATTTGAACTTCGTCTTCATTATGAAAGATCAAATCAGGATAATCCCAGATGGCTACAAACAAAATGGTCATGAATAGAAGAACTTGTGAACGCTGGCACAGAGAGCATGATCGATTCTAAAGACGAGTAAAGCTACATGAAATCTTGGACAACATAAAAACCTAAGCACCCGCGAGCTTGAGGTCTCGCAGAGTGTAAACTGAGAACTGAAAAACAGGATAAATAGCAATAAGGACGGTTGTTGCATAGCTGGGAGAGGATCAAAAGAAGTAATGCACGGCGAAATCACTTATCGACGGAAGGAAGCTGTCAAGGATTAATTTCGGGCTAATCATGACGTCAGCACACCTTAACAAGCCGAAATTGCCCACTCTCTCCTCAGCTGTTCCGCCCACGCCATGACGAAGTACACGATGCCGGCCGGCAGAACGCACTTGACGCCGACTTCTTTCCAGTCCCAGCGCCGCCCGCCCCATTTCCCGCCCCCGCCCCACCGCTTCCAGTAACCCCGCCGGTTCTCCTCCGTCGCCGCCGCGCTCACGACGTGCCCAGTGCCGGCCGACAACGACGGCAAGGACAAGGACAAGGACAAGGACGATCCCGTTCCTCCCCCGCGGCCCCACCGCCTAGCTTAAGCGCCGGGCCACCCATGCCCATCGACCCTGCACCATCATCCACCCCATGCCCACCAATCCCAGCAGTACCATTACCCCACTCCCGTAGCCCATGCCCATGCGCAGGCAAATCCCGGTCACCACGCTCCTTCGCCTCGCGTTTCTCCCACCAGAGGTTGCTCGTCACCCAGATCTGCACGCTGCGGCTCATGCACGTCGTCGTGCCGATCACGGCCCAGGTGATTGCGGGGCGCTTCTCGTGCTCGAGGATCGTCAGGGTGAGGTGCGTCGCGGGCCAGCAGATGCCCTGCAGCGCGAGGAGGCGCACGAGCGTGGAGAGCGGGGGGTAGTACAGCCGCCAGCGCGTGAGCAGCCCCGTGGCGAGGCTGAGGCATTGGTAGCCGGTGAGGATGGCCTGGGACAGGAAGAGAAGGACAGGAAGATAAGTGTCAGCGTGGGCATTTTCGTTTCGAAGGTAGCGATAAATAGATACGCGAAGGGCTTGGGGGAAAGGGGAGGAGAGGAGAGGAGGATGGATGGACTTACCCAGAGGGCCGAGATGAAGTAGTCTACGCGCTCGGGCGGTGGTCGTGTATTAGGTGCGCTATCGTACGTCGGCGGGCGGTATATGTGGTATAAGTTGTACAAGGTGCCAAAGATGGCTGGGACAATGGATAGCAGGCGGGAGAATTCGAACAGAAGCGGTGTCAGCCTTTGTTCTAGTGTGTTTGGAGGGACGAGGGGACCAGAGGAAGGGATAATCCGTGCTGTTGGCAGATGGCGCGACTAGAGTGGGTAAAAAGAAGCGCTTAGCACATTTTTGTCAACGCGTGTGGGAAGGAAAGAACAACGACAACTCGGGTTGCGGGAGAAAAATAAAAGAACGCGGACGATAGGTAGGTATTTTTGAAAGCCAATGGGTGGTGACGTCAAAACTTTTTCAGCGTGAAGTAGGATGTTCTAATAAAAAGGTATTGATGATGGAGACGAGCGTGCTTACTGGTTCGTCTGTTTCTGTTTCTGTCTCGCCTGCACATAGCACGCCAGGCGTGGTGCATATCGGCTTATCACGGACGCGTGATGGCGCGTGGGCCGACGCCAGTCCGAAGATGCGGCTGCGTAGACTTTGGGAGCTGCTCGACCCTGGGCGTGCGCTGCTCCTAATCCGGGAGGTGTAAATCATGTCGTCGTCTCGGTCGTCTTCGGTGTCAGAATTCATGGGTGAGGGGGTTAATGTCCTCGCCGTTGGGACAGGTTCTGGGTGTTTCGAATACGGAGGCGGTGATTGGAGGTCAAAGAGCAGAGGCGAAGATACGGATTTGCGGGTAAGGAAGGTGGTTGAGCGCGAGGTAGCGATTGGGTAGACTTGTGCTGGGGTAAATACGAGTTTAGAAGAGGTAGAGAACTCGTTCGAGGAAGACCGGGTACGGGTAGGTTTACGTTTTGACCTCGGAGGTGGGGGTAGTGCCGATGATGACGCGGTTAAGGTCTCGGCGCTAGAACTGAGGTGGTTGGAGAAAATATTCGGTTTGGGAGGTGTATTTGCGGGTTTCTCAAACGTCGTTAAGGATAATGGGTCCGCCAGAATGGTGCGAGTGCGAGCGGTGCCCTGGTATCCTGCAAAGCGATAGTTCACGGACTCCGTGTGTGGTTGGCAGTACTTTGCCGACTTGGAACCATGAGCTGCAGATATACTGAGGCTCGATGGTCGTTGAGGTCTCTGAGGAGTAGAAACAGACATCGTGATCAGGACGAACGGTAAACGACGGAGAAAGGAAAGAGAAAAAAGGATCTCGGTAAGGTATTTAAGTTTCGGAAACACCTACCTGACAAAGATATCTGGGTTGAATCAAGTAAAAGGTGGAGATAAGCGAAGAATCTGAGGTGCGAATCTGTGCAAACAAAGGAGGATGTTCTCGAAGACTGAAAGTAGCGACGGCGGGTCGTGGATGTTGCGCTCAACCCCTGCAGACCCTGCATCCGGCCATTCGATCTACTTCCGGCTCTCTTTTAAACCCCGACATATATATACTCCTCCTATGCTCAGCTCGGCACGTCTTCGGCGGCCCCCTAGCGCAACCCTTCATCCTTCCTCTGTCCTCCGTGTCCTCCGTCCTCCGACCCCTCTCGCTCAGCGTTCCAGGCTCTTTCTGGGAAAATGCCGTCGACTGTCATCACTTCGTTTGCTTATCGCGTCTTTCCTCATCTTTCTCGCACAGACTTCAACGCAGATAAGAAGCAAGGGTCCAAGATTCTCGCAACCTCGACAGTCCCTGAAAAACTCGCAGCTTTCCGCAACGCTCTACGCCCGTGCGTGCACGTTGTCTGTGTGTATCTATGACGCCCACCACCCCACTGCGGACCGATTCGTTTGATTATCGCTGACCGACGCTTCGATTTGTTGTTTTTTCCTTCTTTTGTTGCGGCTACCCTGTTTCCAACGGCCTGGAGGTTGGGTTCTCGCATCACGAAGCCCCTCCATCAAGATGCGACACATTAGGAACTCATTATCGCCTCTCGTCGGACGACGGAATGGTCCCGGTGAAATCTATATACAGTAGGCCAGTTTGTCGGTATGTGAAAGTCCAACGCACATGCGTCATTGTAAAATTGCTCGACGTTTAATCTCTCTCTCTATTCAGTCGGCACCATTGAGCGTTTCGTAATGGAGTGCATCGATGTCCTTACATGCGACACATATGGATTTTCGAGCCTGTTGCGGAGCCGCGCGTGGCCATGGAGAGGCGCGGCGCTCCTACGGCACCACCGAGGGCTTCGTCTTGCTTCGAGATATACAAATGTTTACCGCTGACATGCACCATCACGTCAACCCACATCTGTACCCTCGAATGGATTTCGAATTCGCTAGGTACAATATCTCTTATCATTCAATTCTAAAGATCTTCCAAAGAGGCGGGGCATTGTTCTATCTTAGACACTTCGGAAAATCTACCCGCCTAGCGGGCGGGCTCAGGAAGGGTTTCATGCTGTTATGTTTTGTGCCATTACGGTACGCTGCTATTGTTATCTGGCCTCTATTCAATGATAGAAGGCGCTCAGGTATGACAAAGCGCCTCCAAAGCGCCGCGGATTCATAGTGGCCATGTTACGGTACCGAGAGTAGTGTCCGAGCGGGATGGCGGAACGACGGCGACGACGACGACCTTCAGGGGGCCTCCATAACCCTCTCCATGATAAGGCACGTTGCATCCGATGAATACGAAATTCCCCGGGGGCACGATTGGCTCGCGATGGGGCATGCGGAGCCCCAGGGGAAAATTGCAAATAACCTACCTCGAACTAATTCGTAAATCCACAAGTGATCGATCTACATACAGTACTATACCTCCGTCTCTCCATCATGCATATGCGGCTGGCGTTTCTGACATTCATGATCGGCGTGAGTACACTCTCTGAAAGCCACAGTTTACCTACACTAGAAGGCTCAAATCGAATATAATATGTTGACATGCACGTAATTTTCTACTGGTGGTAGACATACTGTACAGTATAATGACATGGCAATTCGCGTGCATAATTATCAGGATTGCCGCGAGACTGCATATAAAGCAGAGCGAATGACTCGGAGAAACGTAGGGTTAATTAACGAACATTCGGGTAATTGTGGCGATGTAACTATCTGAGTCGTAAACGCGTAGATTAACTGTAAATATTCTACATAATCGTCTCGCAAGGACATATCCATAGTCATTAGAAAATTGTAGTATATTCTAGTTACTTTACCTCTGTAGTATGTATATAAAAAAGGCCGCTGTAGGAGGCAGAACATAATCTCTAATATTTTTCTCTTTACCACACATTCCCAACAACCGTCATCATCTGTCACTTCACCTTCGACAGCTGGTAGGAACACCCTTAGGCACTCGTCTAGCAGACTGCTCTTCGAAGCGTCCCCGAATTTATGCCTTGTGCACCTCTTCTCAAGTCCCACCGACTTGTTCTGGTTCGAACTCTCAAACCATATCTGCGTCGTCTGCCTTCCCGACTTCATCTGGCTGAGAAGAAGGACAGTTCGAACCGGCTTTTCTATTGCCTTCAATGGAGTTCTAGAAAGGTTTCATGTTCGTTACCTTATCCTGGATGACCTTTTCAGCGGGACCCATTTTATATTTTCATTCTAGTCAGAACAGTGGACTCGGGTAAGCCTATAAGTGAAGAATTTTGAATTACGAAATTACACATAGGAAACAGAAAAAGCTGGATTGTATCTTCAATATTCAATCTTAACCTGAGGCGTTGGCGGGTAGTGCGACACCGACATAGTACCACCGTGACTCGGAGCTTTCGTATTTCCATTTATTCTTTAATTTCAGTACGTCGGACGCCTCCACTTCGGGTTCAACGCGCTTGCCAGCCTATCAGCCAAATATTTCAGGCAAAATGATCAATGAAAGTAACTCACTTGGAGGTATTTGATGACTTCTGTCCTAAGAAATTGACGAGGGTAATCCATCATATCAAGTTTGCTTTCTGGATCATGATAGCTAATAAGCGTCTTGACAAGTGACCTTGAGTATTCGGAATGGGATACGGCTATTGCGCCACAATTCAGAAGCGCCGCTGTGAAATTGTCTGTTGCTAGTTTTTGCGGATGCGATAGAAATACCCCACTGATCAGCTCCATTGTGCTAGCAAGCGCTTTCCTCCTCAGACTAAACTGCATGAGGATTACGGCATGCTCCGTAACTGTTAGTGCACGGTTTAAGGAGGCATCGTCTGTAGACGGGTCCAGTATGGACAAATAAAGGGCTCGATGTTGTGCTGCTGCTAGTTCAGAGTCGTCGCATATGTGGTTGGCGACGGCCGGGTTACGATTTTCGCAAGCCTATATTCGATCCCATTATTACCCCATGCAAGATACACATAGGAGAATTATGACGACAAAACATACGCATGTCTTGAACCATGGCTGCATAAGTAGCATTGCAAGGGAATCCTTTACGGGAGCTTCCACAGCATAATAGTCGTCCAAAGTCTCGACACAAGCATCAAATATCTGCTTTCCATTTGGGACCTTTTTGTAAGCGGAGGTATATCAGCATCAGTCAAAATGGGAAATGTTTGAGATCGCACTTTTGTCAGTAATAGCCTGAAGATATCTGCAGCAACCGTGACTGCCAGGCTCGCTTCACCCGTTCTAGTCCAGAGCACTCGAAGTCAAGACGTTTGTATAGAGGGACAAAATCGAAGTTTTCCAAATCATTTCGTAGGTTATCGGTAATAGGGGCCCTGTTATAGTGGTTGAAAAATGGCGACACATATAACTCAGGCTGTTGAATGTGTCCATTCACTACGGCAGGAATGGAAAAAAGTGAGAATGCAACTTAAGTAAGGCCTTCAGGTGCAACTCACACACTTCATCACGAATTAATCACATGTATCCTCTTGCAAGGCCTTCATGCACCACTCCTAAATCCACGTAGAAGTCTCCCGATCTTGATCGGTCCAGGAGAAAGTCGGCCACAGAGGCGTGATGGAGTTTGATGGGTTTGTCAAGGGCGCCAAGGTGGACAAGGGACAAAAATTCTTCTAAAACAAGCTCAACATGTCCAAGGTCCAGGCATAACAGCTTCTCGATCATCGCAGGAGTCGTGAAATTCCCCAAGCCATCGTTTTCGGCTCTTGGTACGATGAGAACACCGAAAATGTGCTTCGTGGACTGAATATCGTCAACAGACGAGAAAATATGTGTATATAGGGCATCCAATTGTGCGAACGGCGTATCCTTGTCAGGTGTAGGAGAAATGCCAAGGATGATGTCCAGTCGATTGGTGGGTTGATGCCTCGGAGACTCCAGATATTTCATGACCGTCGATGCGTATATGAATTGCTTTGATGCTTTCTGTACCAGCCGCTCAACCGCTTCCTCGGGAGGCCACATGAGAGGGAGGTAGCGTCCCAAACGATGTTCCTTCCTGATTTCTTCGAATTTGTCTGAGAAAAACAATCAAATATCTTGCTCGGCGTTCAAATCTCCTAGATCAATTTGTTTTAAATCAATGATTTGAAATGTTTCTTCATGTTCGAAGGTGCGTTGGATATGTGATTCAGGGCGACTAGTGATAAGAACGCGGAAGGGTCGTGGAAGGAGCTGGATGGCGCGGCCGGAGATCTTCAGAAGTTCGCATTGGGTTTCTTCACCACGGCATTCGTCAAGACCGTCGATGACGATAAAACGAGGCCGGGACCAGCCCATCCATCTGAAGACAAAAGTCGCTGTGATCCAGCACACAATGACGCTGAGCCAGGAGTTGAAAGGTTCGATAAGCAGCTTCTCCATGATGGTTCTGTTTGAAAGTTCAAGGAGGGAGGGATCCTTCTCGATGCGCCTCCTGATCAGAAATTTTGCCTCTGGATAGGATAACGCGAGTTGATATGCAATCGTAGGGATGAGGGTTCCTCCATCGCTTTGGTTCGAGCTCACGGCGGTCCTTGAGAAGAAGAAACTCGCTACCCGTTCTTCTTCCTTCTGGCAGAGTTCTCCGATTGATTGAGCAAGCGCCGTCTTCCCTGCTCCTGCTGGACCGCGCATCCACATCATTGATGGCGATGGGTCCTCACTCCGTATCCAGTCCATGACCTCCCGTATGACGGCTGCGCGTGTATTTGGGTGGCATCTAGCGGGATCATTGCGTTCCTTTGAATCAAGTCTTGCGGCGAGAGTGCTCCGTTTCAGAAGAAGGTCGAGTCCTTCCACCAAACGTTAAATCAGCCTTCAATCTTTGAACACCAAGCGAACGTACCGTTTTGAGAGTGCGCCTCTCCTTTATTGCTACTGACGATGAACTGACCTCCATTGATTTGAAAGTCCTTTGAATTGGTGAACATCGACGGCATCCTTAGGATATAACAGGAGCGGAAAGGGCAGGGAAAGGAATAAGGTTCGTGTTGAACCACCGCTGCATTTGCTATGTCTACCGCATAGCCGGCCACGTTTCAGTTTGGCGAGGGAAAATGCCGTCAAATTTGACAGTTGATGGCAGTGCTGCACCTACTTATTTCTGCATCTATGCGTCTCGTTTAATATTTGGTTTGGCAGTGACGGCATCAGCAATTGCGAAAACAGCATTTTCAACGAATAAGTCTTCACGTACGATGTGGTATGGCCCAAGCTTCGCCAGTGAATGTCTTGATTGATGAAAGGTCAAAATTATACTTCAAGCAAACAAGGCTGAATGAATGGTAGATACAAAATACAACTTCAAACCTGCCATTAGATACGATAGAGCATATTGAGTAAGAAAAGGCATACATGTAGTGTAAAATATGGCCTTGAGCCGCGTGATTTGATCTTCTTCTAGGGCAATCAGCTTAAGTCGAGACGATATTAATAACAACCTTGGGGGCTTCATCGGTGATGGTAAGCTTCTCCAAGGCATCCTCGAAATAATCGTCTTCGCTATCGCTTTCCTCTTCATCATCCTGTTCTTCGACCTCTTCCCCGGAGCCGTCATCGTCAGGAGGCTCATCCTCAAAGTCGAGCTGCAAAGGCGAAGTTAGCTGAAGGATCTAACGAGACTAGTCACAACTTACAAGAAACGCACAGGATCGTATATCACTCGAATGATGAGACTACAGCTCGGACATGTCGCGATGTCTTCGCAGTCTGCAAGCTGGCGTCGAGCAATCTCGAAACGATCTCCGCACGGACAAGGGTAATGGTACACCCTCTTCTCCTGGTCCCAGGCCATGTCCTCGATTTCGATCTCGTCGTAGTAGGCACCCATAATCGAAAGCAAATGTCTTATGATTATTCCTGAAAGTAGATGGGTATGATGTTGGAGCCAATAATATTACAGAGAAAGAAAAGAAACGAAGATGGATTAAGTCATGAAAGAGTCGTGCTCACAAATTTTGACCCCGAGATTGGCTAGATCCCCGTGTGAATATAAACACAGCCACCTTTTAGGCCCTTTAAATTTGGAGGGCGGTGTCAATGTCGAATTTTGGGTTTATAACGAACAACGCTTGGGTTGTTGCTGCCCAGCGCCCACTGAGATCGTCACACTCAACATGCCTCTTCCAGATTTTGGCCCGATAGTACGCTGTTTCGCCATTGTTTTGTATTTGTGCGATGGCAGTGAGATTCTGAACAACTCGCGGTGAATCCACCGTGAGTAGAGAAGAAGATGGACACGACATGTAAGGCATTTGAGGGCGGCTCCCGAACTTGCCTAATCTGTATGTCCATTGTGGCGTACATTTCCATGAATACATGCATGAAGAAGAAAAAATTATTGCACCACAGTAGATTACATGCTATCATAGAAATTTTAAAAGGCTTTTGCAGATACATTTTCATCAACTGCAGTCGCATAGCATTTAGTCCGTAATTCACTGCAGTGAGGATCCCGCGTGCTAGACGCCTCGCTGGCTGTGCTCGGGGACATAGTAAGCTACTGTCGCTTCGGGGGATAAAAGATAGAAACTCTACGTCGTGATCATTGGTACAGTGCTGAAGAATAATAAGTGAAAATAAACGCGCACGTACTGGATCGAATTATAGTATATACAATGTATAAATAAGTAATGAAGCAGTATAATGCATAAATTTGTCTAAAGGGTCACAGCAATGTGAAAAGCATGTACACAAAAGGAGTTACAAGGTTGAAGCTTTCGAGGACCATGGAAAATGTCAAGGAGGGAGATCGACAACTGCTTTATCTGATTCGACCTCCATCTTCATCTCTTCGGTGAATGGCTGGTAGTAGGCCTCTCTGAGGTTTAAAATGAGACGAGGGCCAATGATACAAAGAACCGAGCCAGAAACGCTCATCGCCATCTCGATGTCCAGAGGCTAAGGATTCGCAAAGTATGAGATTAAATGGCTTGAGAAAACTGACGGCCAATAGAGTAAAGTAGAAGGCATCACTCACCGAAAAGCGCGTGTTCGAGATGAAGCCAATGATGCACATAATCAAACTCCTGGAAACACAGCAACGAGAAACGTCAGCGCCACAGGGTTCATAACTGAATGTATAGAAATAAAAATGTATTCTCACATGAACGGAAACAGTATGCTATCCCTGCACATGATGTAGGCCAGGGACTGGCGTGTGGAGACGACAGTCTGGGAGTAACGGATATGGGCCCTGTACCGCAAACCAACTCTAATTGCGAGGTAGAGCACAAGAGATTCAAAAAAGACTATCGGGATCCAAAAGGTGGCCATCCAAGCAGTATAAGGAGGTGTCGTGCAGAGACTGTAGCCTGGAACTGGGTTCGGAACATCCTCCTTCACTGAAAAATGCGAAAAAGGTGGTGTGAGAAGTGATAATCCATTGAAAGAAAATTCGGCATCCTACGTACTTAGTACCAGACCTACTAGGCACTGGATTACGAGCACGAGCACGAATTCGATAACGAGGGAGAGAACGAGGATTCGGTAGATCATCATGTTGCCGAAATGCATGCTGCATATTCGATGGACCATGATACCTGTAAGGACGACGTTGAATTTAGTGCATGTGGTTAAAATATAAGAAAGATACGTGGCCAACAATTTTACTTACCTTGCATCGCCCCAAGTATAATAATTGCCAAAATACCCTGGACAATGGCTTGAGAAACACCTAGGGAGAGTATTTGCTGTCAGCGCCGACGACCTTGAATTGTATAACATGCGAAAGGAAACCATACATCTGGGAATCGAATATCAGTAGCGGTGTCATTCTGAAAGGCGAAATGAGCTCACTGCTAAAATTTTCGAGTACGGCCAGATTGAGATGGAAATTACGATTAGTCTCGTGAACGAAACCAAAAAAATAGGTCCTGGGCGTACATTTTGTGTATTCGCAACGACGTGTCGTACAAAGACTGTTGGCCGGATTATTAGTTATTGCGGTATCACAAGGGGCATCAAAAGTAGGACCATACTTGTAGAGCTATAGCTGCCGTATCAATCGCCAGTCAACCAAATTCTCCAACGAATGTGCAAGAAAAGGACCCACATTAGTGATGTGTCTCCAACGTATCGGTTCTTTTGAGCTGAGAATCAGACGAGGTTCGGAATTGGTCAGAGCCATGATGCTTACGACGAGAAAGAAATAGTGAACTGGTGTCCATTTCTTTTTTTTCTGAAGTGCAGGTCAATAGGTTGAAAAACAACTGGCTTGAACAAGAAAAGTTGACGCACCCAGATGAAGTCAAGCTATGGGCATTTCGAATCAGATGCGAAGTCAAACATGGGCAAGTGAGAGGGACTAACCTCGAGATCGAAAGTCGTCACTACCTCAGCCGTGAATAAGTTTCTGTGATAGGCAGACATAAGACGTACTATGGTCATAAATCACGAAGACAGCGCAGGCAACTTTGGTGACAGGAAAGTATGTCAGCTTCAGAGATTCACAATGAGTCTCTGTTGAATGTCAACGCACCATGGACAAATGAGACTGCCCGATCCTTCTGAACCCAGTACACCACTTCCGAAGGAGTCGCCATGTTCGAAGTGGTCCTTGGGACCGCTCTGCGTAGAGAAGTCAAACTTCTATTAGGAAGTCGAGGACGCGTAGATGAAGAGCCAATTGTTGTGAGACCGTGGCGATAGAGGACAACCAGTTGAAGGGACGGGAATCGTTAATCAACGTAAAAGCTCATGAGGGTTTGAGGGCGGGCTCAAACTGGTCAAGAAAACCCTTCAAGTGAATGGAAGGCGGCCACACCTGGTAGTCAAGAACCGTCTGATAATTATTCACCGCTGCCAGTGGCCCTGGGCCCATCTCCCACTATACATAAACGGAAAATGCCGCGTCCGACGTCGGGTCTGTGTATCCGGGAGCAATCTGGGGATTGTAAGGCGCTGCAGACGATTGTCACCGTTCCGTATGGCCTGTCCTAGCCCCTCGAGACTATAAATGGCCTGAAGATTGAACATGAACGTTTGTTTTGCCTTACCAGGAGAATTCCACGACAAACACACGAGCTAAGTATTCGATGTCGATGACAGTCGATCACTTTTCAAATTTCGACAATGACCGGCATGCTGCATCAGCCACACGAATCGGATTGCTAGCGCCCAAGAATTATTCAAAGACAGCCTCGAGTTTAAAGGGTCACACTTCAAAATAGATTCAAGATTGAATTTCTTGCTGCGGTCCAAAATGGCGGCTGCAATTCCACCACTGGAAAGGTGGAACTTCTGGGAAGTTGTATTGTTTCGCAACGGCTTTTGGGTTATTGGGCTGGATTGCCTCAAAGTCTCCAAGCATGAGTCTGGGAAAGTATGTAAACTTTCACTATCATGGAATTTGGAAGGTGGACAAGCGCCTGACCAAAAATTTTGCACTCCCAAGGACGGGTCCGTCTTTATCTTATCGCAATGTCGACGTCTATCGGACGGAGCTATCGTCATGCTTGTGGCGGTCTCTCGCTTAGCCTTGTGTGGGATCGAGAGCCTAGTTGGCGTACTTCAGAGGTTCAAGATAGCCTCAAGCAATTCTTATCGATATCGACCAAACACGTTTGATCTATTGTTAGCGCCATAGGGATTGGTAATGGCGTCGTGTGCTTCCACGCGTCCTCATTCGCACCGTCTATGATTAGTAGTACACAAATGCCGAAGAACCTCGGTTAGCATTCCGGTCGACTGTCACTCTCCTTCTCCTCCTACTACCACGATGTCGGCTGCAGGAGACGACAAGAAGCCTTTACCAACCGATGAGCGACAACCGCTGCTCACAACGTCCTCGGACGCGGAGGGCAGCGTTCATGAGCGTTTCCTCGACACGCGGGACCCAGATGCGATACCGGTGGCGCCAGTGAAAGGGGAGGAGCTGGATTTGCTGTGGTATGCTTTCTATGGAGCGTTGATTGTCGGAGGCACAGTGGCTTTGTCGCTGCTTATCAAGGGGTTCATCGAGTCTGGAGACAAGGATGTAGGTTGATCTTGCTTTTCGTTCACCGCTTTATAAAACGAGTGGAACTTTGACGACTAATATCTCATCATAGTTCGACCTTATAGGAGCACTGAAGAGCGCTCTAGGTGGTGGCCTGAGCGGTGCTGCAGGTGCGTTCCGAGTCTCTGCGATTCTCCCAGACCCCAAGTGTTGAAATTATACCTGAACAGCTATGGTTCTCCAAGTCCTGACACTGATGGTGTGTACTTGACTTTCTTCGCATCATCGTCATGCTGGACAAAACTAACACCGTCTGTGATCGTCCTAGCCCTTACGAACGGTGATGAACTACCAATACCGCTACGGCACCACCATGACCCAAGCCATACACACGCTCTACGCCGACGGCGGCTGGACACGGTACTACCAAGGGCTCACCGCCGCCCTCGTGCAGGGCCCAGTATCACGCTTCGGAGACACCGCGGCCAACGCCGGCATCTTCGCGCTATTAGACTCCAACCCGTACATGAAGGACCTGCCCTCGTTCTTCAAGTCCGTGTTCGCGTCTCTCGCTGCGGCGGCGTTCAGGATGATCCTGACGCCTATCGATACCGTCAAAACGACGCTACAGACACAGGGCAAACCAGGGATGACTATCCTTAAAGCTCGTGTAAGCGAGTCTCCCTTAACACCCTTGTCCCTTTCGTGGTTCTGACATGATTGGATATTTGGATTATAGGTTAAGAAATACGGCATTGGTACCCTATGGTACGGCGCCCTAGCTACTGCCGCAGCCACGTTCGCAGGACACTACCCCGTCAGTCCTCGCACTTTAAAGCCATAAACACCTTACTTACACTCCCTCTTCGTCCTTTCATTAAATACAACAGTGGTTCGGGACATACAACTACCTCGAATCACACCTCCCCGAGGCCCACACCACGCTTCAGAACCTCAGCCGACGCGCGTTCATTGGTTTCGTCGCCTCCGTCGCCTCCGACACCATCTCCAACTCCCTCCGCGTGGTAAAGACGTACAGACAGGTGAACGAAACCCGGATCGGGTACGCCGCTGCGGCCCGGGCGGTCGTCGCCGTCGACGGTCTCCGCGGGCTCTTCGTACGGGGACTCAAGACGCGCATTTTGGCGAATGGACTGCAGGGATTGATGTTTTCGGTCCTTTGGAGGTTCTTCATGGATTTGTGAGTTATTTCTCTTTTATTTATGCACCTGCTCTTTCCTTGCTTTTTGCCTCATAGTGGGACTGGAATACTGATATGGAATGCGTGAATCTGATTTATCTATGAGTGCTAATGTACATATTTCGTGCAGGTGGAACGAGAAAACAAAACAGAGGAACGACTAGACTAGGACTAACTACTGCTACGTACGTAGAAGGCATGAATACGTGATGTGGCTGAAGGAACGGAGTGGGGTGGTGCTGCGAGCGATATACTGTAGGATGCGGAAACGATTAGATCGGATGTTGAGGAAATGCGTAGGTATAGGGTACGTGTTGTGGCATCGAGAAGAGGCCAGCGATTGGGCCGTGTATGGACTGATTTGTTTATTATACTTGTACCATAAAATTCCGACTTCGAATTCATGGTTTGATCTTGAGGCGACGGAGGATCGAAGCGTTACCTGCCCCTCGCTCGCTCAAATCCCCACGCCCGCAGCCATACTCTCCACCTCGACATCCAACCCAAAATCTCTGAGCTCGATGAGCCTTATCAGGAACTCGTCGTCCAGATCCACACACGGGCGCACCCGGACGTGCTCCAGCCTCGCCAGACCGTCGTCGTCGCGCAGGCGCGACTGCAGCATGTCGATGAACGTGTCCAGCTCCCGTGCCGCCGTCGAGCTCACCGTCAGCTCCAGTTTCTGCAGGTGCGGGAGAAGCATGCCGTCCATGGCGTCGTTGGAGAAGAAGTTGCGCGTCAGCGCCTCGAGGAGGTACCGCGTCACCGTCGGCTCCGGGTTCACTCCGTTGGCCGCGTTCACTAGCGCCGCGGCGGTCGTCGGTAGCGAGGAGGATGAGGAAAGCACGATGAGGGTCGTCAAAGACGACAAGTGCTTCAGCCCCTCCACGAGCTGGTCGTCCGGCAGCGCCGTTTTTCGGAGGTGCAGCGTCTTGAGCATGTGCAGCCTGGAGAGGAACTGCGTGAACTCGTCCCCGAACGTCGAGTTGAGGTTGCAGATCGTGAGCGTCTCCAGGTGCGGCAGCGTCAGGTGGGGGAACAGCGCCCCGAGGTCGACGAATTCGTTCCACGGCGGCGTCATGATCGTCAAGCAAGTCAGGTGGTTGTGGCATACGTACGGATACGCGCTGCCTGCACCCCCGAGGAGAGCGGGTGACTGTGGCGCGGGGTGCCACGCGACGGGCCCACCCTCGACGAAGATGACGCTCACTTTCGCAAGCCGCTTCCCCCTGTTGAGGATGCCGAGGCAGTCCTCGATGTTGCCCGATAGCAGAGGGATGTCCTCCAGCTGCGCCCAAGGGAACCGGAGGATCGTCGGCGAGAAATTGACACACTCGAGGGAGCGCAGCCGGGGAGCGACCTCGAACATGTTAAAATTGCTCGATGCGTCCAGAGGGGATAACGACGGCGAGGAGAGCAGGACGTCGTCGTCCGTGCCGAGGCTCAGATCCGTCAGCATCGGCAGGCGATTGCGCACTCGGGCGAACGATTTAAAGGCACGGTACGGGAGGTAGAAGAACATCGTTTTCCACCTCTCCGAGTGGTCCATGAGTTTTTCCAGCACCGCGTGGGTGTCCGCGAAGGGGGCCTGCTCCCAAAAGACATATATGGTGAGCGGGCACGCGGCTGATCGGGACAACCAAGTGTCGACGAGCGCGGTCTTGCTCTTGGATGCGGTTCCACTGAGCTGAATGAATAGGCGTGACCAGAGCTGGGGGTTATTGATCGCTGCGGCGCGCCATCGCGAACAGATGTTGGAGAGAAGAAGTGGAATTTGGATGGTATTTCGTGCGTCCACGCTCTCGTCGACACAGAGCAGAAAAATCTCAGAGAGGAGCTCGATAGGCAGCCTTCCTGAGGGCCCGTACGACGCTGGCACGCCTGTAGCGGGGGCTGGTGGGTGTAATAATCCTTGCATGATCAACTTTGGGACGGACAGTCTGGTCCACGTTCAACCCACGGTCGAGCAAGAAAAGCTTTGAGGCGTTTATTGGTTGGGCAATCTGTGATATAGAACTGGGAAACGTCTGATCAACGGGATCTTGTATCAATACGAGGCGGTAGTTCCAGGTATGGCTGGGTGCGTATGATATAAATGCCTCTCAAACCACGACTATAACGATCGATAAATTAGCGTGGATAGAACCTTGTCCTGGAATCACCACTCACGAAGACCGATAATTGTCTGTTTTATTCCGGGGTGGAAGCAAGATCCTCCGGGACGGGTTCACGGCCGCGTGGTTGAAGTTAAGAAAAGCTTCGAAATGTTTATGGGTCGGATAATCTGCGATATGCAGCTGGGAAACCTCTGATCAGCGGAATCCTGTGATCAATAAGACACGGTAGTCCCAGGTATGGCTGGGGGCATATGATGTAATTTATAAATGCCTCTCAAACCACGCCTACGATAATCGATCGATTAGCGTGAATAGCACGTAGTCCTGAAAGCGTCACTAACCGAGACCGACGATTGTCTCTTTCTTCCGAGGTCCAAGCAGGACCCTCCGAGTCGAGGAGTTCTACACTTGAAGTGGTCGTTTAAGCTGGATTCTGGAGATCAGGCACAATCAGCGGAGATCGTCGAGAAGAAGAGCGAACTCTTACACTTGTAGTGAATATACAATGCCTTTTCCTCAATACGATGAGGATATACGAGAGAGAGGAGAGGCGGACATGGTGGACGTCGTGGATTGAGGTTCGCGTTTAAAGTAGCCGAGTTTGGCGGTGTAGATGTCAATCTTAAAGTTAATCTTATCCGTTGTTTGCATCGCATCCTTTAGCCAATTATCGGCACCGGAACGCTGCCTAAACGAGGCCTAAATCCAAGTTCCGAACCACGTTCTGGGAGGTTTCTGGACCACGTTGTCGTTTCCCTGCTCAGGTTCTCTCTTTGGTGCGACAACTCTGGGAATATATTTTCTCACCTCCGGAACTTGAAAAGTAAACTAAAATTTCAGTGGACTGCAGAGTTCGAAATCGGTGTTCAGAACAATGATGGATCGTGTTTACTATCATGCATATTCTCTACGATACTACGTAGATACGAAGATTGATAATGATATAGCAACATTAATATTGTGGTAGATGGATATAGTATCGTGAAATCGGGTAAAGAGTCGGAAGTTGTAATGATCCTGCGCGTGCGTGTATAACAGCGCTCGGTTGAGAGGCGACTGAGAGTGAAGGGAGAGGAATTCAGGAACTTTAGTATGTCGAGCCCATTCCTCGGTTGCGTCCACTGCTGCGTCCAGTGCGACGACTTGACCTGCGCGATCCGCAGCATCTGCAGCAGAGAATATCGGCAATCACGTTGAATATCGAGACGATGATCTGCAGCATAACATTGAGCATACAAAAGAAACATGTGCAGAACTGAGAGACTGACCATTGTGATTGCGCCGACAATGGCCATAATGACACTGGCGATGGCAGAGATGATGGCATTAATTCCACGGCCAATTGCTGAAAAGATGGAGCCCTACAAGATGTGAGATATCAGTCGATGACATAGAGAGGCGAAAAGTATCGTACCATTGTTACAAAGATTTTGCTTTAAGGTGAGGATGACTTCGAATGGTGAAGTTGGTGGTGTGTGATAATGAATAATGAAAGACTGGAACGAACACCTTTATACCTCTGGCCAACTCCATGACGTCGACCTAGGCTCGAAGAAAGGCGGAGTATGTCCGCACAGCACCCAGTAGCGACGTAACTGTGCTGTAGTTCTGTACCGCTTTCGGAACGTACTTAGCGTCGTCATAGTGTGGCGCTCCTTGGTGATAGATTATGTAATAGATCTGACGTCAGCTCTTTAATGTTCAGAATCACGAGATTCGCTCATTCTTAGTGGGCACGTGCTTCTCTCGACGCGACGCGTGTACTACTAAGTACTACGGTGTAGTCAATATCACATAACTCCGTAAAGCCGACTAAAAGTAAATTTATTCAACCAGGTAAGCGAGCGGTGTTGCACCCACTGTTCGCTACCCAGGCCGAATTCAGCTCGAGCTGCTTTGCCCTGTTGATATGAATGAGCCGATCAGATGCCGTGCTGTACTACCTGAGGCGACAACAACTTTCAAAGGATTTTTTACTGTCGAAGACCAGAAATTTGAGGAAAAGATCCACTCACTGCAAGAACCTCTACGAGATATATAATCACCGGATGTGATTGGATGCCGCTTGCACCTTTATGAGTCTGACTCATTCCAATTGATGGCTATCAGGCAAGGCTCGACATAGTCAGAAGTGGTCAAGTTCTCGAATTTAGAGCTCTCTAAATCCGCAGAGATATTATGGACGTGCCTCCTGAGCCATATAATATCAACTTCTGCTTTTCAGTACCCCAAACGCTGGAAAGCGAACGCATCATTTTAACACCTTTTATTGTACGTACCTTCTAACGGACAAAATATCACCCAAACTCGCAGCTAAAATCGTCCTTTAATTCCTTCGCCTCTCCCGTCAAGCCCTCGCGACATGCCCAACTATTCATCGACCAAGCCCTTCTGTACCCTGAGATGTTCCGCTACCTCCCCTTCGGGCCTTTCATGGACGTAGATGACTTCCTCACCAACCTCATCGAGAGACGGGTCCGCAAAGACCCAGGATATACCCTCTTTACCATTTACGACAAGACCAAGCCCCCCGCAACGAATGAGCACCTAGGTGCCCTAGCGGGCCTCTTGGGACTCATCAACTCTTCTCCCGCGAACCTCGCAACCGAGGTCGGATTCGTCATGGTTCTGCCGCCCTTCCAGCGCACGCACATCGCGTCGAACGCCGTCGGGCTGCTCCTGCACTACGCGCTCGATTTACCGTCCCATTCTGACCAAGTCACCGGGAACGACGCCAGCCTAGGATTGAGGCGCGTTCTTTGGCAGGCGAATGTGCTGAACAAGCCGAGTATACGGCTGGCGGAGCGGATGGGGTTTCGAAAGGAAGGGGTGCTTAGGTGGGACCGGGTGCTGCCTGTGGGAAAAGACGAGGGTGGGGCGGGGAATGGGAAGGAGGTCAGGGAGGGTGATCCAAGGAGGGAGTGTGTGGGTAGGGATACGGCTATGCTGAGTTTGTGCTGGGATGACTGGGAGGAAGGGGCCAGGGAAAAGGTGAATAAAATTATGAGGAGGATCAAGTAGTCATAAATCGGAAATTAGTTGGCTTACTAGACAAAAACAATTGTCGACTGCAGCGATATGAGTTCAAGCTTGCTTACTTTCAAAGTTTCAAGTCCCAATCCGGACTCTGTTATAGATCTAAAACAACGAGGACATACGAAGTAAGTCTTCCTTTAATTCCCGTAAAATGATATCATGTTCGAGTCATGGGAATACTACGAAAACGCGTCGAGAACGGTCGAGACTGATACAATTGTCAGACGTCAAGCTCTTAAAATCTTTTAAGGAAGATTCGACCCAATCAACTCGTCTTGAGCGTTGGATATCCATCACGTGTAGAGATCGTCGCTGCAGGCCGAGAACACCTCAGAACAGCTGGGCGAAGGGTTTGGTTGTCACCCACCCTTTTCATATAAATTCATGTCGCCTTTCTTCACATGGCTACTAACAACCCATCCTCCACTCGTTTTCAAAGTGCCTCTAACTACTACGACTGAAAGCTCTCTTTGATTTTATCCGCGTCTATCCCAGCTTCGAGTCCGACGTCTTCCGATCCGCTCACAGTACGTGCCTGCAGCGCTTTGACGCTATATTCGCCTGTTTCGAACGATCAAGCGCTGTGTCGCATCTGGATTCTGCAGACACAACAGGAGGAGCTGCCCAATTTCTCCGGCCCTCGCGAAAAGTTGGGGGACTATCTGCTGCTCCAAGTACCCAACACCATGCTTGCGACAGGATTATCCAACCACTCTTGTCCAGAGGGCCTGTGAGTTTGGGGGACTCAGCATCCGGCGCTCATCTTTCAGCTCTCCCACGCGTCATTGTTTGCTCACACTCTTTGCTTTTCACTGGACGACGTCCTGTCTTCAACTTTAATTGTTCCCCCATCTTTTTTGAACCTTGAAGCTTGAGGTCTTCCCTGTGTTGGATTCGCCATTGGAAAGAATTACGGCCGCTGGTTGCGCCACAAATCCCCATTTTCGGATATTCTTATGGACTCGACAAACTCGGGTTTAACTGCTTACTAAATTCTTGAAATAGTAAAACTCTGGATCACCCGACCGTGAAACGTGCGACCGTGGGCCGTATTATGAGCCAATCCTCCGGGCCATGTGAAAAGCTGGTTATCCCAAACCGCTCTGCTCAAAAGGCCTGTGAATTTTGGGCTCATCACTGCCAACCTGGTTGAACTAGTGAGACGAAACATTACTTATTTTGTCAGTTCTCTGCTGTGGGCGAGGGTGCGTTGCTCCGAAGTTCTGAACGTGCGAGTGACCTCGGACTCTAAACTTGCCTATTAAAAGTAGCTTGCATCTGGACATGCAAGTTGAACTACGGAACATTTTTTGTGCGCGACTGGGCGATCCCTCTCTAAATTGTGCTTATCTCCTGCCTAGAGTATGGACCTCATAGCGGTGTGCATAACATACTTACCATAATTATTCGGATATAACAACGATGGAGAGTATTCAGACTCTGGGGCTTGGATCTGCTCTGTGCCCGTCGAACTCGGACTCTCGCTTTCTTCGTCTCGTACATCTTTTGAAGTCCTGAAACGGCGGAATGCCTAGGCGACATGGACTTATGCCGTCATTACGCCCGCCACTTCTCGTAACCTTACTTCTGTCAGGAACTCCTACATGCTTAAATGACTTGAGCTGGACTTTCACTTCTCATTTGAATGGGTGGATTATGTTGTTTGACTTGTAACTGGGACTTTCACTTGACATTTGAATGGGTGGATTATGTCGTATGACTTGTAATTGACTTGGACTTGATTCTGGAATTCCCAGCTTCGCATTGACTTTCATGCGACTTTTCCATGTAATTATACTTTCTCTCCTGACATTCTCGTGAGTTACGAAATGCGTGATATGACTATCGTTGGGCTTGTCCTTGACTTTTGCCTGACTACGTCCGACTTGTCCTGACAACCCTTTATTTTCGTATACCTTCCATGCATTCCAGATGGTTACATCTGAATTGTGCGTGCCTAGGTTGTATGCAAAGATATCATCTGATTTTCGCAATCCATGTTCCAGTGTGTAGAAAGACTTCCTTATCAAAATCTTCAATCTGGTGGCAAAAAGACTTTGATTCTCTCGATCTTGTTTACATCCTGGAAAATAATAGAACTCTTAGACAGTTCTCGTCCAGCCCCGTCCCCGTCTTAAATCCGCCTTTGGCTGATCTTAACCGATATTGTGATTTGCTTAAAATTGCTTAAAAATCATTCGTTCATAGCGATTCAGGGACTCAGTCGGTCATTATTTAAGGTTTTAAGGTATACTTTGCCTATATAAGATGAGCAGCGATTAAATTATTTATCGCCCGCAATTCAGAAATGAATGGGAGTTCAGAAATTAAGAGGCGCAGAGGCGTCGCGATCATTTATCATCCTAAGGATGCATGCGGTGTAGTTTCTTGGACCGCTCCAAGGCACAGCAAGACCATTCCAGCATCATATAAGTAATTAATGCCTCAGGGTTTTACATCAAACTTATGTGGCTGAGAAGCGGCTATTCCGGTAATCTAGCCACGGGCGCGCGGGCGCCCACAACAATGTCATGGACATCTCAAAGACAGAGCTGAGAGAGTCGATCATCGACGATCGATGCTCAATGGTACCCCATACTATGACGGCATGATCCAACCACCGACTATTATTAACCTTCTGGAATTTGAAATTCAAGTGCTTTCCAGATCAGATTCGGCCTACGAAATCCTTCTCTCTTTTCTTTTCTTTTCTTTTCTCTAGAATTTTGGGAGTTTGTCAGTTCTTGTCTGAATGAACTCCATGGGGTAGTATTGCTGATGCCCAGCGTTTTGTCAAATGCGATAGGTTGTGGTTTTGTCCTCGGCAATGTTTTTAATCGCCGAAACTATTCTGAAAGCAGTCAAGGCTCTGGACGGCTGCAACTTTTCCGTCGATGTGAAGGATGGGCCTGGGACCGGCGAGTTGACTCAATTGGCACTAGGGAATCGGCAATGTCCTCTAATATTCTCTTAGTCCTCCTGATCCTTGTGTAGGAGCGGTAATGAGGGATCTAGTATCTGCCGAGGGAGGAATACGATATTGTGTATGATGCAATTATGATGGACCTAGACAAGTGGGTAATAATCTGGAATAATGCATTCCTAAATACCGTTAGTATCGACCTATTTCTCACTTAGCTGTTCTTTGAGACTACCAATGTATAGCTGTGTAACTTGACTCTCGTAAACCTTACACAAAGCAGCCATCCTTTCTGCCTCTGTGCGTAGTAACATAGGTATCTTCCGCAGAGTATTTGAGGTGTCTCAGATAATTAGTAGCAACGGAAAAGCGGAAATGCAAAGCCGTTGATCATGTCTATTCGTTGTCATTAATATTACCATTATCTGTGATGTTGCCATCTGCGCCTCAAGCGGTGGCTCGGTATACTTCGACTATTATTATTTTCGAGTCTCGTCCTCAGCGTTGGCTAGACATGAATTATTAAATATGGCACGACATCTGTGGCTCTGCACGATAAATCTCTACGGTCTGGCCTTCCGCTTGCTCCTGATTTTCCCATTGCATCTTCCAAGAATCCCGAAGAATTCGAATCCCCTTTGGAAGCTTTCTCGTCTTACAGTTCTTCGATGGATGCAACCCAAATCCTGTAATGTAAAACTGTTTTTCCGTGGATATGATCCTCAGAGTCGAGTCTGGACTCGTACGGCAAGGTTTTGTTCGCTATTTCCGCACTAGATGGTAAGGAATACGATATGTACATGCGGATGTAAATTTTTTCTACGCGGGTCGCGTAACTTAACCACATTGAGAACCAGGAGCTAGACTCTGCCCCGGGACATGTCGCCATCTCTGTGTGCAGGCTGGCTATGGAAATCTCACACTGACGGAATATATATGCTTATGGGGAATCTGGTCCACAGAACAAGTGAACGTCCTTTAGAAGAGGATTGCGGTCCTCCATCAACTTATCGATGGGCGTTGGTGGACCGTCATCCAAAACAAACTCCAGGTCTGAGCCCAATCGAAATTTCACGGGTACCAGTAGTAAGAAGTACTAGTAAGGTAACCATTGAAGTAAGGTAACCATTACTCGCCTTTTCTGAGTGGCCATTATATCTGGTCAGAGTATGGTGTCGCAGTCGATCTAATCGATGTGCCGTAGGATGTATGGTGTACCTCACGGGAGTTATACCGATAGTATATCACCAAGTGTAAATATTAATACACCTTATTGATCACGTCGGAGTCTGTGATAAGATTTTTTATCACAATCCCATTGGTTGGTAAAGATAAGATATATAGACCAATCAGAAGGCAAGAACTTTTTTCTGGAATGTATTTCGGTCTTTCACGGAGGAGAGACATGGATACTTAGAGGCCGGAAACACTAAGATCGTGATAGAAATGACGGAGAGATACTTTTTAATGGTCTAGGTGAATCCTCCCCTTTTTCACTATGTGTTTCACATAGAAATATCCCATACGAGAAAGTACCGGCATGTCTTGCCGACCGGTCAAATTTGCCTTCTATGGACAGACGAACTTTCTAAGGCCGGAACTAAGAATAGTCTCAAGAGATCAGTCGAAAATTGCGATTGAGGATTTGATACTTTTCGACATTCGTGGGTTGGAATTGTGCGAGAATAATTTGGCGAGCGCCCACCAGCCTGGTCTGTCCTTGTAATGTCACATGCACCGCGGTGCATTCCTTACTCATGCTTCAAGTTTCTCTCGCACGCTACTTCGTTCTGATCTAAAACCTCGAACCCTGTTTGTTAATACAGAGGTCCGAATTGGACGCAAGCGCCTCGCAATGTGATCCTTTGCTTCTGCCCATCGGCGTCATATTATCGACTAATAAATTTATGAACATACCGAAAGGGCTGGTCTCCCTTGAGGACGGTAATACACCTTGTTCAAGTACGGACATACGAGGTCACTTGAGCGGAAGCCTTTAATTTGTTTCTCTCTGCGGCGTGCGCCACCCATTGAATTTAAAAGCGCAGTCTGGGGATCAGATGATACAGTCAGGGTAGTCCAGGTAAAGGCATCGCATTCGACTTGAACGCAAGTCCATATTTGCGCTATGTCCGCAGAAACATAGAAATACCTTCAAACTGCCGATTTTGTGGATATAGACTGGCATAAGGATTTAAGAAGAAGCTTCTCGGCTAGATGATTCCAATTCTGCTAAGAATCGAGGCATCCGATAGACAGTGATAGAAGACCTGGGCTCCGGCAGCGCAAGGCCGTGCAAAATGTGGTCCTCGACACGCCGCGATTGCGAAGCAAGTAGGAGACCCGCAGCGTATTTGTTACTATTAAGCGTGCGATCTTATAGGCGCCGGAGGCATCGAGACAAAGGTGTACTTCCATACAGAGTCAAAGTTGCGCCAGGGATTAGCGGAAGAAGTACTGTACTAAATCAATCAATTCGTCAGTAGGTGTGACCTGTGACCCAACTGACGAAATTTTGAATTCGTCAAATTACTATATTTGGCATATTTTGATGGATTTGTAAGCTTTTTGATGCCCGGAACGACCATTCCGCGGGGATTTTGGGGATTTTTACTGTGACCTCTGTGACCTTTCGTCAAATCGAGTAGGCCTGTGACCTGTGACCGCCGAATTGATTGATTTAGTACAGTAATCTCATATGTCCTGGACGCTTGAAAGAATACAATTTTTTAATTGTCCCCCGGCGCTTTGACAGTGCAGGCGATCATTCAAATATTCACCATGGAATTCCGTGCGCCTATTACATAAATGCAAGTTGGATACACTTAAATTGAAATTTAGAGTGAATTAATATCTCCGAGGTTGGAATTGCATTTGCATCTGAGCTCTCGCCGGATATCTGTCTCGAGACCAAGACCCGGGCCAAAAGAGGCAGGCTTGGCCACGTGTCCAGTCCCGTGTTCGTGGGCCTCTCTTGCCTCTTTTTCCTTTCTTCATCCATAGTCCGTGCCTGTGCCGATTTACGGGGAATCCCAACCCAAAACTATATATCTACCCCCGTGGAACTCTTTCAGTGCCAACTTGTCTCAAACTACTCTTTCTCCAAGACCCATCGCACTGTGGATCTTTTGTCTGCGCCGTTACAGGACACTGTTCCGATTCTACCAGGTCGACTTCTTGGACCACCGGGGTATTTTTCGAGTGGATTTACCGGTTTCCGAGCCTTGTTGTGCGCCGGAGCTGGGCTAGTCGCGTTCTCGCGATACGGTTGATTTTTACGCCATCCGAAGTACGTCTCCTCTCGACAGTATCCATGCCCAGTTTCGATTGTGATAATTAATCACAATCTTGTCATAATATAGAAAGTCCGACCATCCGAGTCCCATACAGATCCACACCGTCACAAGCGAGTCAAGTTCCCAACGTGTTTTTGTCCTTCCGGCGTCCTCTTCCTCTCTCATCGATTATCTCCCACATCATTTTTGACGTTCGGCAGGCGCAAGCTATCATCCCACTATGACCCATGCTCCGAGCTCCCTCTTCAAGGCAATACTCCCGCACCAGCCAGTTGCGATGCTTATGCTGATTGAAAACTCTCAAACAATGTCGCATATTTGGTCTGATCTGAGAGATCAATACCTTGACCGGCTCGTCGATAACCTCACTCTCGCCAACTCGTCTGCCCCGGTAAGTGATACAACTATCGATCACATGAACCTTTGAAGCTCATACGCCGACGTCTTCATCAGATAACAGTGTCGGTACTTGAGAGTTATCCTTGTCAAGATCATGGAACGAATACTTCTCTCCCCCGACAGTATAGCGGCTACCACGATGGACTAAGGGATGTCAAGTTTAATTTCAATCCAGATAACAAGATTTCTGTAGGACGCATCAACAGTTGCATCGATGTGCGTACTTGAAACTACAACGTGCGTCCTGGTTTTAACGTCCTTTTTCTCATAGTTCCTCGACTCCGTCAAATTCCAAGGACAACCGCCTGTACTTCATCTCATCATTGTTGCCGCGACAACACCCTCCGACGATGACAGTGGGACTGGATTCTCCTCTAGCGGATATTCTCCGTGGATTTTCCTCGCTCAAAAAATGGCGGAGGTGAGATATATTTGGTTGTTGAATGTATCTTTTAATTGAAGATCCATCGTACCTGTCAGAAACATATCCATTGCCACATGGTCGTGAGTCCTCAACATGGCATGGGCTCGCTAACGACGTTGTTTGAAGAGACAGTGAGTCTACTAGTATTTCATAGGTCCTTTCTGTTCGCGGGCAGTCTGGCCTTACATGGTCGCAACAGCTGAACATGGATTAGCTTCGATTACAGGAAAATGTCGAAGAAAAGCTATACCCCCAGGTTGATCCCTCCAGGATGATGATCAGGCTGTCTGGGAAGCCGAACTATCAGGTCTACAGTGACCCTGGTAAGTCCATGAACTACTCTGAATTCCGTTGTCGTTGAATTCACTCCTCGGATTGCATAGCACCGTCAAACCCATATGTACGTAATGATTACCACTCGATCTGGCTGTCATTAAAGCTCTTCTTTGAACCATTCAGCCTCCCCAACACGTTGTTCCTCGACGCAACTCATATCCCGTTGACAATTTCTACTCGGAAAGGGTCGAGGAGCCAGTGACTCCACTTAATGGGGATGCTGATCCACCGCCTAGCCTTGTTTCCCAGCTTCAACAAGTACACGGATTAACGAAAAAGAAGGTATACGGCGCAAAACCGACCAGACAGCCATTTTTCCGCGACGAACGCGTTCGTGACAAATATCGCAAGGCTCCTACCCCGTTGACCATGCCCTTACCTATGGCAGACAAGAAGCTGCCCTCACCCACAGCTGGAGGAAGGGCGATTTCTCAATCAAGGGTCGATCGTATGGCCCGGGTAGGTCAGGCGAGTCCTACAGAGCTGCATTCGCGCCGGCAACACGGTTGGCCACGCCGAGGCTCTCGATTGTCAACTCCTGAACCTGAGAACGCACCATGGCCACCATCTCCATCCGCCTACCATGATATCTCGCCCGGAAGTTCATATGTGTCTTCTGTCTCTTCGGATCTTTCAGCGCCGGTAACCCCTGTAACGACCATGGAAGAGATGTATGGATTTCCCAAGGCCGTACCCTCGAATGCTCCGACATCTATCCACGGAGCCCCTCCGTCATTGACCGGGTACCAAATTGGACGAATGCCGGAACCGAGTTGGCCTCAGCAGCAGCCTCCGCAGCAGTTTCACCAGCAGCCTCAGCCTCAGCAATACATTTCTGCGTACAATCCTGTGGAAGAGTCTTATTTTCCTCCTCCTCCGCCGCCGCCACCATCTCAATTTTATTCAAGCAACGGTGAATTAGTACGCGACCATGAAACGCAATCACCACCTCAGCGACCACAGAATCCCTCTGTTCCTCCGTCCTTACCTCCTTCCTCGTATAACACATATGTGACGGACTCGCCGCCTTCTATGGGCTCCCAACCGTCATCTATGGCGAACACTCCAGACGGCTCTCCACACCCTTCCGCACATGCGACCTTCGCCCCCGCACCGATCGACACGAGTTTCGCTGCGTACGTAAACGCCCGGGCCGCTGCACCCAAAAGGCGAGCCTCAGAAGAGGACGAAGAGCGTTTCACGTTTAGCAAAGACTTCGTCGCCGCCACTGCTGCGTTGTTCGAGGCAGAGGTCCTTCCTGCCTACCCCGACTATCCTGGCATGAGCTCCGGGCTCTCTACGAGTGGAATGCAAGCCAACTTACCGTCGTCGATACCCGCGTCTCAGCCGGGCGAGCTTTATGCTTCTAGGGTTAAACGCAATCCTTTTATGCCTCCGTCGGCGCCGAAGCCAGGGACGACAACTTTTACTTATATCCCTTCGCATGCCGCCTTCGCGTATGGCCCGCCGGCGGACGCTATGGTTGGCAAAGCTTCGTACATGCCTTACAATGCGCCTTCTTACCCGCCAAATTACGGCTCCTCTCTCACAGGTTGGGCCGGCTAATTCATCCGCTCAAATTCTTGTAACACTACCCGCTCTGTATACAAACTTATCATCGAACACTTGAGGACAATCACCCTGTTTCTTGCTGTCTTGGTTATCAGACCTGTTTGTAATATTACCTATGCTATCCGCGTTGTTGACACCCTTTTTCTCCTCTCTACTCGCTTGGTCTTTACGGTCTCTCACACTTGTTTTTGGGATTTCTGATGGAAAAGTTGTACTCGTCGTTTAGTAGTGTTTGTTCTATTATTTAAATAAGGGACTTTCGTAGCCTATAAAAGTGTTTTAGGATGGTCCCAATGGTCTTCGTTAACCTTTCGCATTCCTGACATGAGGTAATGTTGCCCGCGTCATTGTTTCGGTTGATAAAGCCTGGGATCTGAGATTGAACCTTGATTGACTGGTGTGGGCAATGTTCATAACCATACTCAGGTGAAATGGAGAGCACAAGAGCAGATAACCCAATTTGCGAATATGTTGCAGTGGAGGATTTCAATGAGTATGGCTCTAATTGGAAGCCTCCACGAAGTCGCCGTGGAACTGGCGGCGCTTTGCGTCTTCGATACAGAAGAACTGTTTGGAAAATGAGACACTAAAAGGATATATGTACATTGCACAATACAGAATGTGGTAAAAGGCAAAGAAGGAAATGGAATCTCAATCATTGAGATTGCTCGGCGTAGACCTATTATAGCGTATCAGCACCATGTTTACTCCGATGACAGCGTTGTCACGAAGGCCCAACAGCAATGCACGACGACATACCTTGATCGTCTTGTCGGCTCCGCCTGTGATCAGCCGTGTACCAGTCTGATCGAATGTCGAGCAGAAAACGCCAGCCTCTGCCTCGAGAGAACCCGGTTGGGGAACATCGTCCATGTTCTGAAATGGCGTGCCGGTGGCGTAGTCCCAGAACGTCAGAGTACCGTTATCGCCTACCAAACAACACAAACAAAAGGGTGGTCAGCATAGATTCGCGCCATTTTACCACGAAGAAGGTGGATCATGTCACAACACGAACAAAAGAGCTGAACAGAAGCAACAGAAATGTACATAAAAAGACAGGCAAGGGAAAATCCTCACCTCCAGAGAAGAAAACGCCTTCAGCGTTGACGGACAGCGTGTTGATGATAGCGTTGTGGCCACTGAAATTGAATACAAAGGCGCCCTCTGGGCATTTCCATTTTTTAATGTTGTTGCCGCCCGCCGAACCCGAAGCGAAGGAATATTCTGTTGGATGGATGGCCAGAGCGCGGACAGACTTTTTATGATGTGTCAAAGTCGTCATCGTCTTCCCTGCGGCAAGATCCCATAACCTGAAAAGAAGACAAGAGATAACGATGAGACACAAAGCCTCGGAGAGAATATATATATAACGCACCTGACCGTAGAATCCATGCTGCCTGTGATGACCTGTGGGTCAGATTCTTGGCATTTTACGTCCGCAACAGTCGCTGTATGCCCTGACAGAACATGAATCTGGGCTTTCGTCCTCATATCCCAAACTCGAGCAGACGCATCTCGACCAGCAGTGACCAGAATGTCAAGCGTGGGATGCAGAGACAACGAATAGACACCTGAGAGATGTCCGTGATAGTGGCGAATGACTTTGTTGGCCTCCAGATCCCAGCATTTTACCATCTACGGGAAAGAAACAGAATCCGTGAGTTTGTGATCTCCATCAGAAGAAAAGTCTTGACCTTGTCTTCTCCACATGAAAAAAGATAGGGGTGGCGTGTTGACACAGCCAAACCTCGAACGGTCGAAATGTGACCCGTCAGCGACAACTTCAGTTCCCCACTTGCAAGGTCCCAAATCTTGATCACTCGATCTCCGGCACCTGTTGCGAACCATTTATTTCCAGGCTCCACAGCGACACTTCGCACCCATCCTAGATGTCCTGAAATAACGCGAACCAGCTTCCAAGGAGGGTGATATTCTGGCTTGACAGTACGTGTAGTTTTGTGAAGGGCAAGGGCCTGAGAAAGCTTCGTCGAAGAGGCGAAGGTAGAAGGTTTGGCTTGCGGTGTTTTGTCGATTGTGGCTATTATGCGGGAAGCATTGTTGTCGACTTCTGAAGAAGAAAAATGGAGAAGAATAAGTTCGACTTCGAAACGGAGTACAAAATATCAGCAGTACCTCCAGATGTTATCAATTTTCGAGTTGAAGGAGGACGTGATGGACCAACTGGACCTTGTTGGGAGAGCAAGGCCGCCGGAAGTTCCTTGAAATCGCGGTATTCGTCGTGAATTTTGACAGTGAGTCGGATGCGAGAACTGCAGGATACTCAAGTTCAGCCGGATTGTCTCTTGTATGTAAGAATATACCTCATACCTAGATTCGTCTTCTACCAACACATCCCCAGACTCCGATGCGAAGATATCCCTCGTTCGTTTTGCGCTCCGTCTGTGCAGAGATTCAAGAGGAGGAAGTGCCGCTGTTGTCGTTGTCATTTTGATGGTCGTGTAAAGGCTCTACAGGCAATTTCCTGCTAATAAAGCTTTGATATGTCGGCAAGAGAATATTCCTTGCCAGTGCGACCTTCGTGCAGGTATTATAGGACAAGTGTTTAGCGAAGATAATGTGGTTTGTGTTTGAAAGACGCAAAACGGAACAGCGACAAGATGTTTTGACATGTTTGTCAAGAGCCTCCACTGCTACTTCCATGAGTTGAGCATCTTGCACAGAACAATCGCTTTCGCTGAGAGCCTTGAAGGTGTATTGCCCGCCATCCGTGCTGAAGGAGTATAAAGAGCAGTCGTAGTTGTTCATATCGTCAATAGCGCCCTTGTAGAAGCACCTAGCACACGATGTCGGACGTCATAGAGCTCAAAAAAACAGTGAAACAATTGCAAAGCGCTGTCAACGACCAGGTATGCCAAATCTCTCTAAATGAACCCTGTCATTTCTGTCTCACTGAAATATTCGACATTTTGCAGGAGATCATATCTATCCTAAACATTCTTAAGCAAAAACATGTAACAGAAGCAATTCTAAGGGTGGGTGTTGCTCGTCAATTTTTTTTTCCATTTCCAC
The DNA here is from genome assembly GCA_015499995.1 of Flammula alnicola. Lineage (NCBI taxonomy): Eukaryota > Fungi > Basidiomycota > Agaricomycetes > Agaricales > Strophariaceae > Flammula > Flammula alnicola. The sequence goes on from JADNRV010000028.1 coordinate 83,533, forward strand.
CCCCCTTTTCCTATTCCGGTCTAGGCTGCGCAAACGCTAACGATTATCCTTGTGGCAGGAAAGCAAGGTCGGGCTCGCAGTTGGCAAGCTGAGGGTGCACAAGTCGAAGACTGTCGCCGATCTCGCCAAGGATATCGTCAAACAATGGAAGACGGCTGTGGAAAAGGCCAAGTTGAAGGCTGGTGGCACCTCGACAACGCATCAAGCGGCGGTACCAGGTGCGTAACTGCCTCCTTCAACCAGCGTATCATGTAGCTAATGGAAAGAAACAGACAAGAAGCCAGCCGCAGGCCCATCGACACCGATAACGCCAGGCGGTGGCTCTTCAACCGTGCGCACATCCAAGACGGACGGGATCAAGGGATCAACGGGGGACAACACAAGGGACAAATGTATGGAGATGATCTACGATGCTCTCGTTTACGACGCTACTGCTCGTGCGTGGTCTCTCTTATCGCGCTTGACACATACTAACACCTCCTTCCATATCTCAGCCATCGAACTGGTTCTAGGTAAGGCGCAGGCCGTAGAGAAGTGCGTCTATATCAATATGGGGGGGACGAACGCCGACTACAAGTCCAAGATTCGCTCCTTGTTCGTCAATCTCAAGGATAAGAGTAACCCCGGTCTCCGGGCCAGCATAGTGGAGGGCAGTCTCTCGCCTGAGAAGTTTAGTAAGATGACCAGCCAGGTGTGTTTTTCTTCTTGGTTCTAATTTGAAAAGAACGTGTCTGACCTCAAAGTTGCATCAGGAAATGGCTTCAGAAGAAAGAAAGGCGGCAGACAAGAAAATCCAAGAAGAGAACTTCTTCAAATCCCTCTCGGCCGCAGAGAAGCAGGCCGAAACAGACGCATTCCAGTGCTCAAGGTGCAAACAGGTCAGAAGCATTCGTCTTCTCATTTATATCAGGATACACTGACTGTTGGGCCGTCTAGAGAAAATGCGTGTATCGTCAACAACAGACCCGAAGTGCCGACGAACCTATGACTGTATGTTCTCTTCAATTGATTCTTGATATATCAACGGAACTAATAGCCTCTTTTTCGCAAGACTTTCGTTACGTGCGTTCTTCTAACCCCGCTGGGCTATCAACATCATGAGATCCTAATCTTTTTTTTTCTTCTTTTTTTAATTGATAGATGCACAGTGTGTCAGAACAAGTAAGTTTTCATAAGCGTTTGTCAGGAACGTTTCATCCTAACAGGTTAACCTTTCTAGATGGAAATTCTCATAAATATACTTCTCATCTCATCCGGCTTCTTCACATGTTTTTGCGCGCCAATACGTCGCTCCATCACGTATCCTTGCCGCTTCCATCAATCTCTCTTCTTCCCAGACTTATGCGTAACATTGCAAATAATTTTATTCTATGTTCGTTTCGTGATTTCTGTTCTTCGACTCCTTTTTTTGATATCGTTGTTGCTCTTGGTCCTGCAAAAACTTTCTTTTTCCTTATCTTCTCCCAGCTGTTTCATTATTTTCGCCCACCCACTCGTACATAACTGAGATCGATACCTTAGAATGTCAAATAACCTTCGGAGCCAGTGATAATATTTACAAGAACCGAATGGTGTGTGCGGATGTAAACTTAGATACCTTCAGACAGATGATTGTCAACGGACGGGTGCACTTGTTCAGACTGCTCCTTTCCCGCTTTTCTCGGGGCTCGTTAAAGTCCACGTTTGTCTGCACTTTCCTCCATGTATCGAACTACATCAGCTCAAGCTGGGACACAGGAGTCCATTGCCACTTCTATCATCTATAGGATACAGTTTATCTGTTTCTCGGTTATACTGCGGAATGATCAATTTGAACCTGTAGAAGGTAGTGGTGTCGAAGCTGGCATACGTTTTAGGTTAGTATGCCGTTTCCGGCACATAATATGTCGACGTCTATCTCCATCTTTAGAACATGTTGAGGTACTCTAGCTGGATTAGCACTAACGCTAGTATATTAATCAGATGTGTCGAATTCGTATGCCGTTGTTTGGGCCAACATGAAATCCATTCTAACGTACCTGCTGACCTGGCCTTTTGCCTCTGACTTCTTCTTTCTACATACAAGGACTCTTGTGGACCTTTGGCCGTCGGCTTCTGCCTATCTCGGCCTCCCATCCTCTTTCGGAAGAGCTACCCGATCTGCCAGTGCGGTACTAGTACCTCACGTTATACTTATGCTGGTACATCGTCATTGTTAGGATATTTTTACTGTTTCCCCAAGGTCTCCGCTTTTGTTTAGATTGTTTTTGGCATCTACAACCCACCTGACTATAAATAGTAGGATGCCCTATATGTATGTCGAAGTGCCTCTAGGCTCGTCCCCATCCGGCTTCGCAACACGTGAGACTAAGTGCACGTGGTTTGTGAGAGTAAACTCGACAACTTGCGAAGCCGGCTGGTCTGTCTCGGGCCTCTTTTGGCGGAGCCCGCCAAATTCATACCTCGGTACTTCGTCGAAAACGCGTCTCAATGGCGAAAAAAAGTCTCAAAATTGGGTATATAAAAAGTGGTTAATTTTCGATTTTAAGTAGATTTGAATATACAACTTTTTTTCGACATTTTCCTGCTCATCGTTGGCAGGCCCGTGCGCCGTCGTTCACCAAGACCATTGTGCAAAAAAAATCATTTTTTTCGAGTTTGTCTCATTAAACTCTAAAGGTAAAAAAGATGATATTATGTATACTCAATTTTAGGACTTTTTTTTGAGATGTGGCCACTTTTTTCGACGAAGTTGAGAGGTCTGAAATGGCGGGGAAAACTGCCATCACCCAAAATGGGCCCGAGACAGCCCAGTCCGCTCGCGAGCTCGCTCCTTGCTTAATCATGTGCTCTTGTGACTCTCTGTGACTAGAGCTCGCGAGCGTGACTGGCTAGCGAGTCTAAAGTGCCTCTTATATTGAACGGAAGCTGCACGTAAGCAGTTCCATAGTTCCTTGCCGACCTACATGAGTCATTAGCATTCGATGATAGCTTATGATACCTATAACTGTAGTTAACCTTGGGAAAGTCCACTTTATCTGCGGTCGATTTAACTAACCAAGGACCGCCTCATGCAAGTTAGCTAGACTGCTGCCTCCAGGCTCAAGCAGGCATCGGTACCCGCTCCCCTAATAGATGGTCTCAAAGGCATGCCACATGTCGTCGGGTTTCTTTGAGAATGCCTCTAAACATGGACCACAATGCAGGAACTCGAGATATTTGGATCGAATTCATCATGTGGATAAACTTGTATAACTATTTATCCGTGCGATAAGCAATCGTAATCATATCCTCTAACTGTCGTTTTATTTGCATCACGGCCCGCCATCACTGGCAGAGTATTCCATATCTTTCTTCCTTGCGCCACTTTCAAGGCTTTTCAGGGCCGAGTTGAGCGCCATGTTGCTAGATATTCTCAACTTGGAAGAAGCAGAGAATTGTGAATAGCGTCTTGGCCAGTCGGGTTAGAGAATTGTTTAGACGATTGGTTTGTCGACAAAGTAGGTCTATAGTAGTTTATATATTATGGCGGCGAGGTTCAGCAGAGTGAGGCCAATATATAGCTCTGAATAGAGAGGTCCAAGGAACCCCAGGGAGGAGTTCCGGCTTTCCTCTGGCAAGGGAGAGAGGCCAGCATAAACGAGCAAAAAAGCCTGACCCAGACCCAGAAGAAATTTTTTGGAAGTCGAGGGCAGGGCTAGACTTGGAAGCATGTCAGAATCGTATAGCGAAATTTAGTTCCTATATATGAGCATGACCCTTGTGTCTATAGTGACCTTAGTTAGCAAATTTCGTGAGTTGGGAATGAGCGCTAAAGTGGACGCAATGAATGAATTATGAGCGATTGATCATCGGAGACATAGACTTGAAAATTTGATTCTGCATGGACGCTTGTCGGATTCTTGGGCGCCGTTGACAGCCTTCCGCCTTTAACTGGGTAGTTACAAGGTTGTTCTAGATCGACTCTAACTGCCAATGCAGTGTATTTAACGCTGGATCCGCTAGCTCAACACTAGCCTCAGTATTAAAGGTGCAGTGACCAGATAACATTCAAGAGCGCTGCCTCCGCATTAGTTCTATATGATGGCGAACATTAGCAGAGTGTCGAAGCTTCTGTTCGTTCAGACATACTTGGAGCTCGAAAAAGATTGATAATAAGAGACCCCCAAGAAAAATTCCAGAAGAATCCAAAGGTCTGGGAGAAGGATAAGCCGCCAAAACCTGTCCAAGATCGAGAGTAACGGGCACAAACATATTTCGACATCCCATTGAAGGTCCCCAGATGCAAGCCTGGCAGAATCCTGCAGAAAATTATAAATGAGCACGAATCTTGTTCGATGAGACGAAGTTTCCATTGCTTGTCAACGGGCGCCAAACCCTTTGGAGACAGTGATGAATTCCCATCATCGAAAACGTCGACTTTAAAAATCGATTCTACATGGACGCTTGTCGGATCCTTGAGCTCCATTGAACATTCATTCGCCTTGTACCTTGGGGTGTTCTAGACCGACACTAATATGCACTTAGTGAATCGGATGCTGCCCGTGTTGTGATGTCAAGCAAGTCCAAGCAAAAGTCCAAGAGCCGTTTCTCGGGTGAGAATTTCGTGCCGAAATTGAGTAATCGGTCACTGAATTTGTGGTAAAATTACGGATGACAGTGCTGCCTCCACGTTTCTCCAGGCAGTTCGGGTAACCAAGCAGAGTAAGTTGTAGCTATAAAAAAAGTCTTCTTTTCCGGGTTTCGTGCTGTTTATGCTACTTAGATAATTCCCACGATCAGAGTCTTAGGGACAAATGATATGATTCCGCGCGACTTTGACTGCTACGTATACCAGTAACGATTATCCAACTTTCTTTCTCTCTTTCATCTTCTTATCTACCCCAAATACCCACCGATGGCTTCCGATTCATCCGATTCTCCTATGGTTCTTACCCCAGAGTCGACAGGCACCAGCGGGCCTGTCTCAACGCCGAATTCACCTCCACTATTGAAGAAAGCGCGTAGGCAAACTGCGTTCTACCCCAACATGAACTCGAGCAACAAACAACAGAAGCCGTTTAGTAGGAGTGCGGCGAAGCGCGAGAGTGTGATGGCATTGGGGAGCATCGAGCATCTACAGCATTATTTCACGAAGACGGGTTTGGCGGCGAAGAAGAAGTGAGTGTTTAAACTTGTGGCAGGCCTATGTGGCATACTTGGATATGTTCCGCGAGACATCAGCGGCGGTCAAAGTTGGATATCCAACAGATGTGATTCGGGCTTGCTTGTGCAGGCAGCGCCATAATCGAAACCGGCGAGAGCAGCATCCTGAATCTCGTCCGGGAATCGTTTATTGACTAGGGGATGCACCATCGAAGAGCGATCTACAGATACTCTGGATTGCTTTCTTACTCATACTGACTTCACCTCCGCCTCCAGCCCTCTCGATAAACCCCACCACGGCCTCGTACCAGCCATCGGCGGCCTACAAATCCCCACCAGCCCAGCCGCCCTCAGTGACATCGCCGAATTCCAAATGCCACCGTCACCCGCGATCCCCACCGTGCCGCGGCCAGCCTTCTCGCCTCACATCAAAACATACGAAGTCGACCCCGAGTCCCTGTTACCCGGCGTGATCGAGGACGTGATCGCTGTGGCCCACGCGTGGAAACTGGAGACATACGCACCAGATGTGGATGCGGAACCGTTGACGAAGCTGGACGTGCCGTTCGACGTGCTGGAGGTGCTGAAGACGACGACGCGCGCGATCAGGTCGACGAGGAACTACCTCCTCTCGTTGCCGGACGAGTCAGCTGGCACGATCCGCGCACAGTTCCGGCCGCAATCGTTGGGGCCTGGACAACTTGTTAAGTCAAAGTCTAATAGCAATTTATCAGGGTCCTCACAGGCACAGGGGCAGGGACAAGGACAGCAGGACCCGCTCGTCCTCATCCGCCGCGGGGCACTGGAAGTGCTCACAGTCCTGCGGCAGCTCGAGGAGAACTGCCGTCTTCCGCTGGAGGACGACGCGTATGATGCGGGTAGCGATGGGGGCCACTCGCGTGGGGCCGGCACAGCGTCGAGTCCGTCGAATACCACACTCGAGTTGCCTCAACAGCCGCATGCACTGGAATTGGAACGCTCGTCCAGTAGCCTTGCGGGCCACGCACACCTCGGCGCGGACCCGGACGTATCTATGACGTTCTCGCTCGTGCAGGTACAGGGGCGGTTCGAGAGTGTGCCTGTATGGGAGGATGAGGACGATGGATTCGGGGCGGAGCCGGAGGAGGAAGAGCAGAGACGGGAAAGGTGGGATGAGAGACTGGTTTTGGGGAGTGGGTGGCTGTATCGCCAGGATGTCAAGCTGAGGGAGTTGGCGAAGGAGAGGAGCATGGTTGGAAGGTATCTGGATATTGTTGATGAGGTTTTGTTTGAGGGAAGGAAGGGTGTGGGTACGGGGGGGAATGGTAAGGAGGAGAGGGGCTGGGAGAGGGTGAGGAGGAAGAGAGAGGGCAGGGCCTCATCACGCGCTGCGAAGAATAGGAGGGTCAGCACGGGTATGAGCGATACGGAATTGGGTCTGCCCTCCCCTGGCGGCAGCGATGCAGGGAGGAGGAGAGTGTCAACGGGGATGATCAATATCACCCGTGGAATGAGTTTATCGGAGGAGCCGGAAGAGATGGATGGGATCAAGGAAGAGGAGGAAGAAGAGTATGTGCATGGAGCGCGTGAAGGGGCAGGGGAAGAGATGATTGACGATGAAGAACTGCCGGAGTGGGCTAAGAGATCGTCGTTTGGAAGTGATAGACTCGGTATGTTTTATGTTTTCTCGTAGTTTCCTTTGCAACCACACATATTAACGTCACCCGGAACCAATTCCAGGCCGTGCCCACGCCCTCCTCTCGTACTTCCTCCCTGCGCACCTGCGCTCAACGCTCTCTGACCCATCCAGTACCTCACGAACGGCCTTTCTCGCCAGCCTGTCGTCCGGCCAGCTCCTGTGCATCGCGTACAACGGTTGCGTGCGAAAGTCGAAGAAGCCGTGGGGTTTCGTGAGCAAGGACGGTGTTCACGATATTATCGCACTGGAGAAGGCCGCGCAGAAGAACGCAGAAGAAGAAGGTAATGGAGACGCTGGGAAGGATGGAGGGAAGAAATTGTGGTCGTTTAGGAGGACAGACAATTTGAGGCTTTGGGCTGGGTGCGTTTCTTGCGTTGTTTAGAGACGTCGACATGGTTTCCGTTGGCATACTTGAACGACGAGCTGACTTCTTTTTCTCGTTGCAGAGCCTTGAAACTCCGCTATATCATGCCCATCCAACTACCCTCGCAGCCCGTCATATTGTCTTCCTCATCCAGACAAGCCCTGCCTAACCCCAATGCCATCTATTCAAACACGAATTCAGCCACGAACACCCCACTCCCATCCCCTGGTATCACAGAACGCTTCGGGTTCCCAGGAATTTCATTAGGACAAGGAAAGGCCGACAGAGAGCCCCCGATCCTATTCGACGCGCGGATTATTGCGAAAAAGGAGGATGGGTGGGAGGACATGCTGGAGGATTTGCTGTTGAAGTGGGTGGATAAGGTCGTCCAGGAGAGGAGGGTCTTTCACCAGTGATTACTTTTGATGGTAATGGGCTCTAATGCCTCTACTCTCTTCATCCTAATGCTTCCAATCAGGTCGCCTCGTCGACATCATAATGTCCTCCCTAGACTCATGAACGTCCTATCCCCTTAACCAAAGTCCTCGACGTCCGCTCACAACACACAACGCTCATTATATATCTAGTTTGCTATTACTTTGCTTCACCTATCCATCCACTTCTGCCTCAAAGTACTTTATCTACTTCACTCGTTGTACCCACCGACACGTACACTTTTGACTACATACCTTTTCGACTGCATCATGTCCAAACTATTTCTAGTGTCTATTGCCATATCTCTCTCTGTCTACGTACAGTGTCCCATCTACTTGTTTACATGCAGTGTCTACCTATCTATTTACATACCCAGCCCTCTATATCAGAAATAGCGAACGAAATGTGTAACATACCCGGCAGCCAGACAGTCTTCTACATACATTAATTTAACGGCTCCCCGGTGGCTCGAAATTCATCTCGTACAGTAGACGGTTTCCACCTCGGTGGAGATTTATCTAAAGATCAATGTTCTGCCCAAGTAAATTGAGAATCGAGAGTGCCAGAAAACGTGGAGACAAGCCAGATTAGGTGCAAGTGTGTATGTAGGTATCATTCATGAAGTATGCATGTAATTAGCAGAAGAAGAAAATGAAAAGAGCAGTTACTATGTGCTGAATAAATATGGATCGAACCCAGAATTGTGTGTATGCGGGGGTATACGCCAAGAAAGAAAGAAAGCAGGAAAGAAGATCGTCCTGAACCTTCACGTTATCATCCGCCTGTGACCAATCAACCCGTCTCACCTCTACATCTACCTTCAACCCAATCCGTATCACTAGAAAATCCCAAAACAAAAATCAAAGACACCATCCCAAAGCCAACCCAACGTCCCTCACCCCATGCCCCTCCGAGAGCTCCAGCGCCGTCTTCAACGCGTCCCGCTCCCGCTCCTTGCGCCCCTGCAGGGCGTACGCCTTGGCGAGGAAGTACCACGCCTCAGGGACGTCCCATCCACGGCATTTCGTGAGGCGGGCGAGCATGCTGGCTGCCAGGTCTATCTCAGGGGTTGGCATATGGTGAGTGTGAGAGGGGGTGGCATGCGAGGAAGAGGGGTGTGATGAAGCGGATGAGGTGGAGTGCACAGAGGAGTGGGGGCGCTGTGGAGAGGTGTTCTTTGAGGTGTTGGAAGAAAGGTGTTGCAGCTTGCTTGTGACTTGGGGGTCGAGGTACAGCCGCGAGAGGTGCACGGTAGCAGCGACGTCATCTGGCGCGATGAAGCGTGCTTTTTGGAAGGTGTCAACTGCGTGTTGGTATAACCGGAGGGCGACGTAGTATAGCCCGAGCTATGGACAATAAAATAGTAATCGGAGGTCAGCAGATGTTTCGAAAGCAGAGCGAGGAAAAGAGAAACGCAGAAAGCAATACGGAAAAGGAACTCAGACATACCTGGACCCACACATTCGGGTTACTCTCATCCCTCACCTCCGCCTCCTGAATCGAGCCCTTGGCCTGCTCGATCTTACCAAGCCTCCTAAACGTCGCCGCCGACATCAGCCACATGTCGCTCAAAAGGCGGTTTTCTCTGGCGCTCCGCCATCCATGTCCGTCTCCACCACCGCCACTGGCAGAGGTAGTACTACTACTGGTGAAATCACGATGGGACGACGGTGGCAATGAAGGAGGCATCGGTGGCGACCTAGGCGGCTCGCTAGGCATGGGTGTGTCAGTGCGCATGTATGGGTAGTCGTGCTCGTCGGATGAGTGAATTAAGGACGAGAGCCGCCGACGAGAGTGGATAGACGAGGCTTGATACAATGTAGGCTGCAGCACCGCGTGGAAGTCTATTGTAACGAGGCGATGAATGGTGAGTATATGCGAGACACTCAGACTATATGAATGGAACACGGACCTGGAGTCGAAGTAAACCTCCTCAAGCTGCCATTCCTCACGACGCCATGCCCAATCTTGCGCGAGACGGCGGAGATACCGGCCCGCCCCTTATCTACTCGATCTTTGAGCATTTGCTGCACTTTTTTCGACTTTGACGTGTCCCCGCCTCCACTGCTTCTCTCGCTCGACAACGATCGCTTGCTCTTCGGCTGCTGTCTCTTGCTCGACATAATGCGGGTAAGTTTTTCCTTGCCTCGGACGCTCGAGTCTTTCTCGTTGCCCCACCCATTTTCCTTTGCTCTCTCTCCTACTCTTCCGGTATCATCCTTTTCTGGGTCCTTTTCGTCATTCATCCCGCAACAATACGCTTCTCCTGCTGCGCCATGAACCGATCATGCTGCGCCTCTATCTCCGGCGTCGCAGGCGAGATCGTGATGCCAATCGGCACCACCAATGGCTCCGCTGTAGGCTCTTGCTGTGATACATCTAGGTGGGCGGTTGCATCGGTAGCGTTCTGGCTCAGGCCCTGGTACATGCGCTTCTTCACCATCTTTTCCTGCTCCTGCGCCTGCTCCTGCGTCTGCGCTTGCACCGGATCCGCAACAGCATCTTTCTTTTCCTCGCCCGGCGCCTCACCCAAACCGCCCCACCGCTCTCGGTTCTTCTCCGCAACCCACACAAACACCTCCAGCCACGCCTCCTCCGCTCCTTCTGGCCCCTCCATAACCTCCATCAGCGCCACCTGCGTCATCCGCAGCTGCAGATGCCGCTCAAATAGCGTGCTCGGAGTGGGTGGGTACTGGTCGAACGTGAGCCCGTAGGACAGTGTCAATTTTGTTGTAGTTGTACCAGAGGAAGCAGTGGAGGTGGGTGTGGATGGATGCAAGTACGCCGCAAGCGAAGACGCTGGAGGGAGGTACATTGCGCTGGGGTGTAACACCGTCATCGGAGCAGCGCGTGGGCTCTGCGTGCTCTGCGTATACGCTGCATTGGCGTCCGCTTGCGTGATGGTCGATCTGCGCTTGGGTGGCGCAGAGCCACCATTCACCGTTGCCGATGCCGGTACCGTGCCGTTGACAGATTTGGTTCCGCTCCGACCTCCGATGGATGCGTGGTCCGGAACCGCGCCATTCGTGCCTGGTATGGCTAGGGCCTCTGTATCGTCCCCCGCGCCCTCGTCCGCGCCCCAAAAATCCAGCGCAGCCCCCCTCTCCAACACCTCGCGCGCGCCAGCCCACTCTCCCTGTGCGCTCAACAACAAGCCCAGGAGGTGCCAGTACCGTACGTCCGTGGGACAGCCTTCCAGTGCGAGTCCGGCACATTCCAGCGCGCGTGGGAGGGAGTGGACGTGTTTGAAGGGATCGGCTGGGGGTGTTTGGTCATTTTCGGTTGGGGTCGGTGTCGTGTTGTTGGTGTTTACGGAATTTGGGATGGACGGGGAGGAGGAATCTGGGACACGCCGGGCGAAAGATAAAGCGAGGTGATAGTACGCGCTAGGAGTTGGGTTCGCCTGCAGGGATTGGAGGAGGCAGGTATGTGCTTTTTGTAGATGTGTGGGTCGGGTTAGAGGGTCTTGGCCTGGCAAGGTTTGTGTTAGTATCAACAAGCAAGACGCGTAAGGTAAAAGGAGGAAGAGAGAGAAGGAAATAGATGACGATAAAGGATCCGAGAAAAGAAATCTATAACCAAAGTCTTGTACGACGTGTACGCGAGTTGGGCATATACCACATACACGTTCCGTACCCCAGAGTCGCAGGACGCGTGACGTGATCCATCGAATTCGCGAATCAAAGATATAACCGAAAAAAGCGAAAAGAACCCAAAAAGAGCAAGAAAACGCGACGAACAAAAATTATGGAGAAAGAAAAGCTCACCCATAACACCCAACAACGCCCACACCACGCCCTCCGCCAACAAAACCTCGGCAAGGAGCCTCCGATCACCCTCGTCTAGCCGCAAACGCGCCTTTTCCAGGACACTCGAGGCCTCCAACACGTCCTCGATATGGGAGCTGTCATCGTGCGTCGGCGGCGCATGCGCGTGTGGGCGCACTTCTCCCCTCTCGTCCAAAGTAGTTGTATCTGTGTGAAACCCTTGCGTGGGGGTGGATCTTGGTGCGTTTGTTGGGGGGTACGCAGTAGGAGTGTGAGTGAAAGCGGACGACGAGGAGGACCCGCCCTCACGCCACGCCCGCCCCGCCTCGCTGCACAGCATGCGCGCGCCAAAGACGAGCGTCTCGACCCACCGCGCGTCCTTGTCCATGTCCTCGCCTACGCCCTCCTTGCTTGCTTCGTATGCCTTGCCGACGACTTGGATGTACAGGCGGAGGGTGCGCTTTGCGATGTGCATGGGAGAGAAAGAGAAGTAGAAGAGACGTGTGAGGTGTCGGAGGATGAGAGACGAGTTGAATGTTAGGGTTTGGGCCCATGTTAGGATCTGTGTTTCGGTCCGTCGTAAGTTTAAGGCAAAGAGGGGGGAGAACAGTGAAGAGGAAGGAAGAGAGGAAGACGCACATCAATGACCCAACCTGCGCCTAGATCTTCGTCGATGCTATTCCCTGCTCCTGTTTCTGCTCCCTTACCATCACCATCACCACCACAAACCCACCCCGCCTCCCACAGCGCCACGCAAATCTCCGCAAACTCCTCCACTTTGACGTTCTTCTCCCCCGCGCGCGGGAAGGACGTGCTCGCGTTGAGGATGGCGCGGTAGCGCTGCACGACTGCGAGGGCGGCAATGCACCAGGCTTTTTGTTGGGGATGGTAAGGAGGGGTGGAGGTAGAGGAGCGCGGTGATGGAGTAGTGGTAGTATTAGTGTGAGTACTGGGATGTGTAGTGGAAGGGGTATTGGAGGTATCGAAAGGCGAGGCGGAACGAGAAGTCGACGGAAGCCCGGAGGGCGGCAAAACCCCCCCAAACCTGAGCACGAACGCGCGGAGGTGTATAACGCACACCGTCGACCTATGTTTCGCGCGGAATGTTGCTGGCCAGAACGAGCTGTAGGTGGTATGGTGCGCGAGCCAGGTCCAGAGGCTCCTCTCTGCCTGACTTTGCTTTCGAGGTACTCCGTTCGTGGTAATTCCGTTGGTTGTGGTAGCTCCGTTGGTGCCTTTCGAGGTGGACTGCTTGACTGTCACGTCCGAAGAAGATTCCGAAGGTAAAGGCATATTTGGCGCCTGAGTGGGCGTCGTATCCTCCGAACCCGCTGCTGTCTTTGTTTTTGAAGTGGTATCAGATGATGCAGGCACCCCAGCCTCGTCGTCGATAAACACATCACACGTCTTCGCACTCAACACCACCGCGCGCCATAAAAGTCTCTCGACCCACCTCCACAACTCGCGCAGCTGGGAGAAGAGTGTCAGATCAGGCTTGCTTGGTGATGATTTGTACGGGATTTTTGAGGTGTGGTGTGTAGTGGTGCTTGGGGCGAGGCTGAGCTCAGCGTGGAGTATGGAGAAAAGGGGCAGCGCCGTGCAATAGGCGTTGAGTGCGATGCGCGGGTCGGAGGGGTGGAGCAGCTCGAGTGCCATTCCTATGGATAAGTTGTGTTGAGTTAGGTTTGATTTTGGATAATCAGATGGAATAATAATATATGAGAGAATGGGCGAAAAGGAAAGGAACACGAGAACATGAAAACTTGACACAATACATACCTTGTAAACATAAAGACCTGAACGTCTCTGCCATCGCCAAGGCCCTACCATCGCGCACTTCTGGCACGCATATCTCCACGACTGACGCCGACGAGAAGCTGCCGGAGAAGGAGGTCGTCGATGGAGCGTAGGAGCTTGGGGCAAGCAGGCCGTGGGCGCTGCTCGAGCGCGTGGAATTGGGGGCGGAGGTGGGTATGTGGTTTTGGAATTGGAGGAGGTCGGGCACTTTTTGTAGGTGCGCGAGACATTCGGCAGGATTTCTAAGAGCATAGGCGTAGTATGCGAGCGCGAGATGAATTGTCTGTTGAGTTTGTTGGTCAGTTAGTTATGATGATAAATAAGTGAGAACAAGAGAAGAGACCCTACGTCGAAATTGGATGGCTGGAGACTCTTGAGAATCTCATAACTGACCATCGCCTCGTCCATCCTCTCCTCTGGCAAGATACACTCGCCCTCCAATCCCAATTTCCCCCTCTTCCGCCCTTCTTCCTCATCTCCCTCTCCTATCTGGCTTTCCTGCTCCGTTGTACCATCCCATCCATACGCCCCATCTTCGTCATCGTCATCAGTCAGGGACCGCGCCCCAAGAAGCAGCGCTAGAGCCTGCGTCTGCGCCGCGATCTCCGCGACGTCCTTATATCCCCGACAGTGCTTGTTGAACTTGCGGAAGAGCTCCGACCAGGAGAGCTCGCCGCCTTGCGGCGTCTTCGCGGGATGGCTAGAACGCCATTGCCCTGCGGTTAGGGCAGCACGCAGCTGGGACCAGTAGTGCCGCTCTTTTGGGCTCGACATGCAGTGGGCGTGGAGAGCGCTGAAAGGTGTTTCCGCTGGCAGTGAAGAACCTGTGTAATAATGTTTCCTTTTGACCCAACGTATTCCAGAAAACACGTGATTTCTGGACTCTGAGATGGACGAAGGACGGTTGAGAATCAATTGAGAATCTTGAGATAGTACATGCTGCGAAAAATCCACCCAGTTTCCCGAGGAATTGGGCCCATAATTTACTCGTACAGGGAAGTGAAAAATTTATCATCCAATCAGGACATTCTCAAGTTCAAATGATGATTGAAAAGCAATAGATCAGTACTAACAGAAAGCTTGAATACTTAAGTACTTAAAAGTCGTGAACTGCATACAGACAAATATTAATGGAAGTTCAAGAAGAGTAAAATGAAGAAAGAATCGTCCTGCGACAAGAAGCATTAGTCCGCTAACTATTCCAAGTAATTATTGTAGGACTTTTTCTCTCTTGGGCGTCGTGGTAATGTACCGACGAACTACCCATACAATTAGCACGAAAGGTAAAGCCAGCGGGAGGAAAGGCATCCGAATCAAGGCAGTAATCATCGACCATACCTTACGCAGCCGGGAAACGAACAGCACCACGGTCCAAAGCTGCGAAGCAATTAGGAGCGAATAGCACACCCGCGTCAAACTCGGGACCTCTACCTCGGTGCAGTACTGAATGAACTGGAGCACCTTTTCTTTCACACCGTCCCGATATTGAGGAGCGGTGGTTCTGATATCCTCTTGCAGGAGCTTAAATTCCACTGCCCATTTGCACTCCATCCCCTCCACAGATGCCTCCTTTGCATCTGTGATAAACCGTTCCTCGCAGGAGCTGCTATTCGTGGTGAAGGCAGTAGAAAATTTAGTTTTCTCCACGCGGACCATATCGAACATCAGCTGCTTGAATGCAGTGAGACACGCCTGGCGCAGGTTCTTGAGTTGCAGGATATAGAGCGGCGAGCAGGTTGCGTTGAGTGCGACAACTACGTCGGCACGTTTGTTCTTGTAGACACTTTCGTTATAGCGCGAGGCGTCACGATCGTAGAGACCTTCGAAAAGGCATTCGACTCAGTATTTGTTTGAAAAATAAAAATGATATACTCACTGAGAGCATCGGATCTCCATTTCCTCATCATTCCACCCAGCCCATTGACAACGTTTCCAGCTTGTAAGAGCCCCTCTCGTGTTCTCGCTTCTTGATTGAACTCTGAAAGCGCTCTCGCTGAAATCTCGTCGCAGCGGAAGTGAGCCAATAGTTCTTGTTGGGTCGGTAAATTAAGGTCTTCGTTCATTTGTACTTTCTCCTGCATTTACCAAATGGTATGAGAGCAACTTTCGTCTGGAAGTGGTTCGAATTAATCTGACTAACCCAAATTCCTTCCATGTAAACCGCTACTCCGTCTGCAGGTATTCGCTTGTGATAAGCAGGTTTGAACAGGTAGGCAGGGTGGCTCTTGTCCACGAATCGCTTCCGGAGCTCCTGGACTTCCAATTCAAACTTGTCTGCTACAAAGATTTTGTGTGGAAGTGCAGTAAACGCCAAGTCGAAGTAGTCAGACAGCTGGCGGTCTTTTAGGTCGCTTGGTTTGATGAGGCTTTCCCAAATATGCGCGAGGTCTGTGGTAACAGTGGATTGCAGGTCGGCGAGCGGTGGTTGTCCGATGTGGTCTCGAATGACAAAGAGAAGCAGGGTGCGGCCGCTTGTTCTTCTACGTTCGGGAATCAGTGTGGTCAATGTGTACTTTACATATAGTCGAGATACGTACCCGTCCTGGGTTTCCTTTCCGAAGAGCCCAAGATTGACTTCCAAGGCCGTCTTGAGAAGACTCATGTTGGCACCTTTGTAGAGGCCGACCTGGTGATCCCAAAGGTTGACGATCAGGATCTCCGATGAGGTGAGAGAGAATAAAGCGGCTTTTCGTTCGAAATCCTTGGAAAGTTTTTAGTCCTGATGGCATTGAACTATACATCTCTCCATAGTACCTGATCCTCTCCGCGTTCTCGCCCATCAGTGCCTTCCACGTCCATCACCAGGATGCTTATATCTTTTCCGCGACACATCCAGATACCTGAGTGTTTATTAGTCAAATGTGCCGAGAACTAAGTACAGCTAGGTTCACCTTTCGTAGTCTGTTGTCGCTTCCTTTCATCCATGACATCGAAAGTGGTTCCGAAGAGTCGGTTCAATAGTGTACCTTTCCATGGAGGCCTTCGTCAGGAAACAAAATTTCTCCAAGCCACAGTGAATGGACAAAAGTAAATACTCACTCTTTCCTGTAGACTGCGTCCCAAGGACGGAGACAATATTATATTCAAAACCGGCACCTTGCAATCCCCAACGCTCAATCCGCTGCCCGAAATCTGATCTGTAAAAAACAGGATGGAACGAATGTACGAATCAGCCCCGGAACACGATTCAATTGCAATCAGATATGCATTGGTCGAAGGCGGAACTGACCTGAAGTTCTTGTCCTCATCAACGATCTGTATCTGTTCGTTGCATTCCTCCACTGACGATGTGCCATTTAAAACGATATACCCTTCCATGATATCGTTAGGCGAGCCAAGTTGTGTTCCCTGGTATGGGCCCAAGGTCGTGAAATGCGAGGTGATGGTTGTGGTTGTGGTTGTTGGAGGCGAAGAAAAGCTGGCCTGTCTTGAGCCGAATAAGCGCCCACCACTCAACATGAACACGTTGAAACAGCACAGGCGTCGACCTCGTGGTTTTCATTTCAATTATGTAACCATCTTGGCTTGTCACGGTCTGGAAAACCGTGCAGAGTATTTATGTAGCTCCGAAAAGCTACAATTAGGCAGAAGGTCACTGTAGGTGTTCCATACCTACCTGGCGTTGAATTTCGAAACATCAGGAACAGGTTGAGAGTGAGTCTGGTCTTTGAAGGGACAAGTTATAATTCAGGCCGCAATCCGAAAAACAGTCATGCAAAGTGGGTCGAACTCACTGGAATATCAATGAACCCCAAACAGTTCAACGTTCAACGTTCAACGTTCAACCGTTACAATTTGGACCTCTGCCGTTGTTCTGCCAACGATACATTTCGCGCACCTATGGTCGCATCGCTGGTTGATTAAAGATACCGATTTGCATGCAAAGCTTTTCAGCCAAATATGTACTGCATGTCATATTGTCGTCGCGTTGGCCACGGTCAAGTAGGGTCAAGTTCGCGTTTTTTTGGGCAATGCAAAAGTGGAGGTCACGTGTTTCTGAAGACCCCCAAGATTCCGTCTCGCGCGAATCTCGATTCTCGATGCTCATCCGAACTTTGGTTAGTTTGGAACTAATATGTCCTCCCAAACCACGACCTCGTTCTCCTCCTCGGGCGAGGACGCCATAACGCGCACCATCGACATCCGCCAGGACGACATCGGTCCATCTAACGCTGGTATCGCGTTCCCAGAATTTTATGAGATAGAGCGGACAGCAGAGGAACTGGTTAAGGGCGGGTATAAACGTGTGTGTGTCTTTTCTTTTTCTTCTTCTCGAAAACTTGGGACTTTGCACATGGAATAGTGTCGGTTGCCACTCTGCATACGCTTCTTCATTATTTACGAGGTTCCTTTGAACGAGATTCCTCATGGCATTGGAACACTTCTTCGTGCCCTTTTGTCCTTTCAAACCACCATTCATGCACACCTTCCTCCTCCGGCAAACAATTTTACTTACATGACTCCATCTGCCTGATAGATCGCACTCCAATTCCCGGACGAGCTTCTGCACGACTCTGTCCCCATATTCCGCCACCTCAAACGACGCATAGCTGAGCTGCGGCAGAAGTCTAGCTCTACGTCTGCGTCTATCTCTAGCTCGAAACCTAGTCCACCACTATCAATATCGGACCCTATCTCGACAGCAAGCTCACAATTACCGCCCAATGCAAATGTGAAAGAAGACGAAAGAGACCCTGAACTCTACGTTCTGGCTGATACGTCCTATGGCAGGTACGTTTATACTTGTATTTGGAATCCATCCCATTCCACCATTCCACATTTCTCGCCCGCGGTTGCGTCCTCTGGCGTCTCGCCTGTCGGCTGAAATTCGTAGACGATCTTTTGGCTGACCCATCTTTGATCTCAATCTCGATCTTATCTAATCTCCTTTTTTTCTTTCTTCTTTGCACCTAATCTAATCTCATTCTATCCCCTTCCAATCAAATCTACTCCAACCAACACCCCCGGATTTCAATGTTCAACTATATGAAAGCTGCTGTGTGGACGAAGTCGCCGCGCAGCACGTCAACGCCGACGCACTGGTACACTATGGGCACGCATGTATGACTCTGTACGTCCCCCTTCCATTCCTTTTCATTCCTAATTCTCTACTGTGTTCGCATCTCGCACCTGCACGCGCCTCCTTCCAAATATCCCTATCCCTTGATTTATAGAAATTAACTGACCGAACCCATAGGACATCCCGCCTCCCCGTAATATACGTCTTTGGTCAGAAAAAATTGGCCGTGGAGCCGTGCGTCGCGGAGCTCTTGCGCGCCTTCGATGCAGAGGCCAAAGGCGA
This sequence comes from Flammula alnicola, assembly GCA_015499995.1. Taxonomy (NCBI): domain Eukaryota; kingdom Fungi; phylum Basidiomycota; class Agaricomycetes; order Agaricales; family Strophariaceae; genus Flammula; species Flammula alnicola. The sequence goes on from JADNRV010000028.1 coordinate 102,000, forward strand.
AGAAAATGAAGAACCACGAAGAAAGCAGGCTGTGTTATTGAAGCATGATGTAGTGTATACGCATTTGGCTGGTGCGTAATTTATTTTTTAATGTATTGTGCCCCTCCTCTTCCCCGCCCATCCTCTCCTCTGAGTTTTCGCTTCGCCGTATCTATCTCATTTTTTTGATCGACACGATACGATGACATTGTTATATGCAGATACTATCCTACATACCCTACGAGAGGTGCTAGCGAAGCGCGAGAAGCCTATCCTGGTATTGTATGATAGGATACCGACAAGTACGCATCCTGTACCGTCCACGGCTCCAGAGGCAGACGCAAAGAAAAACAAAAGCTCCGCCGCAGGAGAGGAAGACACAAGTACAAATATAACAGATAAACCAAAATCAGAAACAGAACCAGAGAAGGCCAAAGACGATGAGGAGGAGGACGGCAGTGTGGAATATACATATACCGCGATATTCTACATCGGCGGCGAGAGTCTGGGGCTGACGAACCTCCTCATGACCAATGCGGGGTGTCAGGTGCGTGTAGCGTTCTTCCTTTCTCCCTCTATACATCTTACCCGCTCAACCTTCAACATCAACAGGTATACACGTACGACCCCCGCACATTACGCGCGGTGCTCGCCTCGGGGCGGACGAACAGGCTGCTGATGCGGCGATACGCGGCGGTGCAGAAGGCGCGCGATGCGGATGTGTTTGGGATCTTGGTCGGCACGTTGGGCGTCGGTGAGTGCATGTAGCAAATAACAAAGAATAATGGCGCTGACGATTATCTCCCACCCGGACGTCCAGCCTCCTACCTCCCATTAATATCCCACCTCCGCCGCCTCCTCGCGCGCCAAAGGAAGAAGAGCTACACGATCAGCGTGGGCAAGCTTAACCCCGCCAAGCTGGCCAACTTTCTCGAGGTGGAGTGTTTCGTCCTTGTCGCGTGTCCAGAGAATAGTTTAGTTGAAGGGGAGAAGGTGTGTTGCTTTTATTGTTATTATTTATTTTGTTTTTTGGGGCTAACGGTGCATTGATTTTTTTCCCTCCAAAAAGGACTTCCTGAGACCGATAGTGACACCTTACGAGCTGGAGGTGGCGCTTCAGGCGGAGCAGAGCTGGACGGGGCGCTATGTGCTTGATTTTGGGCGCTTGTTGGCTGATGCGAAGGCTGTTATCGACGATTCTGAGACTACCAAACAGTCGACCATAGGAGATGGAGGGAATGACAATGTAGAGGAAGGCGGAAGCGGAGACGGAGATGGAGATGGAGACGAAAGCGACCCAGACCAGCCTGTCTTCTCACTTGTGACTGGGACGTATCGACATGCGAAGCGGTATGGAGGTAAATCGTCCTTTCATTCTTTTTTCATTCTTCCTCTCCTTTTTTCTCGTTTCTCGTGTCACGCGAAAATTCGAACGCTAATGATTTTGATTTCTTAAACACCGTATTTGCAGGCAAAAATGATACCAGCGATGACGAGCGTCTAGTGCAAGGGACCTCGGCGATGGTCCTACGGAACCAGGATAACCAAATCGCGAGAATGGACAGTGCTGCTGGTGCGTCGTCTCTTTCCTTTCGGCTTTCCTTTAAGCCGCTCATTATCGCTGTCTACCTTCAATTTTCTCTACTCCTCCGCTGCCGTTGGGATGCTCGTTACTCTGGACATACGAACAGGCCAATTTCTGCAACAACGGACATATCATGGGCTAGAGTTGCGCATCGGCGAAGACGCGCCGAGCGTGCTGGAGCAGGGACGCAGTGGGATCGCGAGGGGGTATCAGGATGATCGAGCGCATCAGGATATGTCGAGTGATTAGGCAAAGGCAGATTAGAAGTATTTAGCATCATGTAAGATATCCCGCGATCAAAAATGGGTGTTTCTAACGGTTTATATGTAGAGTGCAGTCTACTGTATCTCTCTTTTACATGGATTCATTGTGTGCCGTACAACTGGCACCATGAAAGTCAGAATCGGTACCATCATGACCATTCGCAAATTTCAAAGCCGAGATAGGTTGCTCTAAATCGTTCCTTTCAACTTCCTCAAACCGTTGCTTCGAATTGCGTATCATGATAATGTCTTCCACAGGTGGTTCTATTCACAAGATTTATGATCAGTAGGATGCCCACAGACGCTGGCCATAGGCACGTTCGCGTACCATGGCTGTTATGATACACTGTATATCACAAATTTGTTCAGAGTCCATCAAACTGCCACACAAATGGAGAACTATGTATATGCAAAGGCTTTCTAATATGTACAATTAGATGGTAAGAATGGATATTTGTACCGTAGTTGTACTTGGGGATAGTGGGGGCCATTTCCGCACGAAGTTGTCCAAAAATCATCGCCGCCAGTAATCTGAAGGTAGGATGACAATATCACGTTTAAAGTACTATCGTCATATTTGGAAGCAGTGGAGGTTCAGAACTGTTCAGAAGTTGAAATATATGCCAGGTTTACATTGGCAGGTGAGTTCTGTATCCAAAACCACAGACTTCGGGAGGCTTTCAGCCACAGATTCCATCACTGAAACAATAGGATGTGCCCCGCCACAATGGTATGGTGTGACAAGCCGGAGGTACTCCAATCCCCATCTCGGATAGCTACGTGCCTGCATCACTTTATAGAAATCGGTCTGTTGAATCAAGTCAGCAACGTTTGACAAGGAGGAGTATAGTACTGACATAAAATTCGTCATTAACAAAAGGCTGGTGTTCTGGCTTTGGCGAGAATGAGGCATATTCTATCGTCAATGACTTCAAGCGCGGCAGATTCTTGGCCAAAAGATCGAAAAGCGGCGGAGAAATGTAGACGCATGTGAAGGAGAGACGCTCTAGAAGGCTGCCTCCTTCACGTTGCCCAAGCGTATTCAAGAGAGAGAAGACGCGTCGAGACGAAAGCCTGACATCTGTGATGATGAGGCTCGTGAGGTTTGGAGTTACTCGCGAAAGATCCGGCATTAACGCTCGCTCGGTTCCTTCCATGTCTCCGTGCATATCGCGCAGGCCGATGTCCAGGGTTCGCAATTTAGGAAGGACGAGTTGGGCAAAGGAATAAAGTCTCTCAGACTCCAAGGCGTCGTTGTGGTTCAACCAGATGGAATATGTGTCATCCGAAGTATTGACTGTTATGTGGCGGGCGTGTGGTTTTACAACCAATGTTTCGAGGGTGGGTGCATGTCTCGAAATGAACTTGGTGAAGTCTTCCGTTTGTGGGACGCTGGTAGCGTTGAACACCGATAAAAATTCAAATTTCTTGAGTTTTCGGAGGCGAGGGAATGATTCGAACAGAGTTCCAAGGTCGCGATTAATTAAGGATGAAAAGGTAAGTGACGTGAGTGTCGCCTTGAACGCTGCGAGGAACGCTACAAGAGCACCACTTGCAAAATGCCAATCAGTCGGAGTTTGGTTAAGGCGAGTAACAGAGATGTTGATGTCGAATTCTTCGAGATTCGTCAAGAGTTTCGAGCGTTTAGTAAGGGGGTTTAAGAGGAGGGGGAGTTTGATAACGGTCGTGTCGATTGATAACTTGCGAAGGTTCGGGCCTATGGAGTCTGAAGCCCACAACGAATCCAAGAAAAGCATGAATAAGGGCGTAAGCGCAAGATCATGCAAGACAATCGTAATTTCGTGCAGATTCGGGCAGGCCTTAACTGCTATCTTGGCCGTCTCAAGGATTTCGTAGCTTGGGTCATTGAAGGAGTCGTTGAATGTGATAGACGAGGGATTTTTTGTAAAGTTTCTGAGATATGCGGCACCTGATGCGAGTTTTTGCTTGAATGTAGACTCGGTCTCTTCATCCGTGCCTGGAAGAAAGGCAGGTCGGATAAAAAGATGTCGAACACGATTGGCGATGCCCAAGTGCCTTCAAAGGAAAGAATTGAGACTAACAAAAGGAAGCAACAGAAAAATTCGTACTTGAGCTGCTCGAATGTCTTCAACGTATCCCTGTCGTCGGATATAAACCGTACTTCTTCATACAAGTCATTGAGGGCGAGCTCAAAGAGAATACGATTGACACCAATCATCTTGTGGAGAGCCGTTCTAGGGAGATATGAGAGTATTTCGAGCCATAGTTCCACGGGTAAATCTGGCGGAGGCATGTTGGGTGTGACGATCTCAGTGGGCGCTGGGCAGCATCAATCCAAGCGTTATAAACCCAAAATTCGGCATTGACACCGCCCTAATCGCAAGGCTGTGTTCAACAGTGTTGTTCAAAATGTGTCTGGCCTGGCTTATGTAAAATGTGGCTGTGTTTTTGTATAAAGGGACGACTTTGTCGTCATGTCCTTGCTGTGGACACACTTTTTTCACATTGATTTATATTCTAATACTGACTAAGTACTAGTTACTTAGCCACATATTTTTCGTTGGCAAAAAAATATATTTTACAGTAAGTATTGTCTGTGGTCGCATGCTGCTTGTCGCCAACCTTCGGTTGGCTCCTCGCAGCACTAATAAAAGATAGAATAGCTAGACAGAAGTGAGTTCGTAACAAAGGCAAAAACCTCGAATCCAAATAAGTGCAAGCAACTTGCAGAAAACTTTGCGAAAGGATGGGGAGAAGATAGTATTTGATCATGTTTGAGTCAAAGACATAACCCTTGAAACCAAATAAACAAGTTGCAGAAAACTTTCGAAAGGATTAGGCTCGGATCAAGCCCCTTGTCAGCTTCCGGTGTTTATTTGTATATAGTTGCTTTCAGCAAAACCTGACAAGGGGCTTGCTTCAGACTGTCACGATTGAGGGGGTTTGGTCGCTCGCGACGCTGAAACCCATTTCGACACGCATTTACCTAGTCATGCACGCGTTCTTTAGTATAACATACGATACAAAAAATGTACTACTCACAATTTTTTCAAATAACTTTATTAAAGACCTATGAACTGTCTAAGTAGGTGTATTGACCCCATTTCCTTTCCTGCCTGCTAGAGAGGGTAAATCTTAAATTTGGACTGTAGCAGTTTGGCATATAATTTTTGCAGTATATATAAGGATGGATCCCGAGCCTCTTGTGAATAGAGTTTGTATTGCTGTGGCAAAGAGCTGTATAGTAGCGTTGTGATATCATTTTGCTTACAAGTCACGTGATTAGATAACCCATAAGCGCCCTTTATCCCAAGTGAGATCGATTAACGATTTTTGCAAGATTTCTCTCCATGCTCAGCATATCAATGGGCTCAAAACACCACACCAACCCATATACTCCCAAAAGACAGCCCACGCGCTTAGTGCACGGCGCGCCTTGCATAGGCCTGAACGTGCGTATGTGACACATGTGACGCAACTCATCACGGTGAGCCGGTTGGTGAAAGGAAACACATTTCCAACGGCGGGCAGTTCTGTAACTTAAAAATGAGTATCTAGAACTTATAAAACATATAATGCGGGAGTAATGCCCAAGCGCCAAATGAATTGGTTGAAAACCTGCGATGATAAGTCCAAATTAAGAAATTTGCATGTTTCGGCCACACATAATGCCCCACTGTAAACAATTTTTATATATTTTTATTTTTGAGTGGATAGACACATGAGAATACATTTTTACTACAGTATGTACTTTGAGTTTTGTTTGTGCGTCAATTTTTGAGGGAGAGCGACAGGAATAAGTAAACCCCTGATTTTGATGCAGTCTGAAGCAAGCCCCTTCTGCGAAGGAGCCGCTGCTTGCGCTCGCGACCGGAGCACGTGGGCTTGCTCCGAACCTACGAAAGGATAGGGTGAAGATAGTATTTGGTCATGTTTGATACAGAGACATAACCCTCGAAACCAAACAAACAAGTTGCAGAAAAGTGCTTCCTTATATAGTTAATTTAGACAGTGGGGGGAACCTTCTGTTTCACAGCAAGGCCATTCCCACGGGAACCTAGCCAATCTCGGAGCGGGTCAAAATTTGTGTGTATGACTCTTTGACGACTCTTTCTACTTGATCCATCTTCGTTTCTTTTCTTTCTCTGTAATATTATTGGCTCGAACATCATACCCATCTACTTTCAGGAATAACCATAAGACATTTGCTTTCGATTATGGGTGCCTACTACGACGAGATCGAAATCGAGGACATGGCCTGGGACGAGGAGAAGAGGGTGTACCATTACCCTTGTCCGTGCGGAGATCGTTTCGAGATTTCTCGACGCCAGCTCGCAGACTGCGAAGACATCGCGACATGTCCGAGTTGTAGTCTCATCATTCGAGTGATATACGATCCTGTGCGTTTCTTATGGCCACTCTCGTTAGATCCTTGAGCTGACTTCGCCTTTGCAGCTCGACTTTGAGGATGAACCTCCTGACGATGGTGGATCCGGGGAAGAGGTCGAAGAACAGGATGATGAAGAGGAAAGCGACAGCGAAGACGATCATTTCGAGGATGCCCTGGAGAAGCTTACCATCACCGATGAAGCCCCCAAGGTTGTTATCGTCTCGACTTAAGCTGGTTGCCCTACGAGAAGATCAAATCACACGGCTCAAGGCCATATTTTATACTACATGTATGCCTTTTCTTACTCAATACGCTCTATCGTATCTAATGGCAGGTTTGAAGTTGTATTTTGTATCTACCATTCATTCAGCCTTGTTTACCTGAAGCATAATATTGATCTTTCATCAATCAAGATATTCACTGGCAACGCTTGCGGCCATATCACATCTGTACTTGAAGACTTATTCGTTGAAAATGCTGTTTTTGGAACTGCAGATGCCGTCACTGCCAAACCAAATATTAAACGAGACGCATAGATGCAGAAATAGGTGCAGCACTGCCATCAACTGCCAAATTTGACAGCATTTTCCCTTGCCGGCTAGGCGGTAGACATAGCAAATGCAGCGGTGCTTCGACACGAGCCTTATTCCTTTCCCTGCCCTTTCCGCTCCCGTCATATCCTAAGGATGCCGTCTATGTTCACCAATTCAAAGGAGCTTCACATCAATGGAGGCCAGTTCGTTGTCAGTAGCAACAAAGTAGAGGTGCACTCTCAAAACGGTATGTTCGCTTTGTGTTCAAAGATTGAAGGCTGATTTAACGTTTGGTGGAAGGCCTCGACCTTCTTCTGAAACGGAGCACTCTCGCCGCAAGGCTTGACTCAAAGGAACGCAATGATCCTGCTAGATGCCACCCAAATACACGCGCAGCCGTCATACGGGAGATCATGGACTGGATACGGAGTGAGGACCCATCGCCATCAATGATGTGGATGCGCGGTCCAGCAGGAGCAGGGAAGACCGCGCTTGCTCAATCAATCGGAGAACTGTGCCAGAAGGAGGAAGACCTGGCGGCGAGTTTCTTCTTCTCAAGGACCGCCGTGAGCTCGGACCAAAGCGATGGAGGAACCCTTATCCCTACGATTGCATATCAACTCGCGTTCTCCTATCCAGAGGCAAAAATTCTGATCAGGAGACGCATCGAGAAGGATCCCTCCGTCCTTGAACTTTCGAACAGGACCGTCATGGAGAAGCTGCTTATCGAACCCTTCAACTCCTGGCTCACCGTCATTTTGTGCTGGATCACAGCGACTTTTCTCTTCAGATGGATGGGCTGGTTTCAGCCTCGTCTTATCGTCATCGATGGCCTCGACGAATGCCGTGGTGAAGAAACCCAATGCGAGCTTCTGAAGGTCATCGGCAGCACTATCCAGCTCCTTCCACGCCCCTTCCGCATTCTTATCACTAGCCGCCCTGAATCACATATCCAACGCACCTTCGGACACGAAGAAATATTTCGAACCATCAATTTAAAACAACTTGATTTAGGAGTTTTGAACGCCGAGCAGGATATTCGATTGTTTTTCTCCGACAAATTTGAAGAAATCAGGAAGAAACATCGTCTGGGACCTTACCTCCCTCTCACGTGGCCTCCCAAAGAAGCAGTTGAGCGGCTTGTACAGAAAGCATCAGGGCAATTCATATATGCATCGACGGTCATGAAATATCTGGAATCTCCGAGGCATCAACCCACCAGTCGGCTGGATATAATCCTCGGCATTTCTCCCACACCTGACCAGGATACGCCGTTCGCACAACTGGACGCCTTGTATACCTTTATTTTCTCGTCCGTCGACGATTTTCAGACCGTGAGGCGTATTTTCGGCGTTCTCATTGTACCAAGAGCTGAAGATGATGACTTGGGGGATTTCACGACTCCTGCGATGATCGAGAAGCTGTTATGCCTGAACCTTGGGCATGTTGAGCTTGTTTTAGACGAATTTTTATCCCTTGTCCACCTTGGCGCCCATGACGAACCCATCAAACTCCATCACGCCTCCGTGGCCGACTTTCTCCTGAACCGATCAAGATCGGGAGACTTCTACATGGATTTGGGAGTGGTGCATGAAGATCTTGCAAGAGGATACATGCGATTAATTCGTGATGAAGAGTGTGAGTTGCACCTGAAGGGCTTACTTAAGTTGCATTCTCACTTGTTTCCTTTCCCGCTGTAGTGAATGGACGCATTCAACAGCCTCAGTCATATGTGTCGCCTTTTTCAACCATTGCAACAGGGCCCTTATTACCGATAACCTGCGAAATGATTTGGAAAACTTCGGTTTTGTCCCTCTATACAAACGTCTTGATTTCGGGCCCTCTGGACTAGAACGGGTGAAGCGAGCCTGGCAGTCGCGGTTGCTGCAGATATTCTTCAGGCTACTACTGACAGAAGTGCGGAGATCTCAAACGTTTCCCATTTTGACTGATACTGATATACCTCCGCTTACGAAAAGGTCCCAAATGGAAAGCAGATATTTGATGCATGTGTCAAGACTTTGGACGACTATTATGCCGTGGAAGCTCCCGTAAAGGATTCCCTTGCAATGCTACTTATGCAGCCATGGTTCAAGACATGCGTATGTTTTGTCATCATAATTCTCCTATGTGTATCCTGCATGGGGTAATAACGGGATCGAATATAGGCTTGCGAAAATCGTAACCCGGTCGTCGCCAACCACATATGTGACAACTCTGAACTAGCGGCAGCACAATATCGAGCCCTTTATTTGTCCATACTGAACCCGTCTACAGGCGATTCCTCCTTAAACCGTGCACTAACAATTACGGAGCATGCCGTGAATATCCTCATGCAATTTAATCTGAGGAGGAGATCGCTTGCTAGCACAATGGAGCTGATCGATGGAGTATTTCTATCGCATCCGCAAAAACTGGCAAAAAACAATTTCACAGCGGCGCTTCTGAATTGTGGCGCAATAGCCATATCTCATTCCGATTACTCAAGGTCGCTTGTTCAGACGCTTATTACCTATCGTGATCCAGAAAGCGAACTTGATATGATGGATTACCCTCTTCAATTTCTTAGGACAGAAGTCATCAAATACCTCCAAGTGAGTTACTTTCATCGATCAATTTTTCCTGAAAATTTTGGCTGATATGCTGGCAAGCGCGTTGAACCCGAAGTAGAAGCGTCCGATCTACTGAAATTAAAGAATAAATGGAAATACGAAAGCTCCGAGTCACGGTGGTACTATGCCGGTGTCGCAGTATCCCCCAACGCCTCGGGTTAAGATTGAATATTGAAGATACAATCCAGGTTTTTTTTTTGTTTCCTATGTGTAACTTCGTAATTCAAAATTCTTCACTTGTTTACCCGAGTCCACTGTTCTGACTAGAATGAAATTTTAAATTGGGTCCAGCTGAAAAGGACATCCAATTGCAAGATATGGTAACGAACATGAAACCTCTCTAGAACTCCTTGGAAAAGCCGGTTCGAATTGTCCTTCCTAGATGAAGTTGGGAAGGCAGACGACGCAGATGTGTTGGAGAGTTCGAACCAGGGTTGGTGGGACTTGACTCCGAGCTTGCAGCGTTGGACGGTTAATGTTGCGCCTCGCTCGAAGCGGTGTGGATCGTGAGTTTGGGAATATTATATCTGAGCATACCCGCCTCGTAGACGAGGACAGCGAAGATAACGACCACGCCGTAACTCCTCCCCATCCTGGACTATCAGGAAGGTATTTGATTTCAAGAATGCTGCGTGGTGCTTTCGTTATGCTCATTTTTCCTCACTGTCGTTTGAAGAAGAGTTGGTGGACTTGGATGCAGTCGATGATGATGATCCTGACAGTGACGTCGGATTAGACGCGACGACCCAGGATGCACTCATTGGATAAATCACTAATTATCTTTGAACTCAAACGTATATTTTTAAAAGCTATTTTATTCTCTTTAACACGGCTCGATACTTCATATTCTACCCAGTGGGGAAACGAAAGAAAATGGGACTCTACGGCGACAAGCTGATGCTTGTGTTTGCTATATTTGGTGGCAGTTGCTGTTACCCCGGTAACTGTTAATAACAGTTAAGTATTAACTATCGCAACAGTTACGTACCCGGCGCAACACTGGACTGGAGAAGAGGTGCACAAGTCATAAATTCGAGGACGCTTCGGAGAGCAGTCTGCTAGACGGGCGCTTAAGCTTTAAGGGTGTTCCTACCAGTTGTCGAAGGTGAAGTGACAGATGATGACGGTGCTCTACTCTATGTTGGGGTGAGCGTCTCGCATGAGCGATAGCCAATATTGGCTACGCAAAATCCTTTGGATCGTCCAGTCCCTCTCTACGTTAGTATTTTGGAAGCGCCTGTACGGCGATGATCCAGGGTTAATTCTACTAACTAACAGAAGAATACCCTCCAGAGAGCCTTTACACCACTCGAGTGGGCTGAGGATGTTCAAAGGGTTCTGGACATCGCCTCTGCCGCTCCTGCCTCTTTTTCCCGCTTGATCGACTGCTGTGAAAGATTATGTAGATGGCATCCCTGGCTGCGTGATAGTTTACGACATGCATGATGCGGTGGCCGATATTAATAGGCTAATAATACTAGTATGCCTTCGCGCTGGCAAACTAGAAAGCAAATCGCCGACACCTAGAAACGAGAGCCTGAGGCAAGTAATTGGCTGCATTTATAAGTTCAATAAAAAATAACGATTCAAAAGTAGCGTTCAACAGCGTTGCGTATTGCGATCAACAGACCATATAAAAATAGATCAATATGTAACTCGGATGCAAACTCCTTCACGGAGTCAAATCGCTATTTTGCTCTTACACTTCTACCACCATTTGGGCATTTTTTCTTGCTTCTTCGCAGTGGTCAACGTTAACCTCTGGGACATGTTCAAGACTCATGGGATGTATAATGACTTGGCTTTGGGATTGTCCGCACACGAGAGGGAAAAAAGTCTCATTGCTGAGTTTGTTACGAGTATTAACGGGGGAAAAGTGGACGAGTTTTAGGCCACTGAAAGATTGTGCCTTCCTTTCTTCTAGTCTTTCCATCAAGGAACATCCAGATGCGCGTTGCAGAGTGGCGCCACCTCGGAGGAGTGATGGGTGAGCAAATCGAAACTTGATTGGAAGCTATACATGCATACTGCTGTGAATATATGCATCCAAGCAGGATCTATGGTTAAACCAGCGGGAGGAGATTTATGCATGTGGACCCATGGACCTCTATGGACGCATCTTCGAATCAACCAAGCGACAGCATGGGAACAGCGCCGGAGAGTAACCGCATAAGGGAGCTGGTTTGTTTTCAGGCACACGTCCGTGCACAGAGAAAATGGGGGCCTGTCGGTGGATCAAAAGTCGCCGTTTTTGTTCGCTCTCCCCAACACGAGGCAAAAGTCGTCACGATCATCGAGTTCAACACGAGGCGCGTCAGACGTCTGTCTGTAAACTTGCACATCTACACTCTGGCTATCTAATCCTTTTCCTTTCTCTTCCCCCTCTTTTTCTCTCGGCTTGGGCGATAGCATGCCTCCCCCTCCCCCAGGCTCCTCGTCGCAACAGTCACGAAGGAACGCCAGCTCGACACCCTCGCCGACGGACAATAATGATAATCCCCCGTCTTCCTCACGTCTGTCCAAAGACTCCGAAGGTTATCCGTCTTGGCTTCCGCAACGTCCTCCACCACCCCCACCAGCCTCAACCTTCCAGTCATCTATCCTGGGGGGTCTTCATGATTCGACGCCCAGTCCAGTCGAACCAACCCCTTTTGTAGGTGGTCGCAAGCCCACTCCGCGCTCAGTACGAATAGTTAGTTTGCAGGATTCTTTCGTCGGCGCTGTGGAGAAGGAGGCACGCTTTGCGCGCGAAGAGATTGACCAGACTCAAGTAGGGGTACACGTACCTCCTAAAGTTTGGACGCGCTCCTCAGGCGTCCCACCGACGGCTTTCAACGCTTCAGCGCATGATGAGATTCTTCCTCTTCCACAACCACGGTTCAAGGCGAAAAACCTCCATTTGCAAATATTGGAGAATCCAAGCAAATGGATGAAGCTTTATTTCTACCTTTGGCCTCTGTTGGTCCTCTACCATATACCGCTGCAGACGTTCTTCGATTTCAACGCAGTGTTCGTCTTGCTCCAGTGAGTGCCTTTAAAAAATTTCCCCTCCCTTCTTCCCTGCATCAGAATGTTCTACTAAACAATTCACCCTGTCGCCACCAGAGTCGCCAAGTTTCCAAACCCACAAACTTCGGGCAAGAACTGGGCTTTGGGAGCCGCTGCGTACATCGCCTGCTGGCTTGCTTGGATATTCGTCGTCTGCCTTGTGTACGAGCTCATCTACTCGTCCTCAAGACGTTGGCGGCTGCGTACGTATTTCCCGTTCTCGAATTGCGATAACGAAACCTAAACCTTCACTGCTACCCACGCAGGTCGGCCCCTGATGCTTCCTATATATCTTTCTTCTGCGGCCTTCAACTTCGCTGCTATGACCTCTTATACGAACTTCAGCTTCCTCCAACATCTCCGGTTTTCTGCATTCGTTTCTGATCATGCAAGTACGACCAGTCCGCAATCGCCTTCGGACCCAGATTACGACATTGACGACGTTGATGGAGAGAGTCAGGGTTCCTGGAAGCAGGGCCTTGCCGAGACGTGTTTCTTTTATTCACAGAATTTACCCACCGTCGCTCTTCTTTTGCCTCGCGCGGGGTTGAGCTTAGCACTGCTGTTTGCATTTTCGAGCGCAACGCCGACCCTTCCGTTCGTCAATTCCGGCAGTGTTTTCAGGAGAGACGCCACGTTTTTCAGGCAGGACGGAGCATTGACAGATTATACACGAGGAGTGCTGATCGCGAATGCGGCGTGGACAGGTTGGAGAATTATAATTCTCCTTGGTTCTTGGTAAGTCTATTCCAACGGAGTTCTCATTTGTACGTGTAATATGAAAGCCAACTAATCGCCCGCCGATATGCAGGCTTGGCCTTTGGATCTTCTCCAACCAACGCCTCGGCGGACTCTGCGGACCTCGGCATGCATGGGAAGAATCCGAGCAGGAAAAGACGCGCTCAATTTACTCCGAAGCGGCGTCCGAGTACGGTGCATACCGAGGCAGTTTCTACCATACTGGCGAAGGCAACACGGAGTACGGCGGCGACGAGCTGCCATGGGAATGGCGCGAGGTTACCCGTGCACGCGTGCAAGATGCGTTCGAATTTTGCATGACCACGCAGAAGAGGAGGTCAGATAGCGCTGGCGGGCTGAGGTGGTCAACGGCTTCCGGCGTACCGGTTCCTGGGTATGGTTACGGCCTCAGAAGTCGTCGGTACAGGAACAGGCACAAACGGCGGCGGTCGGGGAAGGGCAAGGAGCCGTCGAATGAGAAGTCGGACGAACGCGTGGATGAGCCGTTCGAAGGACTGGAGAGGGTGCTTGCTGCTGCCGGCTTCCCAACCGCCGCCTCGCCCTCGCGAAGAGGTGTGCTCAGCGAAGACCTCTTTGCCGCTCCGGCGTCGTCTTCTGATGTGCCCGACCATCCAGCCATTGCACCGCTGCAGTACCAGCAAACACATCCGACGGCATCGACGAGCATGTTCACGGGTCTCGAGGCGCCGAAGACGGCTAGACGTAACTCGAAGGACAAGGTCCCTGGATCCTCGACGGCCCCTGGAGCGCCTCTGATGAACTTGCCTTATCCGTTCTCGAGACCTGGGGCTGGCCACGTGTCGTCGAAGGACTCGGTTCCGTTCCCTGGCGGCTCTGGTAAAGAGAAAGCCAAGAGCAAGACGGGCGGAAGTAGCTCCAAGTCAGGATCATTGGCCTCCACGGGGTCGACAGAGAGCGGAAGTGGAAGTGGAAGTCCGGAGGAGGAAGACGACGACGAAGAGGTCAATGATGAGGATGAAGAGGAAGAGGACGATGAGCCCGAAGAAGACGAGGATGTCATCGAAGACAGTGAAGAGCCTTCCCCTTCCTCGGGACGTGCGTCTGGGTCCATGTCCTCCCTCGGCCAACCCATCAATTCGCCTGCACGTTATCCTTTCGGCATGCGTCGCCCCGTAGGCGCAGGCCACGGGCGCAGCATGTCGGGTGTCTCCTCTGCCTTGTCCTCGGGCGCAGGAATGTCGGGCGGCTCGCATGCCCACAGCCAGAGCATGAGCTCATCGCATGGAACGAGAAGTGCCGCTGGGGTATCGGTTATCACGCACAGCACAGGCAATCGCGAATCGACGGACTCGGAATTCGGAGCTGAGGGCAGAAGTTTGAGCCAGGGCAGCAGTAGCGTTGTTCCTGTTGTCGCTGGTGCACTTCCTTTGCCTCCAAGACATCCACACCCGCAAGGACAAGGTCGCGGGCGCAGTGCCACTACGCCGTCGGATAACACGCTATCTGCTGCTGCTACTTTGTCGAGCCTGCGTACGCAGACGGCTCCAGTCGCTTTCCCTACCGTGCAAGAGAGAAGAAGGATCAATAGTGGAAGAGGCATTGTGGTCGATCCTGCTCTGTTGTATGGCGATAGCTTGGGCTCGGACATCGAGGGTCAACACGAGCTGCATGACGATGAACACGACAATGACGACCACGAACTGGACGAAGAGGAGGAGGAGGAGGAACATGACCGTGTCGGTCTGCTCGGCGTGCCTTCCAGCCCGCGGACGTCGTTGCTTGGAGGCAGCCGCATCTCTCTCACCAACTCATCTTCCTCCGGACATGCGGCCGACGCTCGCTCTCGAACACACTCCGCATTCTCTTCTCGCTCGCGACACTCTTCAACCCGGGCGCGCTCGCGCTCTAGGACCCATTCCTCCCAATCGCTTTCTGTGCGCGATCGCGCGAACTCGCTGGGAGCATCGATGCGCTCGTTGGTACAGGGTGCCACTGCTTCTCTAACGCAACTTGATCTGGTTATGCGGGGTGCTACAGGTCCTGCCGCTGGACTCGGCGGACTTGGTATAGGTATGGGCAGCAGACCGCGAAGCCGCGTCAATTCTTCCATGGCAAGGCTGGAAGAGGATGTTGTGTACTCGCCATCGGCGACAGAGATGGGCGAGAGAGGGCGCGGCGTTAGCGGGTCGAGCAGTGGCAGTGGCAGCCACAGCGGAAATGGCGATGTAGTGATGAACCCTATCATTGGACGGGCGCGTCGAGAGGCGGAGGCGGAAGGGTATTCGTCCGGCGGCACACACTCGAGGAGTGGGAGTGAGAGTGTAAGCGCGGAGAATTACACATTCGGTCGGCCGTTGCTGTTTATGAGGCCGGCCCAAGAGCAGCAAGAGGACAGCAGGCTCGAGGAGGAGGACGAAGTTGTGCTTGTTGAGAGGACAAGCGGCTCTGCTGGAAGAGGCTCGCCTCAAGGTGGTTTGCCCGTGCCGATAGTCACCAGGACCACAGAACCAGAACCAGCTGGATCTGACCCACAATCTGGATCTGGATCTCTTGTTTCGAGTTCTTTCTATTCGCTCCAGCCTTCGGAACATACTGCCGGCCCATCTACGCCTGTACCTGTTCATGTTCATTCACAGGCAGACTTCGAACACTCACCTTCACCTCCTCACTCCACGGAACACTCGCCCGAACGACAAGGCGTCGATATTCCTTGGAGCAATCAAGGACTTTTTGTGCCTCCTGGTCAACGGCGCGGTCTCTCTGCACATCAGCCCCACCAAGATGGAATGACCACGAGTAGCGGCAGCCCGCCTGATATCAGCACTGCAGCGGGAAGCTTCGTGACCGCACCTGCCACGATTGAGGGCAATACGACTACAACCGAGAGTAGCGGCGGGCGAACGATAGCAGGCAGCTGGGAGACTTCCGCCCCGATTGTACGATCGCCTGGAATACGGTCCGGCGGGATGGTGGAAAGACCTGGAGACGATATGGGTGCTGCTGGTGGTGCTTGGAGAGTTGTGTAATTCTACCCTCGCACAATGGTATCGCGGTGGTGGTGGGAGAAAGCAAGGCGCGCAGTCGCATCGCCCAGTTTCATTTCACCATTTCCTGTGGGATATCCACCTTTCAGCCCCTTTATCACCCTTGCCTGCTTCGATTCGCAACATTACTCCGATCAGTCTTCGTTCGCCTTATACGACAATTTCCGACGTATCTCCCAAACATAAACCACATTCGATTGATTCATTTGACCATCATCGGAATGCATCTAACCCACAATGCGCACGACACTTGTCCTCTTTCGCGACAAACAAACACTGAACCATTCCGCCAATCTGATCAAGATGTCTTTAATGCTTACACTTCACCACGACTTATGTTCTTTTCATTCAACCATCCGACCCCCTAATGCTTGTTGTTCATGTACATAACCGACGTTTTTTTCATGTCTTCACGACTTTCCTGCACCTCGCCGCTTACGTCTTGTTTACCGCCGCTTTCTACCCTTCCTCTTGCATTCCTAACTCCCCATCATTCATCCTAAAACCTCTTGCGACACCTCTATCTTGGGCAACACGTTCAAAAAATACCGCTATTCACATTTTCAGCCCTAATCCCTCTATTCCTACTTCCGTTACCTTATTTCTTGCTTATCCTTAGATACATCCAAAATTTCTTCACGCTACATCTCATTTCCTGTTCCATTCCACTCAGATCATTGTTTAACTATAATTACTATCTTATCCATCTATCCATGAGCCCTTTCATCTCTTCATTTCATTTATCATTCTATAACCATCATTCCCCCTATCCCAGCACTTCCATCTCATTCTGTTCTCGCAATCAAATATCAAACAGTAGTACGCACTGGAATTTTGAAACATCGTTTAGTATAATTCACTATATCTACTTACACTCTGGCCGCTTCTTTCTTGGTTATTATTTATGTACTTGTTCAGTACATAGTTAGGTACATTGTTAGTTATTCATTTCAACGACGTTAACGTTCATGCCTTCCTTCTGCTAGGATGTGACACGATTACCCGCAAGCGGTCCCAGTACGAAAAAGCTGGGCCGGGTTCGACATACTGTACATGATATTTATACATAAGCAATCAATTTGGGTTCTTCTGAAACGGTAATCAATTGGTGGCGGCGGCGACATGTACTTGTTCCTTGGGGACCGCTTTCTCCGCTGTCCAGTGGTCCGCGTCTGTCGTTTATGTATGTCAAGTAAGCAACTCGAACGTTCAATGAATGTTACCTCGACTCACCGGGATGAATCTTAGGACTCTTAATTTTTTCTCTGACCTCCGTCTTCCTCTTATAGTCCGAGCCAAGTTTTTTGTCTCTCTCGGCAACCTTCTCCCAGAGCCCAGGAGTGACATCTGATTCCGTTACGGATGTCATGAGCTTAGGAGCGCCCAATGGCAACTTGTCTCCGCGGTCAACCTGCCACATATGATATGTCTTTCCATAGACCTGGACGAGGTCCTCCATTTCTTTGTTTTCTGCGACCTCCCACACTGTTTCGGGGACGAGGTGGGGCTTGGGCATGATCAGCATACCGGATTTTACTTCGAAGACGTGCGAGTGCCAGAGGAGGCGTTCTTCGGGCTCGAGCGTCTCGTAGACTTTTGGGGAGATCATGTATTCGACTGTCGATTTTGTTAGAGTAATATCTAAAATGTGTTTCAAAAGGCCGGATACGTACCTCCGATGAGGCGCGCATTTTTGGCGTTAGAGTCGTAAATCAAGCACTGCCTGAAGTCTATAAATTGGAGGCTAAAGTTAGCGCGCGTGCGCGACGGGCGTCAATCGCTCGGCTGTTGATGCTCACCCTCATTCAAGTGGCTGCAGTAATGAGACGCTTCGACAACCTTGGATCTGTCGTCTGCGTAGACGTGGAACGCATTCAAAACTGCACAGACATTCTTAATGGGGCTGAAGTCTTGCGTCATGCTCGCGCTGGTGTCGAGGAGTTGTGATTCGGTGGTCAGAGGCTCTCCTGGAACGGCGTTCGTGACTTCCTGGGCATGCTGAGTTTCCTTTTTCTGAGTCGGGTCCATGTTGATAGCAGATAGGAAGGTGTTTGGGCAATGCAAGACGAGTGGGGGCTTTTGAGACGAGCGTTTATATCAAAAAGCATAGACATTTGACGTCATGAGCAGCATTGCAATGGACTTGGCGTGCTTTCCTTTTATACAGGTTCCAGACAACTGCGGAACACACAGGACATTCAAAATTCAACTGTTAGTTGAGGTCCGTCCGAGGAAAATATTAGGACTCTTTTTTTCCTCATGTTTTAGTCGTGAAATGCAAAACATCAAACCCAGTTCCATAAGCGGCCTCCCAGTCAAACTCACTCTGCTGGTTCTCATCTCCAAATGCCGAAATAATCTTCTCGACCTCGTCTTTATCATAAATAACCAATCCAGCGTCCTCCTTCTTTTTGTTCTTCGCTCCTTGTCCCCATATACGCGACTCGTCCTTGGTTAGGAAAGTCCCAATATGTCGGAAGGTCAGACTGATTCGTCCTCCATCCTTAAATTGTTCTTCGGGAGACTTGATCTTGAGTGGTCGGTTGTCGTGGTTTATCCCGTGCAGCCATTTCGCATTTGTTTTGAGACCCATAATGAACATTGAGTTGGGTGGAAGAGGAATGCGCTGTGCGGAGCGAGGTGTACCTGCGTTACTTGCCGAAGGCTCAGGCGTTGATGACGCTGAGGGCGGCACAGTTTCTGAAATATCGGATGGCTTGGGAGTCTTATCCTTCTTAAGACGAAGAGTCATAACTCGCTGAGCGCCGAAGGAAACATTGACGATGGTTGAATCCGGCACGACGTCGACGGTCTTGTCTGAATGTTCAGAAATATAGTCTTTTCCAGTACGGTAAAATTGGATGAGGACGTGGTTCACTGGATGGTTGAGAACCTAGAGGTCATTGGTGTCTGCTGTCGTGATATAATTGAAGATCGTTTACCTTTTGGACGTGTTCACGGATAATCGCCACGGTCGGCGAGAAACGAGCCAAAGGTGGTGATTCATCTGCTGGATGCCGGTACACAGGGAAACTAGAATACAGTTCAAGGTAATTAAAAATGGGCGACAAACTGAGTATTCAAATATTCACCTTCCATCTTCTGCAACTTCACCTTCAACAGCCACAAGCCTTGGCACCTCGCCACCTACAGACTCGCTATTGTTCGATTTGAAATGAATAGACAGTTATAGAGAATGTCTACCTCTATGATGCATTGTTTGCCATTTGACCTCTGCCTGCATCTTCTCAAAGGCAACATCAGCCAGCTCTGGAGGCAAGAAATCCGTAACCAGATACGAATCTCCAGCCCCGAGAACGTCGCCTACTCCGAGAACTGGAGCTCGGGGTATTTTCCGTCGGTTCACATCAGCGTTGGATGACATGGTGGCGTGAGCAGCGATTTGGTTGTACTTGAATATGAAGTTCAAGTGCTCTGTATGATGAAGATGGTAGAAAGTGGCGGAAGGTTTGAACTTCCTCTGAATCTGTTTAGGGCCGTCTGCGTCCGAATCTGTTAATGACTCGCCCCCACTCTTCGGAAGGCTCCTCGGCAGTAGGCCGCGCCGTTCTGAGCGCTGGACGGTAGGGTCGGTAAAGTGGTTAATTGCTAAAACATGGTTTATTTGTGAGAGGTGAAGCAAACTACGGTACAGTGTTTTCAGATAGGTACTGGCACCATTCGAGATTCGGTTTTCTCTAACTACCGAGCTCCCGTCAAGTTAACAGTTACTTTGACCATAACAAAGTAGAAAAGATGCTCATGAAGCACTGTGCACGCCGGGGTCGTATACATCACATCCGACCAACTCCAACCATTTCTGCTGATATGACTGCCTCTGACACACAACACAGTTGCATCCCATCCAACTCACACTGACAGACGAATGTCTATGCCCCGCCGCTCCTCCTCTACCATTCCGTCTCAGCGACCCCACCTTCTTGCCGCTGCGAGTACCAATCCCAGTCGCAGCAGACGCGGTAGAGTCAGGTGTTGGAGCTTTGGGATCTGGGATACGGAGTTTTTGCTGGGAAGATCCGCCGAAACTGGGCAAGCAGAGGCGTAATGTAGGAAGTGTTTCAGGATTGACTGCGTATTCGAAGATACGTATCCGTTGTACAGAAGTAAGAAGCGGGGCAAGATGAGAGAGGATGGATAGCTGAACTTCGGTTGGAAGGTAGGAGAAGGACGAAGGAGGAGAGGAGGAGGGCTTTGGTAAACCGGATAGAACAGGGGTATCGATAAGCCCGGATGAGGGAACTTGTTGAGGAGAATAATCGCTATCCTCGCAGGATGGGGTCCGCGCAATGGGTCCTGAGGGCGTTGACTGGCCGGAGCCTTTCTGCTGCAGCATCAATCTAGAATACTTGAGGAGCATCAGGGCTTGTTTTGCTGTCTGTCGCTTCAAAAACACGTTCCTCGCGAGGGTGCGTTTCAGATTCTGTTCGAGGGATGCCCATCCACAACCGCTCCCAACAGAGAAGCTCATGATCGCCTCACGGGAAGAGATGAGATCGTCTTCGCTCTGTGACATATCTCCGCTGTGAGCACCGTCTTCGTCTCCTTCATCTTCATCACCATCGGCCTCACCTTCCATACCATTACTGTACAGCTCCACCTTTTCCATTGTCCAGCAGTGCCGTATGGCTTTGACCACCGCTCGTACGCCCTTGTACCCCATGTTGTTGGCGCTTGCGTATAGCTCAATCAATTTGCACCTCCCTTCCTGGTCCCCGATGTAGGTCGCGAGCACACGCGCATCAGCTGTCGTAAGACCGGTCATTGTGAGGTGAAGCTGGCGGAGGGACGGGAGATTTAGTAGCAGAGAGAAGAAAGTCTGCCTAAAGGAAGAAGACAGAGGGTTGTTGGACAACACTAGCGATGAGAGGGACGATGAAGGCATTCCCGATCCTGGAGTTGCGAATGAAAGCGCAGAGACGAAGGCTTCAGCTAAATTCGAAGTTCCTTGGATTTCGTTCTAGAATGCTTTCAATTTATTAGAATACGGGGTAATCATAAGTTTCTGACGCACAAATCGCAGATGTAGCTTTGTCAAAGGATGTTCGCAGTCATTCCGATTACGTCCTAGAGCTTCATCCTCGGTGTGTAGACTCTGCAACCATTCGACAAGTGCTCGAAAACCCAAGTCTCCCATTTGTACATCATTCAACTCGAGAGACGTCAAAGATCTGGGAAATCGAGGTCGAGAATTTGGCTCGTCTTCTTCAACGCATTTATAATCCAAAGCACGCTCTCTTTTGCTTGTTTGAGTCGGCATGGAACCAAGCTCACGTTGCTGATCTTCTCATAAATCAACTTCTTTCTCCCCGCCGGTGTAGAAGAATCAATGATCTTACCTCCTTCCAAGATCTCTTCGGTCTCGATCAAATTCTCTTCATCGCCAATAGTTAACCATCGAAACAAGCGTTGGCAGCCTTGGTCGTGTAGGGATGTGTGGCTGAGCGTACAAGCATTCAAACTTGGATCAGCTCGCAACTTGGAGAGGAGATGTTTGGCTTCGCCTTCTCTGCCACAAGTTAGACGATGAGATGAAGATGACTCCGCTGATAAACGAACCTGGGTATAAGTCCATCGTTTGCGTCGTTAAATAGATCGTCGTTGTGCTGGAATATTGGCCCAATCGACTCGAAGATCTTGAATTGATGGTTGTTCAAGTTGTAGACGAGTTGTAGACCGCAGTTCAATGATTGACAGACACTGAAGGATATTTGTCGTGCGAGAAAGGTTTTCGGCAGATGTCTCTGGAAATCTCTAGCCCCTACTTATGCAAGGTGATCAAAGGTTTCTCGAGTTGAGTGTAAGCTGTAAGATTTGTCGACTGACTCTCGCCAAATTGGAATATATGTACGTAATACTTTCACACGATATTATCACTGCAGGGCCCAGGCCAAGTTACTGCCAAGCTACTCGAGTACATAGGCGATCGAGCCGATACTCTCCCCCAACTTTTGTTTTTGCCAAGATATCTACATACTCGCGAATGTCCTAGCTAAAGCTATCCAGCAAGACTGTGTCAATATTCCCGAGGCCATGGGTATATGCAATGTCATTCGACTACCCTTCGGTAATTTCGCGGTGGAATAGGGGTTACCAGTAACTTGAGTCATCGAGGGTCATGCGTGTCTCTAAAAGTAGCGACAGTTGTGTTACATAATATCATTTTGCCCCCCCATCAACCATGTCCGCCTACCGCCTGACCCGGCGAGTGAAATTCCCCACTCACTGGCCTGCCATAGGTGTCAATCCAAAAACTCCTTCTCAACGATTATCTCCGACTCCGTATGCCTTCGAAAATCTCTGCAACTCACATTATTTCATCGCAACAGAGAGCCTTTATGTCGGCCCACATAAATGGTCGCAGGTTTACTACGGGTCCCTAACCTCTCCATCCTCCCCGTCTGTCAATTACAAAGCCTTAGACAACATTGTTCTTAAAGTGTTTTCCTCGTCATCATTCCCTTTCCCTGGTGGCGATCCGCGTTTTAAGGCTTCTCCACCGGGTCTTAATACATCAGCCAATTCATACAGATATACAGACGAGCTCATGGCATGGACAGAAGTTCACGCTTATTCCAAATTATTTCTTCTACAGGGTACGGTGATACCTCATTTCGTAGACGCTTTCATGGTTTGTATTCGCCCTTGCAAGGACAGAATGAGTGAAGATTCTAATCACCTCTCTGTTCATTGACAGGTGAGGTCTCCGGAATCCGATCAGGAGAGCATTGGGATTGCCATGTCGCATATCCAGGGACAGCCCATCGTTGCGTGATGTCGGGAGCTAGGCAGTGAGGTTGACAGCGATATGAGATGGTACCCAATCGTCAGTAACCTCATTTACCCTTCAACCTTCGTATTTCTATGATAAGTCTGACGAGGCAGCGCCATAGGCTATGCAGTTGTTCCGCAGAGTTCATCAAGTACATCAGCTCGGAATCATTGGCCTGGACATACGCGGCGCCAATATCCTAGTCGTTGGGGATCCCAACGCATCCGAACGCTCAGCATCCTCGAGCTCATACTCCGTTATGCTGTTCGACTTTGCGTTTTCGCGGCCACGTTCGTTTCCCACCTCGGAAGAACAAAACAGGCACAGAGTTTCGCTTGTTAGTGCGCAGGATGTGGACAACCTGCAAGATCTTCTCCTCGAAATTTGCGGAGACGAAATTGGAGTCCGACGCGAAGCTAATTACGATTATCTTGGACCTGGGGCTCGTAGGTGGGCATTTTTGCAGTGGGCTCGACGAGAGTGTCCGCATGAGCCTTGGGTTTGCGATTGGTGGTCTCAATTTAATGGCCTCGAACCATGACTCGGGAGGAAATCAGCATAGCAGCATTATCTAGCAGGGTTTGATGTTACTTTTACTGTCTCTTAATAGTATTCTTATTTGCTGGTCATGGGTTCTAACCGGCGACGCGACGCGTCCCTGCCGACTATGGGATTAAAGTTGAGTAGCATGAAACGCTGGATTTACGACGACTTACGCAGGAGGGAGCCGCACACCACCATAATGCAAAGAAATGTATAAGATGTGAAGAGAAGTGAGGCCCAGTACCGAAACGTACTTTCACGGTCTGCAAGAATAATAATATTGAATTGGGCGTAAAAGCTTTCACCTCTAGGAATGTATGTGCCCCGTTAGCGTTCATTTTGACTTTTGTGCCAACCATCGCGAAAATAGCTGGCTGGATGGTCCCACCGATACCAAGGGGCCGGATGGAATTGGTCATTCCAGGTGTTCGGGCAATCTGTGCGCTTTGGGGGTTTTCGTCTATTCAGAGATGCATGTGCTTTTTAGGCCTTTCTGCTGCTTTGCTGTTTGTGCGCGGTTTTTTTTTTTCCTGTTTTGATGTCGTCGCTTTCACGTCAGGATCCTATGGCGGCCGGATGGAATAGCGCATGTCCATCACGTGACCGTCGTAGACAGATTCACGTAGCAATGTACGTGTAGACACCGCTTGGTACGAGCAATCCACCACCATCTCTTGAGCCAGCAGCCTGCTCGGGACGCCATAGGCCTCTCCAGCGGCCAATACTTCGAGAAATAAGGGCCTCCACTAGCATCCGTTATGAACTTTGAGCGTCCTGCAGGGACGTCTAAGACGGAGACAACCTCTTTCCGGAGAGACTTTCCAAAGACTTTCGGCTTTGGGAAAGTCTGTAGAAAGCCGGAAATGGACCAGGAATAATGGACCAGGAGCACATCCACAGCAGAAGAGTTTCACAAGGCATTTTCGATGACGCAAATGGCCTGAAGTATTGTGAGTTGTCTGTAGCTTTTTTTCGATGTCAAGTTGATTACGATATCTCTACTTATTACAGAGTGCCCCCAAGTCGCCGAACAATATATCGTTTCATTGCGCGGAAGAGGTTTCCGCGACTCAGCCTTGAGCGCTGAGCGCTGAGCGGCTGTAAGTACATACCGTATTGAATATTCCCCAGGGTTCCCCCATGCATGGGACTCCGGGGTAGTTGACTTAACGAAATGTTCGGGGGGAAAAGCCCCTTGATGGGAGCCATTCAGCTGCCTGAGTGGTCTGACGTTAGCCCATCACTTGAAAAGTTAGCGCTGCGAAAATCAACGTAAAATGATCAGATGTTTGTAGTCACTCAGTGAACTTTGAAGGGCGAGTATGCTATGCCGACGAGGTTCCCGAATCCCAATGGAGCGCAGCCATTTAATGGAGAACTCGGTATGTGTTGACATTCCATGTACCTTATTCCTGTGCTTCCTGACGTTGAAGTAACTGTTAGATTGGAGACAATACAGTCGAACCCTGAAAAGTCACCAGTCGCCAAATATTAATGGATTATGTCAACTGCCTGTGAGCTCACTGGTATGCATATAAGAAGCCGGGTTTGCCCTGTAAACTGATATTCTTCCGTGGCTGGCAAGCAGTGGTTGAATACTGGGGCCTTGCTGGACTGCTGGCCATGATTCTGCCTCGTCAAAACTATCTCGCATGGAAAAGTACGTCTACTGTCTGTCTTCTCCGCCATTTTCTTTTCATTCAAACCTACCATTGTTTCTAATAGTATGCGTCACGCTGCTTCATTTTGTCTCAATCACCTTTACGCTCGTCCGAGTTGGATACCGATGGCGGACCAGACGTCTATGGTGGGATGACCGTATCGTAATCATACCCATGGCTGTAGACTGCATATACATCGTCACAATGTGGTTTAAGCTCAGGAAAGATGGTACGTAGCCATGTTTCGAAGTTGTATAACTTCTTGGTGACGCGATGCTTGTTAAGGACTCTCCTGGGTTGAGCCAGACTCCCATACTTTTGTATACTCCGAATGGTTCAGCTCCTTTTTAAGTTCCACAATCATGTGGTGCGCGAGTTATTTCACCCGTCTTCTGCATCGCTGCTGACATTGTTTGCACGACGTAGGGCGTCCAAAATATGCCTTGCACTATCCGTTGCAAGGATCTTTCTTCCTGGTCATCCTTTTAGAAGATGGTCCTTCTACTTCACTGGCATCCTCTTCCTTTTCTATCTCGGAATCACGTTCACCCTCACTTTCGCCTGTGAAGGATCGCCATGGTGGCAGCTCAATTACAAAAGGTGCACAACGGAAGCTCATTCCTTAAACGCCGGTGCACTCATCGGCGCCGTAATTCGTACGTGGCCATCTGTCTCTGTAATACTTCACGAATTTATTTGGCCATCTTTCGGCATAGTGGACATTCTCACAGATGCCGTACTTGTTATAAGTCCGGTCATCATGCTTTGGCGAATCAAGCTCCCACCAAAGCAGCGTATCCTTATTCTGGTCCTGTTCTCGAGCAGTATTTTGACAATTATCGGCTCTGTCACATATGCTATATTGTGGTTTACAGTCGCTGGTCATTTAGGACCTGACTCACCTTGGGTTTTCACGATGACGGCCTACATCCAGGTAAGCAAAGAATGAATTACATTTCCAATCAGTTGATCAGCTCATTTATATTGTGTCTAGGCCGCTTTCGCCTTGCTCGTTTCGAACATACTTGTCATCACGATGCTGATATACCATAAACTACGTAGAGTCGGCGATAACGATGATTCGCCAAGAGCTGCGCGACGCGAGGCGGAGGATGCTGAGAAACCAACTACTCATGACCAACCCGGAAATAGGATCCAGGCAAGCAATCTTACCAGCACGGACTCGGAGGCGCCCTCGTACACGGTGATTACCCAGCTGTCTGAGGACGCTTCCAACCTGGATCCTCGGAACAGTCTCAAAGTTCTGATAACCAAACTTCGGGATCTTCAAGCGACCCGTACTTGACTTCAGGAGAGAGAGGCACATCTGCTTCGTACTCGGGTCAGCCCCAAATGCTTCAGTCGGGCACCGCTTCTTCTTTTGCATACTTGTCATCACTCCCTCGCGCCTTATAAATTGCTCTACGCAAAGATATCGATGTGTACTATATCATAGGTCTGCTCTTTTTATTCAGTAGTCATCGTTTACTTGGCAAGTCAGTTTAACCAACTATCCCATAGACGTATCATATTAGCATCTAGCCCAAAAAAGCAAAAAGAGAGATAGGAATGGATAATCACAGCTGCGCAAACGTCTGCATCTGACTCAACGCCCTCTTCATCGCCTTGCGCCTGTCCTGGCCCGGGTGCGATCTCCTTGCGCCCATTCCAACCGTGACGGCGGTGTGTCCGACCGCTCCTGCAGGACAACGACAGGCCGCGGATGCGACGACGACTGCGGATGACTCAATGGTGCTCGCCGCCTCGCGGTGCTACTCGGGGTTATACGTGTGCAGCGGCGCCGGGTATTGTTTCGTTGGGGGGACCAACGTCGTCTGCGAGTGGCCGCCTTGCGACGACGGTTAATACGCTATACATATCAAGTATCACTTTCTTCCTCTTATGTCAATGTTTTCATTTGAGATATTTGTGTTATACGGTACATTTCGCATTTTTTGCTGTAGTTGCCTTCAATTACTATGTTACTCAACAATAGACTCCAATTTTCCTCTTGACGTTCTCCCTGCCAATCATCAAGCCATTGCTGCGATATGCAGATGTCCGATCCCTGATACCTTGAAATCAGCTTTTGCCTGCGTGGTGACAGTGTCGGTCAACGACACTTCCCTCTCCATCGTGATCACAGGCTGCTCGATCTCCACCTCGCGGGTTTCATGGAATGGGCTGTGGAGACCAGTGGGGTACAACCAGAAATTCAGACTGACGATGGTCTTGCCCGTGGTAGCGTCGACTCCGTGCCCTGTTTGTGGATGTAGGTCTCGAGGGCGGCGAAGTCTTCGGCACTGAGATCTCGTCGAGGCCGCCGAGTCTCAATCGAGTTGGGAAATAATACTTGTCATCAATTTTTACTAATCTACACAGAGCCGTAGATATTTGTCCCCAAGTAGACTGGGTTCGAGTCTACCTCCCAGCCAAAATGCTTGTAAAGCCGTGAGAAAATCAAATTTATATAATCGACCTCTGTTCCTACGATCGATTCCAATCGAACGCCATCGACAATCGTTTCATCTCCCCACCATCTCCCACAATCGCTTTCCTTCTTTCTCAAACAATATTTAAAAGACATATTGTAGCCCGATTTTAATTAAAGGTGGGGCAACATCCCAGGTACACTCTATAATCGTCATCCATGAAATAGGATATCTAGGCTACATTGGTGAGGCTTTGCGCAATTCGCAGACGCCACATCCGTTGCTGGCAGGCGACACTTTCTGCCCCTCGTATATGGTACTTATAGACAACTCGTGCGTAAGCAATCAGTTCAATTCCTTTCAAAACACCCTACGACCAAGAAGATTATTAATAAAACTGCGCATGGAAGAGTACTAGATAGCTATAGATATTGTAAAAGATGAATTATGTAAGGCTGAGATTTCTGGAAAAGAAGAGAGTCGGGGCGCCGTTAGCATTAAGTAATTGGCGCTGGCGCTGAATATTGAATGGCGGTGGGTTATCCATTCCATCAGTTGTGGATATCGATAATACTGTTCTGTACTTTTTATCTCTAGCCCCAACTATCCAACAACTCGGTGGGTGGGGATTTGCATACCATAAGTTTCCTTTAGCAGCAACACCCATACATTTTAGGTACAGTACATTTTAGGCCTATGTAGTATTGTATATTTATGGTCAAATAAATGTTGCATCGTGTTCCGACGCCCTGATGCGCCCACAACCCAGCACGAGCAAAGAAAAGGTGAAAAACATATTTTCACTTGACTTAACAATATGCAAGACTGTAAGAGGGGTTCGACTGTAAGTAGAGTCGCCATGGAACTTGCGATCAAGTGCTCTGACGTAGTACCCCATCAATTGAAAAGTTAGCGCTGCGAAAATCAATGTGAAATGATCCAGATGTTTGTAGTCATTCAGTGAGGGGCGAGTATTCGGTACGTGTTGGCATTCCATTTACCTTTTTCCTTTGCTTCCTGACATCGAACTAACTATGTTAGATTAGGCACAATACAGTCGAACCCTGAAAGTCACCAGGATTGACGCGGGCAACGCATTCTCAATCCCAACTTACATATGGATTCTGTCAACTGCCGTGAGCTCACTGGTATACATATAAGGTTCGCCCTGCAAACTGATATTTTTCCCTCTCTAAGTTCCGTCCTTCTAAGGTAGCCGGCAAGCAGTGGTTGAATACTGAGGCCTTGGTGGACCGCTGGCCATGATTCTGCCTCGTCAAAACTATCTCGCATGGAAAAGTACGCCCACTGTCTGTCATCTCCGGCATTTTCTTTTCGTTCAAACTTTCTATTATTTCCGATAGTAAGCGTCACGCTCCTTCATTTTGTTTCGATTACCTTTACTCTCGTGCGAGTTGGATACCGATGGCGGACCAGACGTCTATGGTGGGATGACCGTATTGTGATGATACCCATGGTTGCAGACTGCATATATATCGTCACAATGTGGTTCAAGCTCAGGAAAGATAGTAAGTCACCATGTTTCCAATTTGTATAACTTCTCGGTGATGAAGTGTGTTTTTTTTTCTTTCAAGAAATTTCCTGGGTCCCCTCAGACGACCATACATTCCTGTATTCCGAATGGCTCAGCTCTTTTTTATGTTTCACAATTCAGTGGTACGCAAATTATTTTTCTCCGTCTTCTGCATCGTCGCTGACATTGTTTACGTCGCATAGGGGGTCCAGAATATGTCTTGCGCTGTCCGTTGCAAGGATCTTTCTTCCCGGTCATCCATTCAGAATATGGTCCTTCTGCTTCATTGGCATCCTCATCCTTTGCTATCTCACAAGCACGTTCATCCTCACTTTCGGCTGCAAAGGATGGCCATGGTGGCAGCTCGATTACACAAGATGCACAACGCCGCCTCATTCATCAAACGTTGGTGCACTCGTCGGTACCTTAATTCGTATGTAGCCATACCTCCTCTGCGATGCTTCACGAATTTATTTGGCTATCTCTCGACATAGTGGACGTTATCGCGGATGCCGTGCTCGTAGTAGGCCCGGTCATCATGCTTTGGAAAGTCAAGCTCCCACCAAACCAGCGTATCCTTATCCTGGTCCTGTTCTCGAGCAGTATTTTGACAATTCTCGGCTCTGTCATATACACTATATTGTGGTATACAGTCGCTCGTCGTTTAGGACCTGATTCTCCTTTGATTTTCACGATGACGGGCTACATCCAGGTAAGCAAAGAATGAATTACATTTCTAATCGGTGTTCTATTGATCAGCTCATCTACACTGTGTCTAGTCCGCTTTCGCCTTGCTCGTTTCGAACATACTTGTCGTCACGATGTTGATATACCATAAACTACGCAGAGTCGCCGACAAAGATGATTCGCCAAGAGCTGCACGACGCGAGGCGGAGGATGCTGAGAAACCAACTACTCATGACCAACCCGGAAATAGGATCGAGGCAAACAATTTTACCAGCACGGACTCGGAGGCGCCCTCGTACACGGTGATTACCCAGCTGTCTGAGGACGCTTCCAACCCTGGATCCTCGGAACACCCTCAAAGTTCTGATAATCAAATTTCGGGATCTTCAAGCAACCCGCACTGGACTTCAGGAGAGAGAAGCGCATCTGCTTCGTACTCGGGTCAGCCCCAAATGCTTCAGTCGGGCACCGCTTCTTCTTTTGCATACTTGTCATCACTCCCTCGAGCCTTATAAATTGCTCTACGCAAAGATATTGACGTGTACCATATCGTACATAGGTCCGCTCTTTTTATTCAGTAGTTATCGTTTACTTGGAAAGTCAGTTTAACCAACTGTCCCATAGACATATCATATTAGCAGCACAGGAGACACCAGTCGCACACCAATTTACAATTATTATTACTATTTCCTATTCCCAACCTCAGCAAGTCTATGAATCCCCACCACCCACCACAACCAAGTACAAGTACAACAATCTGCAGTACGTACAAAACCCCTCCATCGTACAAGTTCTATCTCCCATAAGTACTAGTAAACTTCCAATTCCGAATCCAAGGCCGATCCCAAGTCCCAAGCCGTCCAATCCCAAGCAACCAACCAAGCGGCGCAATCCCCAAGAGCTCCCAGCAACCACACACATCGCACGGAGGGAGGGGGGGGGGCAATCCTACACTATCCTACAAGCACATCTCAGCATCAGCATTACAGAACAACAATGGCGGAGAAGTAGAGTAACAAGCACGTCCATCTCGTGTCTTATAGCATGTAATGTCCGTCAGACCCGTATGCATATACAATCGCACGAGATCCAGATCAAAAAGCACCAGTGACAGATAGCCGCCTCGTGTCTTCTCTTATAGCATGTCATGTCCGTCAGACCATATGCATAAGGTATTCCACCGCATGAGACCCAGATCACCCAAAAAAGCAGAAAGAGAGAGGAAAGGATAATCACAGCTGCGCAAACGTCTGCGTCCGACTCAACGCCCTCTTCATCGCCTTCCTCTCCCTCGGATGCACCAACTTGGCGCCCTTGCCTGGACTCCACCCTTGCCCCTGCGATGGCCCGGGCGCGATCTCCCTGCCCCCCTCATCCAACGGCGGCGTGTCCGACCGCTCCGGCAGGACAACCACAGGCCGCGGCTGCGACGACGACTGCGACGACGACTCGATGATGCTCGCCGCCTCGGGGTAGTACT
This sequence comes from Flammula alnicola, assembly GCA_015499995.1. NCBI lineage: Eukaryota > Fungi > Basidiomycota > Agaricomycetes > Agaricales > Strophariaceae > Flammula > Flammula alnicola. The sequence goes on from JADNRV010000028.1 coordinate 133,283, forward strand.
CGGGGTTATATGTGTGCAGCGGTGCCGGGTATTGTTTCGTCGGGGGCACCAACGTCGTCTGCGAGGAGGGAGGACCGCCTTGTGACGACGGCTCAGGCGTGAGCCGACGTTTCTTCAGGTCGCTCCCACCCTCCGCTGATAGACTGCCATCCCCATCATCGGTGGTATTCATCGCATCCTCCTCGCCCTCAGCCACATCCCCCAGCCGCCTCTTATTCCTGCCCGGAGAAGTGGGGCCATGAGCGAAAGCAAACAAATCCCTCGTAATCCTCTCCGACCGCTCCCTCTCCTCCCTCTCCCTTCTCTCAATCTCCTCCATCTGCGCTGCAACTACCGCCGCCTGCGCCGCCTCAACCCTCCTCCGCGCCTCCGCGCTCTCACTCGCCGCCCGCATCCTGTCCAGCTGCATAAACATCCCCCTTCTCGCGTTGGCTATATCCTTCCGCTCCGCCAGGCTCGGTATCGACGTCCAGCGGAAGGGCCGCCAGGGGTAGTGCGGGCGCGCATCGTGCCTGCGCAGGTCCTCGAGGTCCATCAGGTGCGCGCGCGCGTCGACTTCCTCTTGGGTTAGCCATTTGATGTCGAGCAGCCGCCGCAGGGTTTTGCCTGACACGGGATATATGCGCTCGGGCTGTGTCCAGCGGTACTCGACCTCCGCGAAACCTTTGTATTGGTCGAACATCTCGGTGGCAGGTGTGAAGGGTGCGTGTGTGGAGGATGCAGGAAGTTGGATGGGAGTTTCGGTGGTGGTGGCGGTGGCCATTGAGGGGGAGGGAGCAGGTGGAGCCGAAAAGGCAAAGTCGCGTATTTTGATGCCCCTAGCTTGGATATCAGCAATGATATCTTGCGATTCGGGGTCGTCGACCTCTGTCGCTGCAGGCGACGGCGCACGCGGGCGCTGAGAAACACCTTCACTATCTTCTTCGGCCTCCACCGCCTCCTCGTCTTCTTTCCCCCCTTCTGCTCCGCCTCCTTCTATTACGTTTGCTTTAGGTAGGGTTAAGGTCTGTATAACGAAATTAGGGTTATCCCGTACGAAGATCAATCGATCCATGCTTACATCGTGTCTAGAAACCTGGACAAGGTCTTCCTCGGGTATTATGATAGAGTATTCGCTGCGCGCACGGGGAACAGGCTCCGGCGCGCCCATCTCCACATCTTCGTCATCCCGCGGAGGCAACGGCTCGGACTGCGCCCGACTGCCCCTGTTAAAGGTAGGGAAAGAGATGGTCAATGTGCCGGGGACATTGGTGGTAAAGGCGGCGTTGAACCCGAAGAGGCCTCGGACTTTGAAGGTGCGCATGTCGATTGGTGTGGTATAGCTGGGGTTGTGTATAGGGGGGTTTATCGCCAATGAAGATGAAGATGACGCTGGAAAGGTAAAGCTAGCAGAACCAGAACTACAAGTGGGGTCGTCAAGAAGAGAAGAATAGGGCCTTTTATAGCTGGTCGAACTAGTTGCTATTGTGTTGGTTGAAGGGCCACTGGGCCATTGAGTGGCACGATCTGGATCGACATGGCCCCCTGCGCTTTTCATTGTTACTGTCTCGCTTGGTACGAAGAGGATATGGGCCAAGCGTGCGTGCGTGCGTGCGTCGGAAAGGGAAGGAGCAAAGCGGCAACCCAACCCTTGCTTTATAACTAAGCTGGGAACTGTGGGAAAATTCGCCTAATCCAGCCGAGGAAATTTGTTGATGACTCGGCGCGCCCCACCGGCAAGCCGCGCTTAGCCACATCCGGTAACTCTCCGCCAGAACGCGGTCACGGGGCATCAACACACGTCCCGCACGGCACAATGCACGTCTCTCGAGTCTCGTTGCTGTGCACCATGGCCGGTGCTGATAGTACATACATCCATTGCATTTTGTCCATTGTTCACATCCCCGTATGTAATCCACGACCAGTCCTACGACTGCCTCCGCTCAAGCGCCTTCCACCCCTTCCTGAGCCCCTTGGCTTCGATGATGCTCGCAGGCATGCAATACACAGGGTCCAAATCAACCAGTCCCGGATACCCCAAAATGGATAGCCCTGTCCGACACCAAGTTTTCAGCAACAACCTCACCAAGATGGGACAACGAACGAATAATGACTCGACTTACCAGCAACCCCAAACAGCGTATGGAACACATCCACCATATCTCCTGGTCTGTCGGCGATTCCACCGCCTTCCGTATCCTACACGTTTCAGGGAAAGCCAAAATGAAAAATGACCCGTTTAATCTTATCAGAAACGCGTGTAATTACTGGCCTTCGGACGGAGTCACCCACCTGGGCAGATAGAATGAACGAGGACAGCATGTCCGCATCGATCCACGGCACCTTGTTGAGTATAGACAAAGCAGACAGCACCCAGAAGCTGTAGCAAACCTGCAGGAGATAATAATGACAAAAATCAGCCGTCCATCCGTCAGCCAGCCATTCAGTCAGTCAGTCAACCAGTCAGCTGCTACGCCACCCAAACAAACACTGCAACGCCCGCCCTTCACACGTAAATATGTGGGAAAAGGAGCATAACAAGCCGAAATGACTCGACCACCAACCCGAAGGGAGATCAAACAACCAGAATCGGAAAACGAAAACTCACATCCTCAAGTTTCTCCGGTCGTCCGTTCAATCCCCCATTGGGCAGCTGTCGTTCGGACAACCACCACGCCAGCGTATCGACGTCCACCACGTCGAGCCGGTCAAGGATAGCCAGCGCCGCCACGCACACGAATACTAAACGTATGATTGGTACGAGTTAACGTTAATTAGCAGCAATGGCATCGATAAAAGGATGACGGGATTCGAAAGGCAAAAAGGCCCCAGGAATGGAACAACAACTCACCTTGCGCCGCATGGCTCTCCGCACCCACACTACTCCCAAATCCCCCATCATAATTCCTGCACCGCTCAATATACCTCACCGCTTTCTCCTTATCCAGCGCATCCAAGCGTCCGAGGAGGGATAGCGCGTTGACGGCACAATACAAGAACCTGGTATCGACCTCGCCGAACGAGTCACCGGAGAAGACACCGGAGGGCTGTTGCAGTGAAACGATGACTGCAAAGACGAACCGAACACCAGATAGAGATGGAGATCAGAGGAAGAGGAAGAGGCAGAAGGATAGGCTTGGCTTGAACGCACATTTAACGACCCGATCGACATCCAACCGGTCCAGCGCGTCCTGCATGACCAAAATCTGGATCGCGCTCGTCGTCGAGAGTAGATGTGCGTCATGGTCCGGGTGTGCGCCGAACCCACCTATACCAAAAAACCAAAACGAAAGTAGGACAAATCAGTTCGCAGTCTAACCAAAGGATCAAAAAATGAAGCGGCCGTAGAATAAGTAAAGAAAGAAGAGTCCATGTAAGGGACGTGAGTGGAGAGAACAAGAAGATGAAAGACCGAGAGAGCGAGAGAGAAAGACCCAACAATACCTGCCTCCTCATCCCAACAGCTCATCACAAACTCCACCATCTCCTCCCTACTCAGCGCCTCCGGCCGTCCCATCACACATAGCGCCGTAAAGCCCCAATATATCGCGTTCAGCCGCAGGTGCGAGGTGAGGTGGTACGCCAGGTCGTCTTTGTTCTGCAGTAGTAGTAGTAGTAGTTGTAGTAGTAGTAGTATAGCAGGTACCATGAGCAAAAGAACGAGGATGGTATGCACTAGACCCAAACTCACCTGGCCCAGTTTCTGGATATACGACACATGGAGATCGGTGAGGAGCTTGTCTGTCCCCGGAGGTGCAGGTGCTTTCGCGGCGGTCGCAGTAGCCATAGATTCAAATAGATTCAAGCCCTGAATTTGCGTTAATATGAAGGTGTGGTTCGCCTTCCGAGTCGCAAGGCGTTCGCAGTTTTGTAGTTGAAGAGCCGATGGTAATTATACCAATCCTAATTCGCAAGCAAGATAAATTTATCGAAGAGGGAAGAAAGTTCGTGGGGGTGGGTTTGAGAGCAGAGGGAGAGGTGGAACTCATAATCAGGATTCAGAAAGTGAGGAGTGTACTCATGTTTACCAAAGCCTTGGCACTCGGATCGGGCAAGTGCAGGGCGGCCACAAGCTTGAAGCACTTGACTAGCGCTTATGGCTGCAGCAGATCAACTCGGGATTGGTACCGCGGTGAAAAAAACGTTCAAAGTACAACAGAACTATGCTAGAAGATTCCGTTTAGAAACCCGAAACCTTTACGCAATCGAAATCCGAAGAAAGACACGAATTGGCATCCAAGAATAATTGTAATGATTGAGAGGGGTATGGTATAAATCTACAGTAGACCCAGTCGCATGCCAGTCGTGATTAAGTAGCAAAGACCTGGGTAAATACGCAAAGAAAAGTATAGTGATAATGGAGTCATTAAGACTCGTTATCTGCAATCCGCCTCAAAAGAATTCCGTGGAATATGAGATTAGACCTCCGACGAAACTTTCTCGGTAGCGACCTTCTCAAACTTCTCCGCTTCAGCTGGATCCATAACATCGATGCCCATTTCCTCCGCTGATAAAGGAAGGTAGTCAATAATTGACTTGCGCAGGCGAGGCAGCAATAATTTAAAAAAACCTACCAGCGATCTGCTTAATAGGCCCAGTAAACCACTTCCTGGCACTCAGGAGCCAGAAGCCCACGCTGTAGATGACGACGATGCCGACAGCCACGATGGAGTAGTTGAATGTCAACGAGTCGACGGGCTGTCATGTCATTGGTATGGGAATGAGTGCAAGATAATAGAACAAAAAAATGCTCCCTTACGTTGATCTGCGGCAGGATAAACACAATCGAGATAAAAGCGATCCATAGCACGGCAGTGATGGCCACTGGGAACGAAAATGATCCAAGGTGAAATGGCCCGCGGACGAACTGGTCGCGGTATATCACCCGGAGAGCGATTGGTATGCCTATGAGTCATAGTGAGTGCCGCGTTGTCGATGCGGAATCGTCAGATACTTAGAGAGTGGTTTGACATACCATAAGAGATATACAACCCTATGGTAGCGATCGAAGTTGCAGCAGCGAAAGCCACAGAGCTCCCCAAACTTGGGAGACCAAGGATAAAGCTGAGGGTGCATGCGAGCCATACTACAATCGCCATGATATGTATCAATTCCTCTCAGTTGGAGCAGACAATTGAATGCAGGCATACCAGTACGAATGGGGGATTTCCACTTGGGACTGACTTTGGCGAAGAACGAGTGTCCCGGAATACCGCCATCACGAGCGAATGCGTACATCATGCGCGAGTTAGACGTGATAGAGAACGTTCTAAGCGGAATCAGTTTGTCGTCCTTCTCATCTTCACGCAGAGGAACTTACCCGCAGAAATACATAGCACCAATAACAATGACCTACCATCAAACCGAATTAGCTCAACGAGCTTGATTCCCCAAAAGAAATCCTCACCATCAAGACGATAGCGCCTTTCTCGCCAACGGTATCCAAGAAGATCTGTGTAACAGGCTGGCCGGTTCCCGAGGTCAAAGTACCGTTTAAATCCTGGATAGAGAAGAGCAATCCTAGAATAAGGAACCATCCAAGCACTGCCGAGACCCCGATTGCCATTATGATTCCGATACTACCTGACATGGCTGCATTATGGGTTTCTTCCGTCATCTGTAATTTATGGAGGCGAAATTATGGATATAGCAAGAGACTTAGGGGAATAGACGCACGTACATGGGCGCTAGCATCAAATCCTAAGAAAAAGACGAGTAAGGACTAGAAGAAAGAACATGAATAGGACGCGTACCAGTCAAAGTGTACTAGAGGATTAAGAAGCCCTTTAGTATGACACGTAGTTTAAGAAAAATGAAGGTACTCACTTGAGCCATCAGAATCTAGAGAAGTGTACTAATTTCAGCGGTGGTAATCCGTTACAAGAGAAAGAGCTTACACCGATGACAACCACGTATACATGGCTAGCCCTATCACCCCATCCCTCTCCCGGCGGTCCCGTTCCGTCAATAAATGTCTGGAACACAAACTTTGCAGATTGATGGCTCGGTGCCTTGGCGAGAATAGCAATGACAAGGGATGTTGTTCCAACGGCGTGCCACCACACGGAGATGTTGTTGAGGTAGTGAAGCAGATGGACACCAAATGTATTCGTGAGTCCTTGAGTGAACAAAACGGCAGCATAAATCCCTACGATTCCAAGGGACATTGGTTGAGAGAGGTATCAAGAAACAGGAACGTATAAAAACACACCAATCGTGGTCTTTGGGGTTGGCACAAATCCGGTATTACCGAGTGTGCAAGCGGTCGATATGAAGTTCGCACAGGCAAAACTACGGAGCAATATGAGTTGGGGATGCGATATACGGATTCACGGGCAAATAAAGCATAGACGTGCCTGATTCCTGTCGTTACAGCTACCTGGCCGAGCAAGTTGAACCACCCTAACAAGAGTTCAGAGACGCGATTTCCATGCGCCGAGAAAAATATACCATAGGTCAAGACGCACCAGTGATCCATGACGCAAGCGGTGCGTTCTGCTTTCGCGACAACATAGCAGCCCAGAAATATGGCCCTCCGGAAGTTGGATGGGCGCTACGAAGTAAGAAGTGATGAAAGAAGTCAGTCGAATCGTGGGGTACGATTCACGTCCTCTACTACATACCTGCAGATTTCTAAAGAAGGATGATTAGACGCGCTCGGCCTTCAGTATGTTGGGCAAGAGGCATAATTACCGGCCATTGCGAGACCAACGAGCATCGTAAAGCATGCTAAGAGGACACCGTCATCAAGAATCCAACTTGGAAAGAAGCAATAACACATACCGACAACTATCCACCCCCAAACCATTACCGCTGGTCCGCCTGTATTCTGCACGCCAAGATTCTATTAACACCCACAACCTCAAACACAGGTCCCCAAGCCTACTCACGAGACCATATAGAAATAGTGATGGGATACCGGTGATGACAGAAATGATCGAGAAAGACACCTATAAGATAAATGCCTCAGTCGACGTCCCGACTGATCATGTCGCAATAAGGCCTCATCGACGATGGACATGACATACCCCGAAATTCTGTCAACGGGTGGTAATGACGCATTAGCGTATAAATAGGACGCGTTTGAGTAGAATCGTACCTGCATAACACTTAGCTCTCGTCTTCAAAAGAGCTCACAAGTCAGAGACGATAATGATACGTATTCAAGTGTGTGGGAACGCTCACTTGAGCTCCTGCTTGTATCCCATCCTCGCCAACTCTGCCTCATCCGTCTGCATTGCATTGCCTTTCGTCGTTGAGGGTGAAGGAGAAGGAGAGTCGCTCATCGTAAAACTGCGCCGTCACGAAAAATGTGAGAAGAGCAAGGAGAGCTGAGAACCTGGCTTCTCGGAGTGGGACAGGTGCTCCATGTGCTTGTGATAAGGTGGGGATAAGCTCTGATTGGCGCTATGCTTTGTGAGCCTCCGCAGGCACTGGAACTCAAACAGATATCAGAGTTCAGGTCTATCTTCAGGTCTATCTCTCACGGCCGCCCGGATTCCGTACTCTTCTGTTCGTTGGAAAGATAAGTAGTATATAGATCAACGTTGGGTTTTATTTGTGTCCTCGAATCGATAGATAAGCATTCAGTGGGGTCACGATTGAAAGAAATGAACATGCTCACATGTTTACAGTGTCCATATCCAGGGGAGTTCTCCCAAACACTGGGCATACATACGACTTGCGATTGCACTTCGTCATGATCATCAATCTTCCTGTAGAGGCTAGGCCGGTAGTCAATTGAAGATATCGTTGAAGAATATTAATGAAGAACATAGAATGTAGCGGTAAACAGTGGCGTCTTCATCTTCAAAGATTCGGAGTGCGGGTGTGATTTATGTTGGATTCATGATTTTCTCGAAGCAAGCGAGGCTCTCGGCCGGTCGGACACGCCGCTGTTGGACGATGGGGGCAAGGAGATCGCACCCGGGCCGGGACAGGGGCAAGGGTGCCCGGACTCCAAGTTGGTGCATCCGAGGGAGAGGAAGGCGATGAAGAGGGCGTCGAGTCGGACGCAGACGTTTGCGCTGCTGTGATTATCCATTCCTCTCTTTTTGCATTTTTTTTGGGGGGGTTCTTTTTTGATCTGGGTCTCTGATCTAATGTGACGGAACTTGAGCGCTTGAGCGCTTGAGCTTGAATACGCATATGGTCTGACGGCTTCTGACGGACATGACATGTTATAAGACAAGACACAAGAGGATATCTGTTACTCTATTTCTCTGGTGCTTTTTACTCTGGGTCTCGTGCGGTTGTATATGCATACGGTCTGACGTGCCTGTTACTCTCCTTCTGCGGTGTCCTGAGTGTTGTTCTGTAACGCTGGCGGCTGATGCTGAGATGTGCTTTGTTTGGTGTTTGTAGGATAGTGTAGGATTGCCCTACCCCTCCGTGCGATGTGGGTGATTGCTGGAAGCTCTTGGGGATTGTGTCGCTTGCTTGGTCGCTTGGGATTGGAAGGCTCAGTGGGACCTTGGGATCAGCCAAGTTGGATTCGGAATTGGAAGTTTACTTATGGGAGATAGAACTTGCACGATGGAGAGGTTTGTGCGTACTACAGATTGTTGTACCTGGTCGACGTAAATTGGTGTACGACTGGTGATAGTACTTGAGGAAGAAAGTGATACTTGCAATTGATATGTAGAGGTTATCTAAATCTGATTATGGTTCTGTGAGCGACTCGGAGCTCGAGGTAGCTTCTACTTTCCGGGTTACAAGTTAAACATTAACACTTTAAGAGAAATGGCGCTCCAATGGCGCTAGATGCTAATATGATATGTCTATGGGATAGTTGGTTAAACTGACTTGCCAAGTAAACGATGACTACTGAATAAAGAGTAGACCTATGATATGGTAACATCAATATCTTTGCGTAGAGCAATTTATAAGGCTCGAGGGAGTGATGACAAGTAAGCAAAAGAAGAAGCGGTGCCCGACTGAAGCATTTGGGGCTGACCCGAGTACGAAGCTGATGCGCTTCTCTCTCCTGAAGTCAAGTACGGATCGCTTGAAAATCCCGAACTTTGGTTATCAGAACTTTGAGAATTTTCCGAGGATCCAGGGTTGGAAGCGACCGAAGAGAGCTGGGTAATCACCGTATACGAGGGCGCCTCCGTGCTGGTAAAATTGCTTGCCTCGGTCCTATTTCCGGGTTCAGGTTGGTCGCCAGTAGTTGGTTTCTCAGCATCCGAGTCCGCCTCGTGCCGTGCAGCTCTTGGCGAACCAGTGTTATCGCCGACTTTATGCAGTTTATGGTATATCAGCATCGTGACGACAAGTATGTTCGAAACGAGCAAGGCGAAAGCGGCCTAGACACAGTATATATGAGCTGATCAATAGCACACTGATTGGAAATGTAATTCGTTCTTTGAATCTTTGCTTACCTGGATGTAGGCCGTCATCGTGAAAAACAAAGGTAAATCAAGTCCTAAACGACGAGCGACTGTAAACCACAATATAACATATATGACAGAGGCGATGATTGTCAAAATACTGCTCGAGAACAGGACCAGAAGAAGGATACGCTGCTTTGGTGGGAGCTTGACTCGCCAAAGCATGATGACCGGAGCTATAACGAGTACGACATCTGTGAGAGTGTCCACTATGCCGAGAGATAGCCAGATAAATTCGTGAAGTATTGCAGAGACACAATGGCCACGTACGAATTAAGGCGCCGATGAGTGCAGCAACGTTTAAGGAATGAGCCTCCGTTGTGCACCTTTGGTAATTGAGCTGCCACCATGGCGATCCTTCACAGGCGAAAGTGACGATGAACGTGCTTGCGAGGTAGCAAAGGATAAGGATGCCAATGAAGTAGAAGGCCCATATTCTGAACGGATGACCGGGAAGAAAGATCCTTGCAACGGACAGCGCAAGACATATTTTGGACACCCTACGTGATGTAAACAATGTCAGCAACAATGCAGAAGACGGGAAAAATAACTTGCGTACCACACAATTGTGAAACATAAAAAAGAGCTGAACCATTCTGAATACACGAATGTATGGTCGTCCGAGGCGATCCAGGAAATTTCTTGAAAGAAAAAAAAAACACACTTCATCACCGAGAATTATACAAATTGGAAACATGGCGACTTACTATCTTTCCTGAGCTTGAACCACATTATGACGATATATATGCAGTCTGCGACCATGGCTATCATAACTATACGGTCATCCCACCATAGACGTCTGGTCCGCCATCGATATCCAACTCGCACGAGAGTAAAGGTGATCGAGACAAAATGAAGCAGCGTAACGCTTACTATCAGAAATGATAGAAAGTTTGAACGAAAAGAAAACGCCGGTGGCAGACAGTGGACGTACTTTTCCATGCGAGATAGTTTTGAAGAGGCAGAGTCATGGCCAGCGGTCCAGCAAGGCCTCAGTATTCAACCACTGCTTGCCGACTACCTTAGAAAGATGAGACTTGGAGATGGAAAAATGTCAGTTTACAGGGCAAACCGCCAGGCTTCTTATATGTACACCAGTGGGCCCACAGGCAGTTGACAGAATCCATTTGGGGTTGAGAATGCATTGGCCGCCTCAATCTTGGTGACTTTTCAAGTTTCAGGGTTCGACTGTATTGCGTCTGACCTAACATAGTTACTTCGATGTCAAGGCATAGGGTGCGTTGAATGCCAACACGTACCGAGTTCTCCGTTAAATGGCTGCGCTCCATTGGGATTCGGGAACCTCGTCAGCATAGCGTACTCGCCCTTCACTGAATGACTAGTACAAGCAGCAATCAATTGAGTCTGGAGTCTGGATCTTTCCATAACATTTCACGTTGATTTTCGCAGCGCCAAAATTTTTAATTGATGGGCTTATGTCAGATCACTTGATCATAAGTTCCACGGCGACTCTATAACTTATAAGTTTAAATCCACTGCGCATGCGACAGACTCCGATGTCCACTAAGTACTAGCGTGCGTATATAAATACATAAATAACGCGTAACTTTCCACTCAAATCTGACTACAGAACAGTATTATCGACATCCGAAACTGGTGGAAGGGGTTAGTCTCGGACCAGCTCTCTTAACCGTCCCAATTTGGATGTGACGGTGTGAGAGTCTGGGACACTTCCAACCAAGTAACCGGGACTTTGCCTTACGCGAATTCCCGGATTATGTCAGCCGTGAACGCGAACTTTCCGTCGCGACGCATTCCTCTTCTCTTCATTCTGCATACCCTATTTCCTTACCTCTACCTGTGTATATAGCAATGAATCAAGAAAACCTTTGCCCAAATCCTCCTGCTTCCCAAAGACAGCCACGTCGATCTGATACTGAGAAAGCCAAGGATGTTCTTCGCTACATGGCCGATAAATGCAGTTACTTCTCACTTCGACAATTTCTGGAAACAGTATTCACTTCACAAGATGGTGACATTCAAAGGTCGGCAAATACATTCCTCACAAGTGGAAGAGCCTGTGGGGTCATGGATGAATGGGCAAAGAAGATACCGAGCGAAGAGATGCTGGAATGGGTGATGAAGAAGGCAACCAAGGCCTGCCGTCAGGAGTTTAGTTTTTTGACGGATAGAGCCTCGCGGGGACCCCATCAAGACGATGCCAACTTTCTGCGTCTCTCAGCAGACCAGGTTTCGGTGTCGCTGCTCGAAGAATTCAAGCTCGACGATCTGAATTCACGCTACATGCGTGTAACCCCGCAATTCCAACGTCTTCTGAAGGGAATCATTGGGAAAGATGGCGACGAGGAGAACCTAACAGAGGAAATGAAAGTGCGAGTACGAGAAACTGCTCCAGTGAGTTGAGATATTTTACTGCCTTGTATAACTGTTTTAATGGAGGAGAATTCGTAGGGTCGTACTCTCGTCACCTCCATGGTTCTGAATCTTCGAAGCCGACGTACGAACTACCACAGTGTAATCAACGGGCTCGTTCTCTGGGATAACCGTGTTCACAAGCGCGTCCACCAAGTCTTCAATCATTACGGAATATCCTCGTCGTATCCATTCCTTCTCAAAGGACTCAAAGCTCTTAGCCGCGACGCACTTCGGATGGCGCGAACAGCAGCAGCAGATGAATCAAAGATTAAAGCCTTTTTGTACGACAATTTCAATTGGGTATCTCGTGCTTGGGAAGCGACAGCAGCACACGGCAATGTTACCCATGACGAAGTTTCTGCAATCCTTCTAGTACTTCCTCATGGCGCACTACCCGCTGGCCACATTGCAAGTCGGGCTCGCTTTTCAGCTACCTTCGGAACACGGCATAGCATTCCTCCTGCCCGTGCATTAAACGAAATCTCACCAACTCCAGAAGATGTCACGGCCTTCCGGTCGAACGCTATCCTCCATATGCAGTACATCTTATCTGAGGAGGTCAAATGTTTTCATCACTTCCGCTCCTCTCTCCCAGACTTTGAGGATCCTAAACGGATTACACCGTCCGTCACCGAGGAATACTGCCTACCTACATTTGATCAAGAACAAGGCTCGACTAGAGGCAACATGATTGTCCTACGACATTATTTTCTCGAAGTTCTTCGTCTGCCGGTCCCTATTTTTGAGCGCGTCATGTTTTTTGTCATTGGAGACAGGCTTACAACTGTTCGTGACCGTGCAGCTCAAGACCAGCGCGCTGTGGATCGGTCACCGCATTCTATTGACCGACTCACTCCATTTACAATGACGAATGGGCTTATGCATTCGTGTTTGAATTACATTGACAATATCGGGCGTAACGCTTGGGGCGGCACTTCTGCGGATGCTGTCAGTCTTATCACCCTTCGCGATAAACTACCAAATCGATCTGGGCTTAACTTGAAGAAAATTGACTACTACGCTTGGCTCCGTTTCTTTGACGTCATACTCCGTGGTCTTGTAATAAAGGCCGCCATGACGATCCTAGGTTTAACCTGTGCATCAGACTGGGTGACATATAGCGCCGAATCTCTCGATAAATTCTCCATCTTGTGCTCTTCAATTTCGGATAAATTCCTCATCCCTTCTATGAACCGACTAGAGGCCGACGGCATCAAAACCATAGCAGGAAACACGAATTCTGGACATGCAGTTCTTCTTATGCATGACCTCATGCTTCTTCGAGAGATGCGTCATGCAATTAAACATGGGCATCCAACGCGAATCCACCGAATAGTTCGCTTCTGGACACCTATGTTCTACGCTGGGGGTAGCTTCAACTACGCTAACGAGTTCATGGAGCTTCTCCATAATATGGAGCACGATTGGCCAAGCGATTCAGCGCAGGTAGCCTTCAATGGAATGCTTGTCAACAGCACTGGGAAACCTGGAAATTTCAAGGAGGCCGATATCCGGTGCGAGCACTTGAATGACGACATCAAGGCTCACGCACATGGTGTAAATGCCACCCCAGAAAGCTTAGAAAAGTCAACACCTGCGCTTGGACATATCGGTAAACTTACGGACCAGCTTTATCACGATCTCGGGATTGAAGATCAAAATCAGCACCACGCAAAGGTTTCCCAACACAAGGACGCGGAAATTCTTGTCAACCATTTCGTCAAGAATGGTATATTTGATTTTTCGAAAGACAAAAAATCGGAGCATGCTGTTATTGATCTTTATCGATACGGCCAACAGAGGCTTTCCGGTCTAGATGGCGGACACGCAAAGCATTTGTCTCGACATAAACTCCGGCTTCGAACACGGGAAGCCCAAGAAAATCCTGACAATATTCAACAAGTTGAAGCAAGAGATGACTCGGAACTCATTGGCGGCCGTGATCGACGGTACATTGAACGAATTGTCAACGAAGAGAGTGACGAAATTAGAGATGTCGTTATGAGTACAGCAGATAGTATTGATGTAGAATAATTACAAGTCAATTAGTGTTTCATATGGGGCCAGTTTGGTTGGCTTTGGATTCCTCTTACGCTTCTGTGAAGTAGTTGGCTCCAATATTATAGCTGGCGGAATCCGCGATGATGTATCAACCTCGAGTTGAAGTGGTGGAGTAGTTTCAATGCATATATCAGCAAGAATCCGCTTGACTTCGCAAAAAAGAGGGAGTCCAAGAGCCAATGCATGAATAGTGTGGAGTTTTCCGACAAGCTCATCTCCAGAGAGAATGGTACGGGCGTGCTTTGCAACCTCATCCAAGTCCAAGTTGGGAAGAATGTCCTGGGGTCCATAACAAGGCCATTTTTCCTTCCACCCGTCTGTACGCCATATCGTGTCACGCCATTCGACCAGCGCAACAAAGATCTTCTTTTTCTCCGAGTCAAGCAGCCGAGGAACTGGGAGTGCGCTAGATGAGCTACTCAATGGATTATATGCAATGAACTGGCGCTCTTTTCCAGGTAATAAAGTGGGAAGACAGTTTCCGCAACATCCGTTAGGGCGCAACGGTGAAGGTGAAACTCGAGGAGGATTTTCAAGCCATTTATCGATGACAATGTCGCAACAGCTGAGAGGAAAAGGAAGTGTTGTTGAATAGATCAGATCAAGAAGTGCGGGATCTTCAAATCCAGGTTTGTCGACAGTTAACTCGCCGCCGGCTGCCATTGACTTCTCCACCATGAGGATCCCAGTAGATATATCGCCTTGTCTCCGTCCACCTCGACCCCGTCTTTGTTCCCATTGAACCAGAGTTATTCCACGGCACCGGTACTGAATCACCCATCGAACCTTCGGAAAGTCAACTCCAGCGCCAATCTTGTCCGTCCCTAGAAGGATCTTTGTACGACCAGCCTTGAAATCTTCGACAGACTTTAGTTGGTGATCTTTCGAGAGGCCAGCGTGTAGTATGTCCAGCAAGCTTGCTGGGAGACTCATCGAGGCGAGGCGCGTATAGTACCACCAATACATATCCGTAAGCAGATCAATATCATCAGAATAGATCAAGGTTTCGTCAATATCCGAAGACGACGTGGTTCCAAGCCGCAAGGTAAAAGCGAGATCGAGGAATGAGGACGAGTCGTGTTCCATATTCATGGCAACAACCGAGAGCTCTGGGCGAAAGTTTCCAAGATTGATCAGTCTGTATTCGGTTTTGAGGCCCGCATAGAGAACGAGAGATTTCCGATATCGATCTGGCAGAGTTGCAGAGAGCGCTACAATGGGAACATCCTCTCCGATAATTTCACGGAGTTTATGGAGTCGAGTATAAGCAGGCCGCCAAGAATTGTGTTCGTGTACGCAGTGGGCCTCGTCAATGTAAACCGCAGATAATCTCAATCTAAACACGTCAGAGAACAGAACTCTTGCAAACGCAGGTGTTTCCAACATTTCAGGACATGCGAAGATGAGACGAAAGTCGCCCTGAGCAGCGCCTATCAGAATCCCCTCGCTTTTCTTCTCAGCTGATATGAAAACCGAAGGAAGAGATGAATTTGTGTGTCTAAGATACAGAAAAGTTTAAGTACATGTATGTATGTGACGAGAACAATTTCACCTCTCCTCTCCCTGATCACCAAGAGTTGTAAACGGCACCAGAACCAGAGAGATACTCCCTGGTTGCACTAGCAATGGAAGGTCCCAGACCGTAGACTTCCCCATCCCTGTTGGAGCGATAACAACTAGATCCCCCGAGCGCCCAAGTATGAAATTCGCCGACTCCATCTGATATGGATGAAGTCTCGACCCGGCCTTCAAAACACCTGCCTCCAGCGCAAGTTCATTCCATCTTTCCTCCGTTAGAGGTTTCAGAGGTTGGATAGATAGAACTTCTCCAACGGCGAAAGCAGCGCGCGTAGGACGACCTCGGCTGGAGAGGGAATAAGGCGTGTATCCCGGGGCTTGAGGCGTGACCTCGTAACCATTGCGCCTCTGCTTCTTTGGCTGTCGGTCTGGAAGTGACAATGGTGCAGACGTTGAGAGAGATTGAGAGCCGGAAGGGGTTGTTGGAGTAGAAACAGAAACGCCCGGCGTGAGGAGTGGGGCGTTGAGCGTGTTGCCTGTGATGGGTGTGAGAGGTAACTGGCGAGGGCGATGTTGACGAGTAGGGGGCCAGACCAGCTGGGAACGCATGTTTTCGGACATTAGAAGATTGTAGAATAGAAATATATAGATAGTAAGCTAAAGAAAATGAAAGAAAGAGGGCAGACGCGTCGAGGAATGGGGGAAAAGGAAGACGGCGCGCTCGGAAAACATATCCTAAAAGCTTACATAAGTCCGGGAATTTGCGTAAGGCAAAGTCCCGGTTCTTTGGTTGGAAGTGTCCCAGACTCTCTTAGCAGGCCCGCCAAATTGGGACTGTTAAGATAGCTGGTCCGAGACTAGGAAGGGGTGTGACATCTTATAGAACATATAAAACCCATGGCCAATATTCAGCGCCAGCGCCAATTAATTCTCCTAGTTCCGTATGGCCCTTCTCTTCCCGTCCTCCGCCGACAATTTGAAGCACTCAAGCACCCTTTATATCGCAACGACCATGTCCGCGAGCCAGCAATACCCATTCGCCGTCACTGTGAAAGTAAATGAAAAAAAGTATCGGGAAAGTGGCACATCCATGGGATCCGATCCCTCTCCTTCCTTTATACCGAAACAAACCATGCCGAGAGGCTCACGCAGCCACTCATTCCATTACATATTCAGTGTCGCTCTGTCAAAGGGAACCTTTGACTCCGCCAAGGGATGTTAGTCCGACGTTCCTTTGTGCAGTGTTCAAATCACGGGGTTCCAGAGAGTGGCACCTGCAAGTTCGCCTCCTTGGTCTGTATCATTTCCATAGCCCTTTACCGACGAGGTCTGAGGCACGAGATTTTTCACAAATTCTCAGCCCAACCGCGCATCGCAAATATCCCGGTATATTAGAATCCCGGCCACCCTCTCCCTGAGTTCCTAGTCGCAAATTCGGTGCGTTCTGTGTGCTAGAAGATGTCGGAGGAATCTTCTTGATTGGGCCATCTTCCCTGCAATAGCCGTTTTGGCGTCCCTCTTGTCCACAAGAAGTCTTCAGGAAGAAGTTAAAGATAGTATATTCTGTTTAGCCTTACAGATTTTTGAGTTGCGGAACGTGATTTTGGCGTTACTGCTATTCATAAGGATAGGTAGCTAATGATGTGATATGTAGCCCACGGGCGTGGATGACAGGCACTTTCCTGATATGAGCCGTGCAAAAGCCTGCGTTCAACAAAACCATTTGCGCTAAGCGGTGAAAATTCTCTCCTTGTGTCTTTGCGAATCTTATTTATATTCCCTCATAGGTTCCCATCTCAAATCTGTATTTCACAACTAACTGACATACTGCTGTGGTCTACTTGCCGACTTTTCGTGGGCCTAACTTACTAAGTGATAAAACCTAGGGGCGGAAGATCGCTGCGATGTTCACCAAGACCTCCTCACACGGATGTTATAACTTATAAGTATATGTCACAAAATGCTTTTCCATTCAGTACGTAGTGAGACAGTAATCCTTTCGCGTTTTTAACTCATATTACCTAGTAGCTCATTTCACATAGAACGATTTTAAAGATCACTGTGTGTTCAAGGCGATAGCACTCATTAGTAAGAGAAATGGTTGGAAACTGTAGGAAGGCAGAAACCATCCATATCTCAGCTAATTTCAAACCACGCCGCTCACAGAGAATTATCTCGACATAGTGCCTGGCTGGAAACTAACGACTTATACCCAGTGAGCTAGATTCGACACTGTTGAATCAACCAATGGTCAGGCCAATGTCAACGACGCGCCCCTCTCGATCGCGATCACAGGCTGCTCGATCGAGTCCTCCTCCCGTCTTTCATGGAATGGACCGTACAAGCCAGGGGGGTACAGACAGAACATCAGGCTGACGGTAGTCTTGCATGTGCCAACATCGACACTGCCCTGGTTGCGGATGTAATATATCTCGAGGGCGGCGAATTCTTCGGCGCTGAGATCTCGTCGAGGCCGCGGGCGGCGAGGGTCGAGGAGAGGAGGGCGTCGCTCTCGCTGTGGATCGGGTGTATACATTCAATGGCTGATTTTCTCTAACTTTCGTGCTTCGCGAGATAGTTATTATACTACAAGAAGAGAAGTATCACTGCATTTAAAATTTTCGACGTTCGTTTCGACAATATTGATCTATGTGCCGTTCGCTTGGGAGAACCGATTTCGCGCGGCAGAGGACAAAAAGCTTGCCTGTTTACCCAGTGTGTATGGTGTGAAACGTAGCAACTATAAGCGGCCGCCATATCGGGAGCACAGCGAATGGACAACACGTCGAACCACATCTCTTTCTTAGCTCTTCCCCGACTTTCCGGAGGAAGAGGAGTATCCTGAAAGTCTCATTACCTGGAAGCAGTTGAGTGTGTAGAAGTTGAGTGGACTGGGTGGAGGCACTTAGTCGTAGTCTATCGCATTTGACGGGGCCCGAGGCCTGGGTTGGGCCTTCATTGGAATGCAGGAATTGATCCGTTTAACATTGGAGTAACATAAAAACGGGACGATCAAGATCGTCTGTCGGCAACAGTCAGATTTCTTACTAAACGAGGTCAAAACTCACTTTACTCACAGGTCGAGAGATTTGCGTCCCGAATAGGGAAATCGTCACCACTGTTTGCTGTTTACCCTCTCTGAGAACAAGGGCAGCGACAAATTGTCTGCGAGGGCGTGAGCCATCGCAGTCCGACCCTTCCAAGATGGGTTTCAGTGTTTGTGTGCCTACCGCCGGCTACAAGTGTGCTCATACCGCACTTGCAGCTGGAAAATGTAGTTTGAGTCCAGACAGGGTGACTCCACTGGCAGAGTATATATATGCACCCAGCTAACAATTCTAATATCCCATCGCTCCCTCAGCTAGGACTTCTCAATTACCCAGGCGCTTTCGGATTAACATGTTCGTCAACAACCCATATGCTCAGGCGGGATGGTACAACCCACAGAACCCTCATTCAATCAACCAGGGACCGTGGCGTCCTAACTCTTCTCACCCACCCACATTTGGCGCCCTCCCTCCGTTGAACGACAAGCCAGCATCCGTGTTGACGTTTGAATTTACGTCTTTCAATCCAGACGTATTCAATTGCATTGTAACTGGTCCGAAAAATCGCAAATTCTTTGAAGTTCGCACCGCAGGCAGCACAACTGTGGTGTCGAAGCCTGGAGAAGAATTTGCATCTATTCGATGGGCTCGACACCCTGCTGTCGAGGCGAGAGGAGCCCTAGCTCGTCAGCTCACGAAGGATTTTCTGAAACTCTCCGACGATCAGACGTGAGTTAGATTTTTTTGATCCAACGGCTGTTCGCTGATTAGCTTCCTGATTGCAGCTATAGATCTATGCTGATCGGTGGCAAGCTGTACGCCTGGATTCCCCGGGGCTCAAGTGGTATTTATGTATGTGGTATTATCGTTTCTGTACTGGACCCCATCCTTATACTCTTCTCCGTCTTCCCAGTTATACAGCTACGGCCCTAACCCCCCAGAACAGTTCGCACGAATCAGCTTAGCGCAGGATAATAGCAAAATTATCCTCGAGATTACGAGCGAGGCGTTCCAGGCCAGCCTTTTTGAACCCTGCGTCATATCCACCATTCTTCTATTCAGTGCTCGAAACATTGACTGAGGGTTTCGTATGTATTATTTATCTTCTTCCAACTCACATAACCTTTGTAGCAAATAGATCTCCGTACCGTTTTCGTTCATACTAGACACCTTTGTATCTACGAGTTTCACTCTGGCCTTGCATCGTAGTTATCCGATCTCCCTCTGTAGCCCTTAGTCTCTTCACACCTTCGCTTCTTGTATATTAGACTTCGTTTGTAATAAGTTATTATAAAATTAGCCCAAATGCATAGAAGCCGTTCGGGGTGCCTGAGTGTCATTAGTAATTGAGGGAAACACAAACGGAAAGCTGAAACGTGCTCCATCTGGGAAGTAGCATGCGCCCTGAAAACATTGTCGAATCCACAGGTACAGAACGGCAGATCCTGTCGCTTGACATCTAATTCGCCTACCGGGTCTCAGTTCGTCGGAGAGAAAGATATCGCGAACGTGAGCACTTGTCGATACTCATGCATGCATAGGGTAGCGACATACTGTATCATGAGATTAACATTCTGAGAGGTCGTTTATCCGTTGAGAGGTGATTCACAAGGACGAAACTGAGGCTTAGAAATCCGAATGAGGGCGAACATACTGTCGTTCCAAAAATAAACTCTGACCAGCGCCAAACCGGCTTTCGATGTTGCCGGGGGCCGATTGGAGGGCCGTCTTGTACTGTACCTCCGCGCTATGCACTAGAAAGAAATTATAAAGCACTAGTGTGATTTATTCTGGGAAAGAGCATTTCTATAACATACTATGCGACAAAATTGCCGGAGCTGAGCCGTCCGGACCACCTGGTACGAGACACTTCAACCAGGTTCAAACGCACTCATGGCACTTGACCGACGGTAGCGCAGGCGCAGGCGAAAGCGCTTGGTTTCAAGGTGTCAGGGATTGGACATTTGCATATCGCGGCAACGGCTTGATGATCAGGGAGAACTTTAAGAGAAAAATCGGTCTATTATTGACTAACATAGTAATTGAAGTCAACTAAGTAATGATGATTCGCCGAGAGGTCCACGACGCGAGGTGGAGGATGCTGAGAAATTAACTACTCGCGAGCAACCCAGAAATGGGATCGAAGCAAGCAACTTCAGCAGCACGGAGGCGCCCTCGTATACGGTGATTACCCAACTCTCTGAGTTCGGTTCCAACCCTGGATCCTCGGAACAGTCTCAAAGTTCTGATTGCCAAACTTCGGGTTCTTCAAGCAACCCGTACTTGACTTCAGGAGAGAGAAGCACCTCATCTTCAGTCCCGTCCCCCCAAAATACTACAGTCGACCACCGCTTCTTCGGTGGCATAGTCGGCACACCCTAGCGCCTCATAAATTGCTTTGCTCTCCAAAATAAAGATGTTCCTATGTACCATATCATAGGTTTGCTCATTTTATTCAGCAATCATTTTTTAGTTGAGAAGCCAGTTTAACCAACCATTCAGTAGAAGCATCTTATTACCATGGTGGTAACATTTCTGTTACATAATGGGCTACCGTCCCTGGACGAAATTAGAATCGCATTTTTTGCTGTAACCCCAGCAATTTCATACGTCAATGAGAGCCTGCTAATATCGTCTCCTGTGATCCATAGGTTGCAATGCAATTTCGCCCCTCTGCAATCGCATGGTATTTCTCGGCATCGGAATCTCGATACAGCCCACAGAGTGTGGACCGTACCGTAAGCGCCTCCCTAATGCGACCACATACGCACAGATTTATCGTGGACCTTTTCACTTCCATCACGAACTTTTCGACGGCTCCTGAGTCCCAGCATACTTTACATATCGCTCGAAAGACCGCAATGTGAATAGGTTAGATGATATTTACGTCTGTCCATCCAGCTTGACGTTTGGGCCCATTGATTCGTTCCCTTCAGCCAAGCATGCATAGCTCCCGTACACTATGGCTACGAATTCCAAAGGACGAGCAAACAGGTCCAGCGTGAATTCTCTCGGTACCTGTATGATTGTGGCAATGGATCATTCCGACTGTCGGGAAGTATGCCGTCATGCTCTGTACATACAACAAAATGACTTTCACTTGACCGAGGGACCCTGGTTACAGTAACTTTCCATCGCAATTGCACCCAGTGAAGCGCGTTTGGAGAAAGACGGGCCCGCAGTGCATTTTTTTATGTGTGTCGACTGGTTAGTTCCCTGCATTTCCAGTCATTCAACATCTTTTATATTCCAGATTACGAGTTTTGTGTGTTGTTGACATGCCACACACAATTCTTCCACTCCACCTTTGCCGCTGTCTCTTGTGCACCAACGCGCCGCCCATGAGACCACCGTGTGGCGTTATGCTGAACCTGCGAAAAAACCGACCTCATGGAAGGTTCTTTCAATTTTCATGACATAAGGAATCAAGGATGCATATGTAACGCTTCGCCAATGTCCTATGAAATCGGGTGCCGTATAATTGCTCTGTGCGTCGTCTCCCTGCATTCCCTTTATTTAAATTCCTGCTTCTGACCAACTTCGAAAAATCAGCTGCGTAGTCGACCTGACGCCCGCAACAGCGAACGCTCGTTGCTCTCGGTCGGACTCGTGACGGTCGCCATTTCAACAGTCCGCTTTTCAGACTCGCCGTGCTGCTGTCCACTTTGGTGGCCATTCTTCAAGTGACATAATGAGGGTCGTTGATGCTGGCGCCGATGATGTGCGTATCGTTCATCCTCTCCTAGCTGATGTTTTGCTTACGATCACTACACAACGTCCTCCGGACACTTAATCTGGACGCATTTAAAGCCTGTCGAGGCTCTCATCCAGCTTGTACGGGATGCGAGGGTTGGGTCGGGTCTGTGGTACGCTACTTACACGCTGCTGGTGAGTTTTGCCAACATCTTGCTTAGTCCGCAATAGCTGATGTATGGTGGCCTTTTTCCTGTGACAAGGTATATGATTATCTCTGCACTTTCGAGAAAGAGGTCTTTCGGATTCTGCTCGTGTTCGCTTTCATGAATTAACTTTGTCCCGCCCCTTGTAGGTGACATACGTATGGACGTGTCCGTGGTCAATTGGATTGGTCCTCTTTTACTTAAATCGATATCTCCCGTTCCTTGATTTTATTTTGCTATCAGAACGTGAGTCGTTTCCTTTGTCCAGGTGTAAGGAATGTTCTTACCTACGCAAATGCTACACCTACAGTGAATGCTACAAAGTCAGAGATGGTATGCATATTGTTCAACCAGCGCCTGTCGCAAAGGCCAAGAATATTGCAATGGAGCTGACGGATAAATTGTAGGCTTGCAAGCTGCTTTGGCCAATATCTCTATGTAGATTTCCAAGTTTCTTTTCTGGACCTAACTCACACATGAATCTTTCTAGGGGTCCTTACTGTGGGAATGCGGATAACCTCAGGTATGTTTGATATTTACCACAAGGAAGCGCACCAGCCGAGGTTGAGCATAACCAACAAAAGTCATCCTCGTGCTTCGGACATATGCAATATGGGGACGCCGACGACTGATATTCTACATCCTGGCTCCCCTGATAGTCGTAAGCCTGAATCACAACTCTATGTCTCCTTTACCGTGCGCTCACCGCCAATCTCCCTTTGTCTTAGATCGTCGCTGGGACGGACATTGTGATCATCGGTATACAGAGCTCTGTAACCGCTGGTAATTATTTCGTATGATTCCCATCCGTGAAGTGCGAGGCTTAAGGAAGGTCCAGAAATCCTTCCGGATCCAAATCGTCCTAACCAGCTAACATGCTTAGTCGGGAATCTGAGCAGCCTGGGTACAGAATTTAGACTCCTGCTCTTTTATTCATTGGTTTTCGTTATCGAGGCTGGTATGTGTGTCTTCTTACATTCTCATCGAGTGGAAAGGTAATTACATACATTGTATAAACAGTGATAGTGATTTTGACTATCATCAAAGCAAACCAACATTGTAGGTTTCTCTAGTCTGTTCTCTACTACACCCTGTTAATTGTCATCTTTAATTCAGTGCGACAGTCGTCATCGAGATGGGTCGTCCAGTTGTACCAGAATGGGATAATTTATTGCATTGCTATACTCTGTGAGTAACAATCATGGCCTTTTTAATCCTGGACTGACGCTGACCTTCGCTATTACAGTGATGAGTCTTACAAATGCTATTATGGCGATCACAGCGCCGGTGAGTTGATACCCAATGAATTACCGATTTTGCTCTTGCGGCTTGCCTGAATATGCACCGTGAACCCTCGTCCAGCCTGCGTTAAAAACCGTGTTCTTGCAGTGAGTCCCAACCGAGTTAATGAATAATCAACTCGGTGACCTGATGTACCTGCCAAATATCCAGGATGCAACGCAATCTACACTCCATCTTCTGCAATCGTGTAATGTTCCTCATTCTCGAGAATCGCACCGCGCGCAGAGCCCCAGAGGATTTAGACCCGAGAGCGCAACCATTGTCGCACGCCGCTAGTACCATGGAAATATTCACGACGGTCGACTTGTACACGGTCGACATCGATGAAAACGGGTCAGATACATGGCAGGAACGAGCAAGAAGAGAGTGGATCAGATGACGCCGTTCAGGTCTGTGCGCTGGTCTATACTAATAATATTTGGAAGTCGATTCCCCAACTAACGATATTCTTCCAGGAATTCATTCATATAACGGACATACTCTCTAGGTCCTTATTATCTATCATTATCTCTCACTATCGTCATCGCCACCCGTCGACAAAGGGCACCTCGGATAGAAACACTTATACACGGTTCACCGGGATCCCCGCCGATCGCCTATGACTACCTCGCATTGCTTTCCACATTTCATGTAGAGTACTTGTTATAGACCTCTTGATGTACCCCTACATACACCCACCGCCCTCCACTCAAAATAACTTCTGTGTGCGATATAAATAAGCGCCAACCATTCATGATCATGATCATGATCATATTGAAAAGCCATGTGCATACGTAGGTAGGCACGCCGATCATCCATCAAGCTTGTTCGACGCAACTATCACGAATATTAATATTCTATGTACCCCGGTTGATATATATCGCATCGGGCAACTTCGAAGCAGCTTCTCTTCTCTTCTCTTCCCCTCGAGCGCTCTCGCACGTTCATGAGAGCGAGTGGCAAATCACCGCTCTATAAATACGAGGCAGGTGGAAGTTGATAGATGATGATGATTCTTGGCCCGTCCTAAGTAAGAATAAGTCTTTCGATGGTTCTTGACTCGGACGGGGCGGTACTGCCAGTGCCCTTGTATTACTGAACAGAACAAGCAATGCGCGATGCGATGTGCGATGAGTCACGATATTGAGCAGCATCGTGGGGGCACTGTGAACTTAGCAAAGTATGTATGTACCATGTACTTGCATTCGGCACGCATCCCTGGCACTTAGTTTTCTTAGCTGTCTCTCTATGTAACAGATCGAGTGAATTTGGGCACAGGAACACTTGTACTTGGTATGCTACTTTTCCTCAGGAATTGGAGGGTGTACAAACGGTGGAGCACTAGCGAATTCCATTGACTCTGGTCTCCTGCCAATGAGGTCGACGCGTCAGACGCAATTAAATGGGATGACGCGCCCTTTCGAAATTTAAATAAAACGCAATGCAGCTACGTAAATTATTTCATGAAACCTCCAACTTGAACTTGTCATTTACTATGAGAAGTGCTTTGGCTGCTGTCTTGTCGCATGCTCAACGGCGTTGCAACGCTCAACGACAATCAGTCTGCCGATGATGCGCCATCATATCGCTCAAGGAGCCCGACGCTCTTGGCCTCCGTCGTCCGGACGTCCAGCCCTCGTCGACTGAGAAACTGGGTTTCCAAACGACAAAAAAAATTTGAAAGTTGGAGTTTCTCACCACAACCCGGGTTTCCAGATATGTAGGGTTATCCTAAAACGTAGGCCGCCATTCTCAAATTTGATCAACCTGTACTGTATTAACTAAGTACTTAATAGTAAGTACAGACAATGAAAGCGAAGGGGCTCGAGCGGCTAGAACTTGTATCCAGACTTCCTGAGTCAGTCCCGACTGTTACATAGCCACCTGCGAGCGGGCGTCGGCGCGTCGCCCTCGGGTCCGCGCTTCCTCCGTCGTCCGTCGCCATGTACGTAGCGTAGCGACCGAATGGCCGACTGGAGTTAACCGTCCGTTGGTTGCCAGAACACGCCAAGTCCCAGGACCCAAACGGTATGTAAACAAATGAATGAAATAATCTGTCGAGCTCCATCCACTGTTAACATTTCGTATGTATGTAAACAGAATGAATGAAATAATCTGTCGAGCTCCATCCGTATCCATTGTTAATATTTCGAGATGTCGAATTTGCGGGGTTTCCATAATTAACTCGCTCGCGCTGGCTGCCGCAGAATCCAGATAAGCGTAAGTAAGTAGGTTGAGGTTGGAGTCACTGAGCAGAGCACTCATTCTGTGGTGCGCAATGCACATGACCGCATGTACTCGAGTATTATCCCGCCCGCTCTCGTCGCCGACAGCCACAAGATGACCTGAAGCAAGCACGATTGCCGTCTTCCATGGACATTAAAGTTAAAGCCCACACAGGTCGGACGAGCTCCTCAGTCAGACCGAGACCAATAATCATGAAACTCCATAAAGATTGTCTGTCTGACAAAAGAGCCTGACAGACAATAAGCCTCCGATCGAGGTTGGGTGGAGAGCTATAATTATATACACACCTCTTAGACTGTCAGTGGCACGATGTTGACAAGCAGTACATACATACCGCTCGCCACGGAGGGTGTTGCTGACATTCACTTCCAGGGTCTTTCCGCGATGAAATCGCACATGCACGACCTGTAAGGAAACGAGTCGGATCTGTGAGAGGCAAAGAAGGCGTTTGAGGGTGGGGGGATTGAACGAAGACGTACATAAGTAATCAAGAACAACTGGACAATCACTGATGCCAGTGATGGTCGACTCGGTCGAGTATCAGTATGTAAGTACCACTGGTAACCGTAGGCTCAATAGAAGTCGAAGTCGAAGTTCTCTCTGTTGGCAGTGACCGTCGCGCCTATAGCAGATGCAAATGGGTGTCTAAGTCACGACGGAAGCGGAGCAATGAGGATATTTCACAGAAACCAGACTTTTAGAACACGTTTCATGTAGAAGAAGCACTTCAAAGGAGCTGGCGGGTCCCATTGTCAGAGATGCAGCGGAGTGTGTGGAACCGAAAGTGACAACCTGACAGTGATTGTCATCATCAAACGCTGACAAAGCCTGTCAAGGATGGAGAGTAAGAGGGTTTCGTGATGTGGGAGATGGAAGAATGCAGCTGTGAGAGCCTGTGACGGAGCCGGTTCAGGAGGGCTGGACAGAGCTTCAATCAATTCTCCATTTTCGATTCTCCATTGTTAACAGGCCGAAATCGCCGGCTTGGAGTTGGAGGCGATGGGTCGAGTTGGTGCTGCTGTGTTCTATCGAGACGGCGATGGGGAATGGTGAAACTGCAGAATGCGCAAGGTCACAACTCGCTACTATGAGAGGCATACCGAAGTCGGACGACGCTCCAGCCAGCCATTGAGGCCGCCGAGTCACACGCAAATTTCGAGATCCCGATAGGCATCCCAAAAAAGGAAGTACGTGACCATAAAAGGGAATTCCAGGGGGTTTCGAGAACATCACAACGGGGGCGATGCATGGTTACGAAGGGATATATACATAATTAGTGTCCTCGCCTTTCTTTGCATACTTCTCCCCTCGACGGATTACTGGCTCTATCCTGCATCAACAGTCTGGAACTGTACACACACACGGTCATTCCACCATGCTCAGAGGAACATTCAACTACCCCGACCTCGATGTTCTCGACTCTCCCTTGATGTCCCCCACCCCTCTCACTGGCTTTCTATCTGGCGTCCCCGGTAGCGCCCTCGCTGAAAGGATCTTCAATGATCCCGAGTCATGGGGCGACGATGACGACGATTATGGCGATTTCCCAGAGGATGTTGATGGCGAACAGCTCGCGTGGCTCGCAGAGGAGCTCGAGAAAGTCAGGGGAGGGAAGAGTGCAGGTGTCGAGGCTTTCGATGTCCAAACTCCCACAGAAAAGGGCGGCATGAAACTCATCGCGACTCCTCCAGTTTCCGGCGTGCCCCCGTTTATAAGGAGAGACGCGGGTGCGGGGTGGAAAGGTATCGGCAACAGACGCAGCGTGCGTCCCATCTCACTTGCAGCCCTCTTCGAGCACTCCGACGAGGACTTTTCGGGCGAAATCCAACAACAGCTCTCCAAAATCCTCGAGTCTGGTGGCATCCCACACCATATCCGCCCTTACCCCCACTCCTCCGCCCTCTCCCCACCCTCCACCAGTGGCACCAGCAGCTCCCTCGACTCTCCCCTGCAAATACAAACCGCGTCCCTCGTGGCCACGAGTGGCAGCAGCGGCGAGATCTCCCCCTCGCCCGTCACCATTTACTCAGCCTCCGCCACCCTGAGCTTCCTGGAATGGTACGGCATCTACCCGGACTCGCCGAGGTTGGATCTCAACGGCCGCCGCTCCATCATGCTCCACCCGCCAAAATCCGCGCGCCAGAAGACACCCATGCTGCAGGTGCCCTCCCCGCGACACGCCGCGCGGCGCTCTTCCGTGCTCGACACGCCGGTCATCCCGCCCTCGATGAAACGCGCATCTTCCGTGCCCCCGCCGGGACTTGATATCCCTGCGGACGTCAGTAGTAGTAGTAGTGATTCGAGGGCTACGACCACCCCGCCTGTCCGCACACGATCGCCGGAGCCCATGCAACCCCGCCGCCAGCCTACACCTCCGACGCAGCAGCAGCAGCCGACGCACTCGCGATCAGAATCGGGATCGTCTATCAGCGAGCGCGGGCGGCCCTGGCATACCTCCGCGCCTCCGCCGTACACGCAGACGCAGACGCAGACACCCCCGCCCCATCCCCATCCTCATCCTCATCCCCCGCACGCGCCCATGTCGCGCTCGAACTCGGGCGCCAGCTCCGTCGCGCACTCACGGGACGGCACACCGCCCCCGCGCCGCCTGCCCTCCATCCCTCCTCCCGCCAGCGAGTCGGCTACAACGTCGCGCTCTTCCACCCCACCGCATCAATCGCAATCACAACCACAAGGAGTCCATGTCCACGTCCAACCCGCACCCGCACCCAC
Organism: Flammula alnicola; assembly: GCA_015499995.1. Lineage (NCBI taxonomy): Eukaryota > Fungi > Basidiomycota > Agaricomycetes > Agaricales > Strophariaceae > Flammula > Flammula alnicola. Next base: position 161,837 of record JADNRV010000028.1, read on the forward strand.
GCCCACCCACCGACGCACGCCCTCACGCACCGCGCGCACCCGCACGTCCTCGCCCGCCCCCGCGCCCATGTCCATGTCTAATAGTACACTGTCACTGTCGTACCCCTCCCGGCCGCTGTCGTCCATCCGCTCCCCACAGGGCGGTCCCGCGGGCCCGCGCACGCGGAGTCGCGGGAGTCGGGATTCTGCGGGTGGTGCCCCGGGTAATAACAGTATGGGGGGATTGGGGGGCAGAGGCCGCCTGGGTTGAGGTTGTAGGGGTTGGAGGTGGACGACGAGTTGTGCTTTCTTTTTTTGACTTGACATTGCATATTCACTGGCATCCCATCCACTCTTCCTCCCCCCTCCTCTCCTTTCAACGTTCTCGAGCTCTCAAGCTCTCAATGTGTTTTATATATTTTACGTCAACGCATCCACGCATCGCTCTCTTTTTGAATTCGCTTCATGTTCCATTGTACCCACCCGCCCCTCTTCGAAATTTCTTCTCGTTGCATTCGTCATGTATGTGCTCTACTACTAAACTTGTTCTCAAGTTTTCAAGTTTTCTTTTTTTTTTTCTTTTCTATTCGGACGATTTTCTTACGATTTTCGCATTTCGCGCTTCTTTAAATTTCTTATTGTAGCTCATTCTAACTTACTTACTTACTTACCCCCGGCACACTCCGATTCTGGCCGCCGTGTTTTGATTTTGATTTTTTCTTGCCACCGGAAAAAGCTTGAACTTGAACGAGTCGTGGCTTTGTTTTTTACATACTCATTCTAAGTACGAATCTACAAATTTGGTTATTATTCGACGAGTACATACTTGGTTTCGATTTTCGATTACATGATTGTCCCGCGCACAACCATAACATGCATAACAAGTTGAGTTGAGTATATGAAACGCATATCGTTGTCATGCATTGCTACGTAGTAGGCTACTTACTCCCGGTCTGAGATACATACACATCATCGTGATAGATATCGAGGTCCGTTGCTACATAACAGCCTGAGCCTCAGATAATCGTTTCATCCATGGACGCAGTGCATCATGCATCAATGCATCAATATGTACATATGCATGATGGAAGAGATTGAACTCGCGGCGAACACCTTCCTTCAACGGGGGAAGGCGTCATACATACCCTACCTACGCACAACCTACGCACCTACTTTAAAGTTAAGCTTATCGGCCGTCCGTCGTCTGGCACACAGCAGCGCTCAGATCATTTGATTCAAGTACTACTTCATTCGACTCTGTGCAGTGTGCCCGTTGTGACTCCGCGTTGCTTGGTCTGCAGTGTTCCGAGTCGTGAATATTTGAATCGTCAGTACTTACACGACTCGACGGAGCACTGGCACTGGCGGTACCTGGACATCGAAAGACTTGACTTATTTCGATTAGGATGGGCCAAGAATCATTATTTAATCAAGCTTCCACGCTGCATGTCTCGTATTCCTCGTATTTATGCTAATAGAGCGATGATTGGCTCGCTCGCACAGTGAACGTCACGGTGCGAGAGAGCCGGAAGGGAAGGGAAGAGAAGAGAAGAGATGCTGCTTCGAAGTTGCGCACCTGATGCGATATACATATGTATATCGACCGGGGTAGAATATTAATACTTATTCGTGATAGTTGCGTCGAACACAAGGATGGATGCCAGTGATCGGCGTGCCTGCCTACGGTAACGTATGCACATGGCTTTTCAATATGATCATGATCATGATCATGAACGGTTGGGCGCTTATTTATATCACACACAGAAATAACCATCAATCATTCTTCGTGGTCAAATTCGCTCTACATACTTATATGCATCGGTATAAGTTCCCCGACGCTATCCGAGTGTGGGCTGCGCACGGTCACCATCGCGCGTTGTCCGGCCCTCCAAGTTTCTTGGCCGAGGCCCGTCGGCATACATGTACATGAGGATCGCATCGGATACTGTGAGTGGTCGTGATCCAAGAGTGATCTGTGTGTTTCTCTGTTGTTGGGCTGACGCTGCCGCACGATAGTATAGTAACCCTTCTCTTCCAGGCGCGTGCGTGGTTATGGGTTGGGTGGTGAAGCTATTAGTCGGGAGACTTGTGAGTAAGCATTGTAAAGGTATGGTCTCGACTTTCATCACTGCGATCACGCAGCTCCTAGTACGTAGAGGATCTTTTGTCTTTTGACTCGTTTCTATCGCTAGTTAGACTATCTAGGAAGCAATTGGACGCATTGTATATGTGTACTTACATGATGAAGGTTTGATGAGGTCTGAGAAATACTACCCAAATATCATTTAGACCCAGCGGACGGACTAGGGCGACGTCAACGTTCACTCGACCCACTCTCTTCTCGCTCGTTCCTGCCATGTATCCGACCCGTCTTCGGCGCTGTCGACCGTGAAAAAGTCGACCGTCGTGAACGTCTCCATGATGCTAGCCACATGCGACGATGGTTGCTCTCTCTGGCCTAGTGCATCCTGGGTTCTGCGCGCGTTGCGATTCTCGAGAATGAGGAACATCACGCGATTGCAGAAGATGGAGTGTAGGTTGCGCTGGAGCCTGGATATTCAAAAGGAACCTCATGACATTGAGTTGTTTATTGGTAAATGCGGTTGAGACTCACGGCAAGAATATGGTGTTCAAGCCAATCTTCAGAGGTTCAAGATACGTGTCAAACAAGAGAAAAATCAGTAATTCGTGGGATATCGACTCACCGGCGCTGCGAACGCCATAATGGCATTTGCAAGACTCATCACTGGTAGCAAAGGTCAGCGCCAGTCGAGTGTTAAAAAAACGAGTACAGCTGTGACTTACCAAGGATAGCAATGCAATAAATTATCCCATTCTTGTATAGCTGGACGACCCATTGCGACGACGACTGTCGCACTGAGTAAAAAGACAATTAATGATGTGGAATAAGTAAAGCAAGTAGAGAGAACTTACAATGTTCATTTGCTCTGATGATGGTCAAAGACACTACCACTGTTTATAATGCCCGTGTGGTTTTAGTTACCTGTCGCACTTAGTGACAGTGTAAGAACACATACCAGCCTCGGTAACGAAAACCAATAAATAAAAAAGCAGAATTCTCAATGCCGTCTCCAGGCTTCTTGGATTCCCGACTATGCATATTAGTTTACCTGGGTGAATTGGATCTGGCAGAATTTCTGAACCTTCCTTGAGCCTGGAATTTCACACATAGAAATCATACGAAATAATTACCCGCGGTTGCAGAACTTTGTATACCCAATTGCACAATGAGCACAATGTCCGTCCCGAAGAAGATCTAAGAAGAAGGGTAGTTGGCAGTGAGCACACTGTAAGGACGATATAGACATATGGTTCAGGCTTACGACTACCACGGAAGCCAGAATGTACAATATCAGTCGTCGGCGTCCCCATATTGCATATGTCCGAAGCAGGAGGATGGCTATTTGTTATTATGCTCAACACACTTCCTTACGGTAAATCCCAAACATACCTGAGGTTATCAGTGTTCCGACAATCATAATCCCTAGAAGAATTCATTTGTACATTCGTTCTAGGAAATAAACGGACTTGGGAAACACACCTAGATATATTGGGGCAAGCAGCTTGCAAGCCTGCAATCAATGCGTCAGCTTCATTCTAGCGAACGCGCTGATTGCAAAACCACACCATCTCAGACTTTATTGTTATCTCAGTTACTGTGGTATAAATATATAAGAACGCTCCTTATACCTGGGAAAACGAAAGACTCACATCCTGATAGCAGAGGAAGATCGAGGAAGGGGAAATACCGATTCAAGTAAAAGAGGACCAATCCTATTGACCACGGGCATGTCCATACGTATTTCACCTGCAACGGGTGAGACAAAGTTAATTCAGGATTAAAGTAATCATGAAGGCTGTCTGGACAACCTCTTTCTCGAAGGTGCAGAGATAATCATATACCTTGGAACAGAAAAGGCCACAGGCCATACTCCATCAGCTGCTGAGGACGAGAATGGGATTTTGGCGAAGCTCACCAGCAGCGTATAAGTCGCGTACCACAGACTCGAGCCAACCCTCTCATCCCATGCAAGTTGGACGAGAGTCTCGAGAGGCTGCGAAAGCGTTCAGATTATTCAGGCGATGGTGAGCAAAACGTGAGCTGGGAGAGGATCACGATACACACATCATCGGCGCCAGCCTGAGCATCAACGAGGCTCATTATGTTACTTGAAGAATGACGATTGGTAAACGCGGATTGCTGAAATGGCGGCGGTCAGAACTGAGGACGAAGGCGCATTAGCTGCAGGAAGCTTTAGTTAGTCGAGAAAAAATCAGGAATTTAAAAGGAATACAGGGAGACTAATCCCAGATCAATTGTAAAGCGCCCGATTTACGGACATAGTCGACTGTCGAAGTACATTTAATTTTGATATGCATCTCTGGTTCCAAGTTGTATTATGAAAACTGTATAAAGAATCGTCTGTGAGATCGTTTCAAGGGCTTTTAGCAAGGGGCGATTACCAGGGGTACGAGTCGTTAAAACCGGTATAAATTGAATTGCATCCGTAGCATACATGTATGGCTACCATGTACGTAAGTACGAAATTACTATGCACGAAACCCAGCGGGAGCCTGCTGGTAATTTCACATCACCGGAAAATTCCGCCAGATACACTCATCGTGAATCAGGGTCTGATCGACGATCCTTAGAAGCTCACAGGTGACAGAAGGGGGTTTTTTGAATGAATCTTTTTTCTTCAGCTCATATGAGAGGCTCCAAACGTTCGGTTCAACACACAGACGAGTGTGTATTTTATCGTCGTTTTATCACGTTTTAGTTAACGTCGTCGGATTTGCGACGGATCCCTAGGAAACTACGACCAGTATGCACTCGATCCTAGTATTTACTTATCAAAATAACCGTACTTATTATGATATTTGCTGGTACTACTACGCTCAAATACTGTTTGTGGATTGGCAGTAACCATTAGAGTAAGTAATTGGGAATTCACAGCCCCCGCCGCAATCTCGATAGAAACTGGATCACTTGCTTGAGGACGAGGTAAAGACATTCCCATATAGACGGTGTACGTTAAGAAAGAAGACGGAGATGAAGAATTTGGTGAAGAAGATAAATTTCGACACATCAACGTCCATAGTACTAGTACTTAGACTATATACACTGCATTGTTCGTATGCACCGATTTGTTCAAATCAATGGTGGTAGCACCTTAATCGTTTTGCTTCGAGTTGGGGACTGTCCGACTGCTGGTGTATACAGTATAGTGGTGCTGACTCCTGGCTAGCTCTTGGAGGGATATCTCCTTTAAGTTCTGATGATATCTACTTATCAAAGAGCGAGAAGATAGGGTAATAGTTGACGGGCGTCCTGCCCCGAAGCTGCCGCCGATCAAGCAGCGTGCCTCGAGGATAGGGGACGGAACTCCGGCCCGGAAGTAGGTTCGCTATTTCCAAGGTCACGTCGAGGTCTGTCCGCAACTTCCATGACACGACCTCGTCTCTTCTTGTTATGGTACCTTACGACGTGTACGTGCGGGGTGCTGGCCAACGCTTCGACTCTGTCTTTAGATGCGAAGTCTTCGCCGTCAGCGGCAAAAGGATCAGACTCGGGTGAACTTGCTCCTGGCTTTCTGGGCAGTACGCCTCTGAAAGCGTTCAATAACTTATCTGGCTCTCAAGGACATCGACATTTCTTGCATCAGCACCCTGAGATTTTGGAGCGTGTAGGGAAAGCTCATCCTGAATTGCGGCGGCCGATCGTCTCTTTGCCCGTGGACAGCCCCACCAAGTCTTTCTGGCTCGACACGCCAGGTGCCAACCCCCTTGCGGAGACGGGGAGCACAGGCGAGCTTACCCGAGGTGCGGATGTCTGTATCATCGGTGGTGGAATGACGGGCGTCAGCGCCGCGTGGCATCTATCGAAATTATTACACGAGGAAGTGTTAGAGTCCGAAGGAGATAAGCAGAAGCCGAGCGTCGTGATATTAGAGGCTCGTCAATTCTGTAGGTCTTCCACACCTTTTCCAATAATCTTGTAGAGCTGAAAATATATTATCCTTATTCCAGGTTCTGGTGCTACAGGTATATCCTAGCTCAAATAAGAATACCCAAGTTCCTTCCTGAATCCTGATACCTCCGCTCCAGGACGCAATGGGGGTCACCTCACGCGCAACGTGTTCTCCTCGTTCTTATCTCGCCAAGCCGCGTACAATACCTCAGAAGCTATCAAGTCGTACCTTATAGAAAAGTACACCGCCGAAGCTCTCCTCCAGTTCATCACCGACAGACATTTGGAAGATGAAGTAGATTTAGTGGAGGGCGGGCATGTCACTATATTTAGGACGGAGGAGGAAGAGTCAGATGCGAGGAAGGATTACGAGGCTGCGAAAGCTGCCGGTTTGGACGCTGGCGGTGATATGGGAGTCAAGTGGATTGGGAATGAGGAATTGACTGAGGTGGGTCTGGTGCTTTGTCGTCGCTTTGGATACCTACCAACTGCCTGATTCGCCGAAATTCCCAGAAATACGGACTCGATCCCAAGCTGAACTATACCGGCGTATTCTTTGTTGGACACAACCTCTGGCCGTGCAAACTCGTCACGAAACTCTTCCAAGACGCGCAATCTTCCCCCAACAACGTGGATGTGTCTTTGCACACAAAGACGCCCATTACTGGTATTTCGCGGCGGCACATCTTCGACGAGGGCGACACACAGCCAGTACAAACGGCGTATGCTTCCGACCAAGTTCCAATATCTACACAAACCGAACACAACCGACGACGATGGACACTGGACACACCACGCGGACGCATCGGCTGCACGTACGTCATCCACGCGACGAATGGGTACGCAGGGCATCTCCTGCCCTTCCTGTCGGGGATAGACCCTCCGGAAACATGTCCTGCACCCTCTGACGTTGCTAGCGGCAGCAACGGAGGTCGCCCACCGCCTCCAGGAGAAGAGCACCCGCCTGTCCCTCTTCCTCACCCACACCCTGACCGTCCGGACGCCGAGCACCCCTTCCCGCGTGGCGTATACGGTATCACACCCACGCGCGGCCAGGTCGGCGCTGTGCGTGCCTCTGTTGGCCCGTCTGAGCTCGGATGGCTCAACTCGTGGGATGGCGGAGGTGGTGGATGGGAGTACTGGTTTCCTAGGTACCAGGACACCAATGCACTTGCAGCCGCAAACGGGATCGGAGCCGGCGTGGATATGAACAGCAGCAGCAGCAGTGGCGGTAGTAGTGATAGTGCTAGTGCTAGTGCTAGGAACCCGCTAATCATCCTCGGTGGTGAGAGAGAATTCGCGGGGGGAGGCTGGAGATGGGCATCGCGGACGACTCGGTTTTGAATCAGCGTGTGTCGACCGCGCTGAGGGAGTTCCTGCCGCGGTTCTTCCCTGGACAGTTTGCTCCTCTAAGTACCGAAGAGGAGGAGGCGGCGGAAGTGATTCAGCCATTAGGTGGAGAAGACCCGTGGGAGATGGAATGGGTGCGTACTTTCTCTCTCATGGAACAACGAGAAGGTTGGCCTGTTCTTATTTATATGGTGCTTTTTGTAGACTGGTATCATGGGGTTCACGAAGACTGGCGACCCATTTGTACGTTCTCGTCCCCTTTTACGTTCCAGCTTCTGACATCTGTTAATGACTCTTCTCTCGTGCTCTCTTCTAGGTCGGGCCAGTTGTTCCTTTCCCAGACAGCTTTGGTTCAGAAACAGTCAGCGAGAACGAATACGAAGGGCAATATATCGCGGCGGGGTATACAGGCCACGGCATGCCTAGGGCATACGCTTGGCACGTATTTGTTACTTCATTGCTTTGAAAGCGTGCTAACGCAAAGCATTATCGTTTGCCCCTTTAGCGCTGAAGCTGTCGCTGGAATGATCAAAGCTAAGATCAAAGGAGAAGAATGGGCAATACCTGAGTGGCTTCCGGAGAGATATTTAACTTGGGCTACACATGCATGAGGATCTTCCAACCCGCGAGGAGGAGATCGAGCAGCACGGGTTGCTAATCACGATCGAGAGGGGCGCGTCGTTGACCGACGCTGTCGCGCAGGCCAAAGCTGGATTCAAGACCTCAGCATATCGCGGCAACGGCTTGATGATCAGGGCGAACGTTGAGAGGGAGATCCGAGTCCGAATCTACCCCTGAATAGCAAGTGTAATTTAAGTCTACAGCAGAAATAGGATTGAATGAGGAATGTATCAGCACCAATGCAAACTGATATCTCTAGTGAAAAGAAATTGAAATGTTGTCGCGATTCCTGAGCTATGGGTGGTACAGCGTGTATGAAATAATACATGTACAGGTATTCCCCTCCCTTGTTGCGGCCATTTTACATAGCACCACTAATACAGAAAACATACAGAAAACATACAACAAGCATAAAGCTACAATGCCCCTCACATACACTAAAAGGTAATACATTAGAAAGAAGGAAAGCTAATGCCCCTTCAAGTTCCCCTCGCTTCACATCCTTGAACTGTACCAGTCAAGGCGGGCCCTCCAAACCCGTCCATGGCGATGGATTCATATCATCATTAATCGGCACTTGGTACGTGATGAATGCATCCAGCCCCTCCGTCCTGAACCGCTGCATGCACTCCTTCACCTTCTCGTCCTCGAACGCGGTGAAATTGCACTTGACGGTCTTGATCTGCGCCACCCCCTCTGGGAGGTCAGTCCACCGCGAGGAGACGAAGTCGCACAGGAGGTTCTGCGATGCGTCGCATAGTGTGAAATCGAAACGTTGTAGGTTGGGACAGAGAGGAGTGTCATCGTCTGGAGGAGGAGGAGAGGAGGAAGAGGAGGAGGAAGAGGGGGAAGAAGAGGAAGAAGAGGGCTCGCGAGGTTTGGCCATCTCAGAAATAGTAGTCATCGCTATCTCTCCTTCTCCAACATCGGCGATTACAGCTGCTGCTACGGCGTACTCTCTGGGGATCTCATCAACCACAGTTTCCTTCAAACCATCCGTCTTCTGAATCCACGAAAGAGTAAGCGCAGTATCGTCTTTTAGGGAAGACGTGTGAGGTTCGATGGGTATGGGGGGCTTTGTTGTTAACTCTCCTACTCCAGTATCTGCGACAGCAACTGGTGTTGCTACTGCTACGCTGGACTCTCCAGGTATCTCACTGGTCAAAGTCTCCTTCCTCCGCGAAAGAGTAAGCGCCTTCAAAATCTGATTCTCTGCAACCTCATTACTATCGAGCGCCGCTTCCTCTTCCCCAGTCACAGGTGGACCCATAAGGACCCTCACAGACCAATTATGCACGACCAAGTCCACCAGGGACGGTATCAGCCTCAAGCACACAATGAACTCCTCCGGCAGCATCGTCATCGACTCAATGTTCAGTTTCTCCAGCGGACACTTGCTCCTCTGCAGTAGCGTCCTAATCGCGCCGAGCGGCTCCGGCGCCATACTCCCCTCCGGCCTACCCGAGCGCCCCAGGATCTCGAGCTTGCGCAGCTTAGGCGCGCACAAGTTCATCAGCGTGTTTGACATGTGGAACGTGTTGTGCAGGTGCTGGTCGCCGTCGACGCACAGCACCTGCAGCTGCGGGAGGACGATGGGCATGTCCAGCTTGTCGTACGCTGGCAGCGATGCTGTGTGCGAGAGCGGGAACTTGAGCGTGCAGCTCTGCAGGCTCGCGCACTCGGCGAGCGTGGAGAGCATCTCGCGCGAGTCGCGGAAGAAGAAGGCGATGTTGGATTCAAGGTAGAGGTCCGTCAGCTGCGCCCACGGGATAGTAGGCAGCCGGATCCCGCCACTGAAGAACGTCAGCGTGAAATTGCGCAGCTTCGTGGCGCTCTCTGCGAACTTCAGGCTCTCCGGCCAGCGATCGACCGCGTCCGCATCCAGTGGGGTCCTGTTGTCCATTAGCGACATGCCCTCGAGGAGCGGTACGTCCTTCACCGTCAGCCCTATGAACGGCTTGAACATCTTCAGCGGGACCTGAAAGTCCAGCACCTTCCACCGTCCACACAGCGGCACCAGCACCTCCAACAAAGTCCCACACAGCTTGATCTCCTCCTCCGAGTCGCCTGCGAACCACACTAAGGATACACTGAGTGGGCAGGCACCCGAGCGGCCCAGCCACATCTCAATCAGGTCGCGCTTGCGCTGGAATCGCGCCGTGGAGGATGTGGGGTTTGAGAAGTTGACGTTGGGCGGGACGATATGCAGTGACGACCACACTTCGGGCGTGCCGATGGATATCCGGCGCCATTCGCTGCATACGCGGCCAAGGAGGACAGGCGCCTCGGAGGCGTGCATGACGGCATTCCGGTTCTGCGGCAGACACCAGACGAAGATGTCCTGCAGGATCTCGGGGGGCAGGCGTCGAAGCGGTGAGACGAGCCCCTCATGCGCTCTCGCCACCTCCTGCAGCCTGGTGCGCTTCTTAGTCATCTCCTGTAGCGCGGCCTCGAGCTCGGCGATGCGTGCGTCGTACGCCGACACTTTATCGTTGACGGACGAGACGTACTCCTTGATCTCGGTTATCTCTGTCGTGCTCGGAAGGTAATTTGTGTGCAGCTTGTCGGCGAATTTCGAAGGCTGTGTGGGGATATCGTCGGGGAGATTCTCAGGTCCGTTGTGGGCCTCAGGTGAAGATGAGATCATAGGGGGTGGCGCCCACTGCAGGACATAATTGTCAATAGTAGCTGAATGCAGCTTCTCGTAATGGCTTACTGTGGCGTCGTTATTGGGCTTCGAAAAGGCATGGTTCTCCATCACGTTCCTTGTCACTGACAAGTTAAAGCTGGGGCTAGTCAGGCTGCTGGCATCGTATTCAGGAGGAGGCGGGGTGGGTGGGTTGTCGCTGTCGCTGTCGTACGCCTCACTGGTCTGCGACATGGCTCGATCTTCTGGAGAGGTCTTTGCCGACCCAGGTATGAAAAAGCTGGGATGGACCAAAACGGCTTTGAAGATTGAATTAACCTGCTCTTCCTCTTCGTGAACACAGTGATCGATCTTCGACGACACGAAGGGGTAGATGGCGATCTTCTCTTTATAGTGGGGGTGGTATAGTGGGGCGTTATGTGACCTGGAAAGTTGATATACACAGAGGCAGCGCTCGGGACGAAGGAATCGGACGATCGAACAGCAATTCACAGCGCACGATTATAATCTCAGGCTGTTGTCCCTTCGGAATGCCGCAGAATTAGCCTAGCTATTCCTACTGGTAGAATACAGACTCACATAGACAAGTAAGATATTTATCCTTCCAGTCGATGATGATATTCCAATGAACTTTGAGATGAGAACGAGATAGAGTGGCCCCAGCGCAGTGGCCCCAGATTCTACTCGGATTCTGCGGCTGGATTCCCAAATAGGTCAAAACTTCGAGCACTGCTTTTTGTGTGCCCCACTCCAATTCCGCTCTTTCAAGTTTCAACGCTGGCATTTACTTACTACGTGGCGAGTGGGTTATATAAAACAGGAAAAGAAGGACCGAAAAGCAATGGCAGCCGTCGAACTCGCAGAATCATATGAGCATATGGACGTGCGGGACGTGAGCTCGGCTCGTCTGCCGCGACTCGTCTGCCACTGCGTATTGAACGACAAGCTTTGAATCATCAATGAATGAGACTCTGTTCTACAGTACCGTCCGTATTACGTTTCCGCAACTGCGGGGGCAAGGCTCGCTTCGCCATCCTATTAGTGCGTGACACAATTGTACATCACCATTTTCGAAAAGTCAATAGAAATTTGCATTCACATATTGCTAGAAGTATACTGCATATGTCTAGACATGTGCATATGCTTGCCCCCCCAAGTATTCCTGGTCATTAGCATGATCCATCGAGGCTTGAGAAATGTACAAAGTTAATCCGTTATTTTTTTCCTAGGGTTTTTCTTCAGTGACCTGTGGACTCACCTGTGAACGACCTGAATTGAAAATTTGATGTGAAGAGGCGGTATAAGGCACTGCCATCACGACTGAGCAGAGGACGGAGGAGAGTAAAGAGGGGTATCTCCAACAGGAGGAAGCTGTGCAAAGTCACCCACATTCAAATTTCCGAATGCCATATATCTAGATAGACGGATGATATGTCTGGCTAGAAGTCGTCCATAGTGCACCTCATCCATCATGTACTTAACGAGTTACACTAACATGTTATCTTCGTGTTACCCTCTGGATATTAGGGAATAACGTATTTATGTATCGAGTACAAATGGAAAATAGAGATAGAGGCCCATGCATGTAATAAATAAGGATCCCACATTGATCTATGCATATGTAACGTGTGGCTTGAAAGGGAGCTGAAGCATTATTCTTCCTTTTCTTTTCGTAGCAAATCCGGCCCTGATGCATATCGCATCGAGTAACGAGGTATAGAAGCAAGATGCTGCCCGGCCAAGACTTGGTATAGGAGCCGCAGAGGGTTGTAGTGCTGTGCCAAACGCTTCCAAAGCTCGACTAGAGGGACAGCGTCAGCATCAGCGGTGGGTTAAGCATAGGCAAAAAGATAGGCGTACTATACTGGAAGAATATGGCAGATAATGTGATTGGTTGGTTCTGGATAAGTATGGCTGAGTTCGACCTTCTGTTGATAGTTGAGCCACGAGATAGACGAACCTCTAGTACGAGATATGAAGGTAATCTATCATCCTCTGCGTTGGTCCGATTCGCCTCTCCTTTCCTCCTTGATGGAATATGAAGGGTAAATATACTCCTCCTAGACATCGTACCGAAATGAGATGCTTGAGCAGATTCAACAATGGCAAAATCTACCGAAATATCTTACCAGGTAGCCTCCACGGATCTTTACCTCTAAGCATCAATGCAAAAAGCGGGAAATGATGCATAAAAGCAAGGAGAGTTTCGATAGATGCTTGGACAAGTAGCGTCGCGAGACGAAGCTAAGCAACCAGGTCATCAGAACGATTGTGGGAGTAGGTAAGTTATGAAGAAAAGAAGTAGGATTTACCCCAGCAAAGAGCATATAATAAACCAGGGCCGTCGGGAATAAGAATGCCAGCAGCGTGAAGAGAACCGTTCCAAAGAGGAGTTGGTCGATATCGTAGGACCAGGTGTCGGTACGATTACGCAGGACGTTGAGTCTTTTTCCTTTTGGGCGCAGTCAATATCAGAGGTCAACTACCGGGTGATGGGTGCAGTAGAAATACCTCTGAAAACACCCCATAGGAGCCCTCCGCCGAGTCTGACGCCTGCAGCCCAGTATACTGCCTGCGCAAGTTCGTATCCTATCCGGAGATGCACGATCAAGAAGAGGATAGAATATCCGAGAGCACCGAGAGGAGGAGCGTCAGGCCGCCGAAGGAGGAGAGAAAGCCGAGAGTTGTGAAGAGGTACGGGGTTAATGGTGGTAAAATGGCTTGAAGCGAAATGGCATTGAACACGGAAAGACATACGTGGAAAAAGAGAATACACTCACAGTCCCACGTATCAATAACTCCGATGAAGGTGTTCACATAAAATCTACTTAATTGCGTGTTGAGTTTGAGACCTGCAGGCCACGCGTCGAGCCAGTATATAGCCTCTCTAGGGAAGCGAAAGAGCCATTCCTAGGATGAGGTTGATTTAAAATCTTGAAGACAAGCAGTTGGACAAAACATATGAGGTACCTGGATAGCCTGATTCGCATATTCGGCAAGAAGGATGCTGTTTTCTGACAGAAACGCGCCACAGGCCAGGCCGAGAGTCATGTCGTTCATGATTAGCCAGGCGGTGTTGAAAAAGCTGTAAATGAGACCGAGTGTCAAAAGAAGAGGACAAGAAGAGCGAAAGAAATGTCCACGGACTTTGTGTATCTTACAGAGTAAGATGCAATGTCGCATGTATTTTGCCTCTTGAGAGTTGTGACGTGCGTAATGAAAAAGACCGCTTGCTCAACTCGAACGTCGATTTGCTGCACTGATACGAAGTTGGTAAAAAGCAGTTAAATGATCGAGAAAGAAAGATGACCAGACCTATAGCTGATATATCCTTCAGCCGGGCATAACTCGGAGCCTTTGTCGAGGCGGAAGTATTCATGAGGTAGTGGACGTCAGGAAGGACAGGTAAATTAGCAAAACTTGAAACAAATTTAGATAGCCAGAGAAAACCTGCGGAAAAGGATCCGAGGTACGACGCAAGCGAGAGCAAAAATGTTGCAGTTTTAGGAAGGAGTTTGGGAGGTGACACGGGCGAGTACAGAAGGATTTGGATGAGAGAAGCAGCATTGAGCTAGAGAGAAAAAAGGTGTCAGTAAAATCGTAAGTAATTGGCGATGGAAGGTAACATACCTGGTTGATGGCCACGTCGTTCATAGCCTTATCAATGTCACGACATTGTGGACGAGTGAAGTCACAGCGTGCAAGAGCATTATATGGATCGCGAAGGGAAGTCGCTATTAACGGCGAAGGACGATCATTTGGCGTATTCACGACGTAGAAACGGAGGGAATCCGGAGTATGCGGGGAGTAGAGAACGTAGGAGAACGTGGGTTCGCGTTGTCCAAAATTCCACAATGTTAGGGAAGTGGGGACTGGTGAACGTCTCGCGCGGTCGAACTTGCACACCCCTAACAGCGTAGGATCACCCCCACACAATCTCTTCACCGCGTTCCACGAGGGCGACTTAGAAAGGGTGAGAGACAACGTGTCTACATTCTGGACATCTGGCAAGCCCTGAGTATGGATGAGTTTCCGTTAAAAATAAGACACAGATGCTTACATCAAGGACACCTGCAATACATATCGCAGGCTTCAGCCATCCGTAGCATATGCCGTCCTTTGTAGATCCATGAGGCCAGAATACCGTCGTGGACGTCGATGGCGGCGACGAGGACGATGGGAGCATGTCATGAAGGAGAAACGGCCACGTGACGTGCGCCCATTTGAAGTTGACGCAGCTCCCCCTCCGGACCTTTCAAAGTTGAACTGTACACGATGGACGCCACCTCAACATCAATACCCTCAAGACGCCCGGATGCCAAACGCAAGCTAGTTGTTGTAGGAGATGGTCAGTTCTTACGCGTATTTCCTTGTTCTGGCCTTTTGCGGGGTAGCTGATGGCCATACTAGGCGGATGCGGCAAAACATGCCTGCTCATTGTCTATGCTGAGAATCGATTCCCAGAAGTACGTCAATGGATCCAACACACAGATGAATTCGTCTCTTATCTTGTCATTCTTTTGATCTGCAGGCATACATCCCAACTGTATTCGAAAACTATGTTACTCTCGTTCAACACGACTCCAAACTCATTGAGCTGGCTCTCTGGGATACAGCCGGTCAAGAAGAGTACGATCGACTTCGACCGCTCAGTTATCCAGAAAGCGATGTAATTCTCATCGTCTTCTCTGTCGACTTCCCAACCAGCTTGGCTAACGTTCTGGATAAGGTACACTTTCTTTCACCGTACATTCGATTGCTAATTTGTCTCGTTCGTTCTCTTCCTCTCCTTTCCATGTACACAGTGGTATCCAGAAGTGTCACATTTCTGCCCCTCAACGCCGCTGCTTCTGATCGGTACGAAGACCGACCTGCGATCCGATCCTACGACCGTCCGCATGCTTTCTGCACAAGGCCAGGCGCCCATTACCCCTGAACACGGTGCGGCAGTTGCCAAAGACATTGGCGCAGGCTACAGGGAGTGCAGCGCGAAGACAGGCAGGGGAGTCAAGGAGGTGTTCGACGCTGCACTCCGAGAGAGCTTTAGAGGCCGCTGGGGGCGAAACATGAAGCAGAGGAAATGCGTGGTCATGTAGGGTCGCCGGACGTTGGAATTTTCACAATTTAGGAAATCAAGGGGACGACAGAATGTTCCTTTGATGGTTTATTTAATTTGTTCGTCGTTCTCCTTGTTTCTCCTCATTCGTTGCTTTCCTTTTCTTTTTTGGATATTACTGCTGCTCGCCAGCCGTTGTTGTACTTTGACCATGCCCACCGGGGTCGCGTTTTCGTACTTTCCTCGTCGAATATTTTCGATAAGCCGGATCCATCTTTCTTCACTTTCCTGCTTCTGGACACCCATCTCCTGCTTTTTCAAGATTTCGGACCTTCTATCTCCACGACCTTTGTCCAAAATACCTGAATGCATCTCCATAGCTGTCTTTTTTTACCCTCCTCTGTGTACTTACCATTATCGACATGCTCGCATATATCCCACGTACATATCTTTATAGCAATCAATCCTATACTCTAGACATCCAACTGCCTCTGGATTCATCGATCATCGACGTCGCGGAACTGCTTGATAATTGGGACAACAAAATATGTAATGATACAGGGATACAAGGCTCGCCACATCTGCAGGACAGATCGGAGAGTAAGGATGGGAGTATTCTATGTACAGGACAGCGAGAAATATACGATAACTACTTTGTAGGCGGGTCATTGTCACCAACCCGGCCGACTATGGCTAGAGGATCGCCCTAAGCTCTGGCAGATTGAGGTGGCCATTTCATCGCGCCATTCTAAATATCCATCCAGATATCCGTATATCGGGCCCTCTGGACTGGATATTTCCGCAGAGCATTAAAGAATTAACCGACATCATACCGCCAACGTCCGCAACCTATACCTCCTCCTCCCGCCAATTACTGTCAGAGTCGAGGTCATGCGCATCCGGGTCAAGAGATGTCGGCGGACCCCTGAGGCCCTTACGCAGATCAGGCGCCGCAAGCAATGCACCCTCGACCGTCCGCTTGCCTTTAAGGATCGTGTTCGTCTTCTCAACCATGTGCAAGCCCACCTCAGCGAGACCTTCCAATACAGGATTGTAGATGGCCGATGAAAGCGGTCCTTGGACGCCCGCCAGCTTGATCTTGCCCTCCGCCACGAGCAGCGCGGCGATCGCGACCGGAATGCCCACCGTGCGCGCCATGGCCGACGCAGGCCGCTCTCCTTGGAATCCCACGTTGGGTGTCTTCGTCCCGTACGTGATCAAAGTCGAAGTATGCACCTCTCGCTTATTGTGCCCTCGAGTGCTGTCCTTCGTGATAATCTCGTGCGATAGGACAACCATATCCCGCTCGTGCTGCTCGTATTTCAGCTTCTGCGAGAGGAGATACGCGAAAATGTCGAGGGGGGTCAATGGGCCTTCAGGCAGAGGCGGCATAGGTGACCTTTGTGCTTCTCGAATCATGGGAGACTTGACCAAGCCTAGCCACTCAAGGGCATCTTGAAGAGGTCCTAGATATGGCACAGGGACGAGTGACGACAAAGACGGGAGGACGCCTTCCTGAGTTTTGAGTTTGAGTGAGAGACTTTGAGCGACGAAGGTTTCCCAGCTTTCGAGATTGGTGATAGGATGAACGCTGTTGAGGAGGCCAATCTTAGAAAAAGAACCCATCAAAGAACTGAAGCCTGGATATCTAAAGATATGAGCAAATCAGCATGGTCACGAAAGGCTCCACGGGATCGATGCTTGGCAAAGAAATTACCTGAGGGTACCACGTACAAAAGTCGAAAGTTTAGGCTCCTGGTTAAGTTTATATTGGTCGATGTAATGAAGACTATTCCGATTTGGCAAGCCTTCAAGTTCGAAATCCGGCGTGATGGGTATGTCAGGGAAGTACGAGGTAAGCAAGTATCTGCTCGGTATATATTCCTCCTGCAGCCACTTTTAGGATGAAACCGGTACGCATGGCATTGACACTTACCTTGGCGTTTAAGAGGTATCTGGCGTCATTCAACGCTGCAGTCAGCACGCCCTGCGGCCGCCAACTAAATTTATACCGTAGCGGCACATGCGAGTCTTCAGGAGCAGGCAAACCTCCGCAGAAAGACGTGAAGGACTGTATTTCTTTGTTACTCTTCTTCAGCCTGGAAATCAGCTCTCTCGCCGAGCAATGGTCGATGCCCGGATCAAGACCGATTTCGTTCAGCAACAATACGCCCTTATTCACAGCACTGTAAAATAAAACGTCAAATTCAACACAGTCAAAAGGAGCCTAATGGTCAGACTTACGCTGAATGGAGTTTAGACATATCTCTGCTGATATATGACGCTGTGACCAAGTGCTTCCCATGGTTGATACAATCTTGGGCAACCTTGTGATGCATAATCGCTGGCAACAAGCTTTATCATGGAATCTGAGTTAGCCTCCCAGCCACAAGGCGTGCAAGATAGCCACGTGGCATACCTTATGACCACATCACTTTCTTGGACAAGCGACTCGTAGGATTTCAGGTCATGAAAATCGATAAGTCGGTACTTGACATTAAGATGCGGAGCGACCAAGGCCTGTAATTCGAGAAGTGAATTACTGGCTGCATAGCATAAAGTCAATTCCATTGAATTTCAGGCGCATGTAAGGAACTCCATACCAATAACGAGTTCAATGTCAGGTCTTCGCGCAATCATGTCCACTGCCGGTTGTGCGACCATCCCACTTCCCAACATGAGGATCTTCTTTGGCTGCGAACGAACGACCTTGGGGGTAGTAGGGACCTCGTCGGTGCTACCTGCTTCCGGGGTATCCGTTTGGAAATACTGGCGAACTGATGGGTAGAGCCACTCGTGTTTTTCCGTGAGACGTCCGTCTGCAGCAATGGTTGCCTTCTGTAACGCTTTCGGATATTCACCACGAGGAGACGAGGTGTGGTACGTGATGAGATCCTCCAGATATGGTTTCAGCGCAGAAGAGAAGTGGTTTGACGCATCCAGTGGAATTGAAGCAGGCAAAATATCGACAGACATCATTTGAACGGAGGGCAATTCCGAAGGCAGAGTTTGGGGCCGCACTTTGTAAAAAGGAGATGTAAGGGTAGTTGCTTGCGTGAGGAATTCGAGTCCGCCCTGTCCAGAGAATCAGATATGGTTGATAATCAAAGGTTTGATAGAAGAAAAACCTGGACGTCACAGCTTATATCACCGATATTAGTGAACCGAGCGCCACCGAACGTCTTTGCGCGGGCAAGGGCGACAGGAAGTTGATCGTTGGTCATTAGCCTTGGGAAAGAAGGAGACCATCCAGTACCATTAAGAAAGAGTGTAAGGTACGGAGCAACCTGCCCACAAGGTCAAAAAAATCGCAAAGAAGTCTAAGGTCATGATGTATTTCACCTTCTCTGCGAAGACCGAGGTATAGGATTGAGGCGACTGGTAATAATGGTCTCTATCATACTTGCCGCCGTCGATCCTGACGAAGTAGTCTGCGGGTTTCGCGTGAACAAGGTATATCTATGGCTCGTTATAGTGAGGTTTTTCTCTATTCATGGGGTGAATGTACCTTGTTCAGATCGACGTTCGACCCAGTCCCTGAGATACTGAGAGTAAGCGGGAGTTCAAAAGACCAAGGTATGGAAATTATTTACTGCAGCCTTGCATGAGGGAAGGGAGGTCAGTCACTTGGACTTTCTCGATCGGAAGCTCGGATAACATAGAGAGACATCCTTCAGCAACCCGCCCTGTCCTACACTCCAACATTAAAGTCATATCATAAAAGTGCGTGAGGATGCGTACCCAGTAAGTCCGAAGATAAAGGGTCCTAGTTGCGGTGGAGTTCCTTCATTCGCAATGACTGTTCCTATTTGGCGTAAAGCAGCGCGAAGTTTGTCCAATGAAGGAAGGGTATGAGGACGAGGGGTATACTTCACAACGGTAAGGATGTTATGTTAGACTTTCAATGCCGAGAAAGAAAAAGTTAGACATGGACGCACGAGAAAGGGAGACGCCACCCCGATTTCAAGATGTGAATGTGCCATCGATGAAAGAGCTTCAAGAACTCCGGCAACTGTGAAAGGGGTTAGGTATAGCATATATATGCTTCATTGGATCAAGAAAGACGAACCTCCTGCAAACCAACCAAACCCGACCGTTCGTTTGCCGTCCTCTTCGTTTGTAAGCAATTCGTAGTCAATTAACCGCGGACGAGGGCTTTGCGCGGGATCAACTATATTGACGAATTGAGCTAGAAGTGGTGTGTTGTATGGCTGTCCTTTGGCGGTATGAGAAAACATAAGATGAGTCTGCGGTTCGTCGCGACTGTAATCTTCGGAACTGTCATATTGGACTTCTTCCAAAGGAGGCTCCTTGATCCCCAGAATTATAGTTGAATCCCTCAACGAAGTAACTACATTGGCGCCTGCCTGTAAGCAAGAGAAATGAATTAGCATCATGAATTGAGGTTGAAATTAAACCAGAGAAGAAAACACTGGATACCCAGGGTGTGTTCAACCGTCTGCCTGGCAGAATTTGAACCTCGAGTCCCTTCCTCACAGCACCGCGGACTGAACCCCGTATAAATTTAACTACTCAGACGTAGGGACAAACGTACTTTTCTGTATTCATCATCGTTGAACACTCGTCTGGAAGATGTCACGACATCGACAGTCGCGCTACCAGACGACGTTAGCCCATACACTGCGTCTGGGGTAAGAGGCGCACGCCGTTCCCATATCCTCGCGGGATCCTCAGAACTAGATGTTTGAGCTTATCAGGATTGTAAAGTGGACAAATGCAAGATGACGTACCGTATTCCAATCTTCACTGGTCGAACACGTCGACCACTGCGTGCAGCATTACGAGCCAAAGCATAAACTGGGTGAATATCCATGGTCGATGTCCTGCACTGATCTTGGTATGTGGGTTATATACTTATTGGCAAAGAGCCTTGAGATCCGAGCCGACGGGAGTAACAAAGGATTAGCTAAGTCGGCACATACGACCTTGATGGGCAAGCGTTTTGACAAGCTTGGAGTAGGATTCTTCAATACGTCACCACGTGAGGTTTCGTGATATAGGGTTATATGGTGATGGTCAGGGAATAGACGCCCTTAGGACGCAATATAACGCGTTGAGGTTGGGGGTTTGCAGGAGTTTGGAATGGATGAGATCAATCCCGAGGGTGAGCGTTTGACCGTCTCGAAGGAACCCTAGTCTTGAAATGTGAATGCCGTACGCGTCACTGGTTATATATATATTCGCGACGTGAATGAGAAATGTTTCTGACAACCAAGTGGGGGGAAGTATGCTTGTCCTGGAAGTGAGTGAGCGGGGTTGTTAAATTTGCCTTAGTGTCTGAGAGTCCACGTGCAGAGACAGGGGCTTATCATCAAAAAAGGCAACACCGCCTGCTTAAAATCATTATCTCAACCCAGACGTATATCATCTCTAGGATAAGAAGTTCGAGGCATTTGCAAAATTAAGGCCAGAGTTCGTATTGGAGTTGATAGCGATAACAGCTCCCAATCTTCCCACAAACCCCAGTGGTGGATCCGAAAAGATACGACGCGTCGTGGAACCTCCGATGTCATCAAATGTCGTCCTCAGGCCCGTCCTCTATCATCTTCGCATAGTCCTCGTAGCTGGCGAATGTCGGTAGCGAGCGCAGCTTCTTCCTCTTCTCGCTCTTGGTTTCCTCCCTCTTCCGTTTGTTACCTATGGAACCGCTGATACCACCCCATACCTCTTCTCCTTCAGGATCATCGTCAGCATCGGATCCGTCATATTCGATGAGGCCATCAGGTATATCCCCGTCCAAAGAGATAAGGTCCTCGTTGTCCGATCCTTCGACTAATGAAAGTCCGTTATCGTCTTGTTCTTCCTCGTCCTCGTCCTCATCTTCACCATCAGAGTCCAAAAGCTCCTCTTCGTCATCATCAATATCGACATCGCTATCTGCCATGAGATCGTCGTCATCTCCTGCTGCTTTGGGCATAGTAGCTTGCATAGCCTATTGATAATGATTAAGATCCCGGAAGAATGAAAATCATGAAAATTACGTACTTTCCAGATCTCTGCTTCGTCTAAGTCACTGTCTTCGTCTTCGTCTTCGTCTCCATCTTCATCCGCCTCGGCAATAGGCTCGGCCACCTCTTCATCGCCAGACTCGGCGGCTTCTTCTAGATCAGCTTCATCTTCATCTTCATCCTCGTCCTCCGACTCGTCTTTACCGTCCTTCCGCTTATTGACTTTAGATGCCTTGGCCTTTTCCCGCTGGCTTTTCCTCGTAAAGTATTGATAGAAGAACATCTAAAACAAAACAAGAAATAATATAAGATCAGTATTAACCGTCCAAGCACTGTGTGTGAGCGACGAACCTGGTCCACAGGAACATCTTGTGGCTTTTTGTTCAAGAAAGCTACATTGTTGACCATCGATTGATTGCCGACCTCGCCCTTCATCAGCTTCACACCTTCAACGGCACTAGCGGCCGGCTGCATCGCGCTGGCGCCTTTGCCTGCAGTTTCACCTCCCTTGAGCTTCTTGGGGTTCTTGTACACAAACCGATCGAGGAAATGCGAGAGTGTATTTTGTGAGAGGTCTGCTGATGCCGTGAGTGGTTGGGAGGAGAGCAGCTGGCGTGCGTGTAATGATACTGCGGGGTGGTAGTGGTTAAGCAGGGGTGTCTAATGGGACGCAAAAAATAGGATTTTAGCAGGGAGAAGATGGGCAAAGTTAGGGATCATTTACCAGCTCCCATAGAGGCAAGCAGGACGCATGCGCAAACTGGGGTTCTCGCTTCCGAGGGTCGTATGTCTCTGAGGTCTCTTTTGGTGCTTCGTTTATCATGGAGCGCAACCCGGGAATACTGCTGAACAACTAATAGAGAATGAGCCGTAGATCGAAGATTACGTTGAGACACAACGTACCTCTCCAAGCAAGAAGAGACCACCAGCAACAAACTCAGTAGCACCTCCTCCGCCGCTAACGAGGACCTGAACGAATCGGCGAATCAAAGCTTTGACCCGTTCTCCATCTCCGCGACCAACATCTGCCTTGACCGATTTGAAGAAAAGGTTCAGGTACATGGCCTGTTTAGACGAGGTCACTAAGCGTGTGTCGAATAGGGAGGTGTAGAGTGTACGGTAGTATCGATCCGTTATTGATTTAGCTGTAGCCGAGGAGGATGAGGACGAGGATGCATCGGAGGGAGAAAGCGAAGCTGTAATTTGTTGTATCAGGACCAAGGCCTGGAGAGAGATATTGAAGGTCGAGGTGTGCGTGATGAGGAAGAGTGTATCGATGTGTTTATTGATTCTAAAGAACAAGAGGATGTCATGTTAATTGCACAAACTCCGCAAGTAAGACAAACTTACCCAGCGTCTCCTGCATCAATTTTTGCGAAAGGTAAAGCACGGTTTACTCCAGTCAAGATGGCAGAGATGAGCTTAGAATTCGAGTCCTCTACCTCCGTAAATCCAGCGGCGCCCTTGATTTCAGTCTGTTTGCCTTTGCCTTTGTTCTTGCCTTCCCTTATTCTGCCTCCTTTGTCGGTTTTGAATTTCGTGGCCTCGTCATCGCCTTTCGGAGCCTCTTCCTCCTTATCCTCCTCAGACCCTTCGCCCAAGAGCTCCTTGAACATCTCAAAGTACACATCGATCAGTTGCAATGCAACCTCGCGGTCCGCCGGCGTCAAGACGATCTGGTTGAACGTCACTGTGGCGTAGTAACGCGCATGGGCGTTGCCACCTTTTTTCTCTGGGGAAGTTGCAGCTGATTTTGGCTTGGGTTTCGAAGGCTCGGCGTCACCGAAACGGACGTGTTTGTTTGGGGCAGGTGTTGACGAGGAGGCCGCTGGGGCGGCGGAAGGAGGGCGGAGGATAAGGGATATGATTTCTCGGACGATGACGGCTTTCATGGCTGGATGACTTTGCAGCAGCTGAAGCAGATGATACGATGCGCGAGAGGCCAGGGACTTCTCTGTATCTCCCTAAATGGTCAAACAGGTCAACATAACTCGGTATGAATGTAAAGAAGATTCTTTTACGCACAAGTTTATTCACAAGCAGACGCAGTAGATTCTGCTCTTGTTCGGATTTGTCGCGAAGGAGGGTGAAAATAAGTGTGATCGTTTGTGTTCGAACGTAAGGAAGAGGATCCAATGAGAGAGTCTAGGTTATTCTTGATTTAGATAACATCTTGTTCGCAGAACCTGAAGATTCTTACCTCCAGAATCTGTAGTACAGAGAAGAAATACTTCTTTAACCAGTCTTCGAAATACCAGACCAATAAGTGCTCGTCTGTTACCGCAGGATGAAGTAGGGGCTGATCACGGAAATATCTAGTTTTTTCTGTCAGATATAAATAAACCAGTAGAAGGTTCTTTCCTCACTTGAGTTTCCGATCTGGAGCCCCCCCGCCAACCCACCAATCGACGATACACCTAAGAGCCTTAAGACTCTCTTCGCGACCACCTTTTCCCTTTCCTCTTTCTGCCATCGTCTTGAGGGTCTCAAGGGCTTTGACGTTATGAAGAGGGCTGCTTTGGACCAGCAAGGTCAAAGCACTCAGTCTGTCGGACAAGGTACCGGATTGTATGATTTTGGCAAGGAAGCTAGCTTCAGATGACGACGAGTTAGACGATGACGATGTTTGGAAGGTGCGGATGTCCGTTTCATGAAGTTCTGCGGCTTTTGAGGACAATGTAGATAGTTGAACGGGGGAAATTATGGTCGTTGAAGCCGTCGGTGCGAGACGGGGGAGCGCGTTGTACCATTGCGATGTGGGCTGGAATATGAAGTGGGATTTCGAGTTGAAGGATATTTTTGTCGGCAGTACCACTTTGGGTTCCTCTGGACGCGGCGGGACGTCTACCTTCGGAGCAGGTGCTGACTCTGTTTTTGTGGCAGGAGCTTTCTTCTCTTTCTTGGAAGGCTTATTGGGAGCAGCATTCTTGGAGATTGGAGATGTTTCCTTCCCTTTGCCCTTCGCCTTTGGTGCATCCTGAGGCTTGCTACCCTTAAGACTCAGATCCTTGAGAAACTGCGAAACATCCGTGGCGAGAGTTGGCTAAAATACAATTACTTGAGTAATGAGAAATAACAGAAACGATGCATTCACGTCTTTGTTATCAGAACCAGTTACTGCATTTCTATCCATATCCTTCATCAGCTCGACATCTGCCTTGCTTCCCCCGAACGCTAGGACGTGGGCTTTCGGTATGCTCTTTGGCTTCTTGCCATTTTTTGCGATCGGCTGCTTTGCATGTGGTTGCGACTTTGATTGGGAAAATGATTGACCTTTTTCTTTGCGTAGACGAGCCATAAGGCGGCTGATTAGAACCTCGAAGTCCGAACTTTCAAAAGAAAGCTCGAAGGAAGTCTTGTGGATGGCGAAACGGCCGTTGCTCAAATCCGAATTCGGCGCCAAAAATTCCTCTTGTACATCACGTGACCATCTACATATTTAAATGCAGCGACCCTGGCTGACTCCTGAGATTTTAATTATTTTTTAACCAAGGTTCGCGTCAAGTTCGCGTGAATGTTCCAGTAAAAGAACCGCCGTGACTCAGGATGCTCTTATGGTGGGTGTTATTTAGCAATAAACCTTGAAGAACACTCATGGGTTTTAGCAGAGAGCTTAGCGAGTTTCAGGGTTCTCGACGACGCGATTTATTCGCGATCAGGCTATTCAATTCCTATATATTGGACTCTCGTAAAATGGAGGCGTCAAATCATATACATTTCACCGCTATTCCTGAACCTGAAGGTCCGCATGGATACTATTTAAACCCTAAAATCGCGACCTCTGTCAACCGATCCTCCTATAACCCACCACTTTCTCCACCCACCCAAAACTAATTATCATGTGCTCCGGAATCCCTTGGACAATGCAAGACGCGCCTCAAGAGCTCCTCGACCATATCATACATTTTGCCCATGACGACCGAAGCACTCTCTGTTCTGCCAGGCTCGTCTGCCATGCATGGAACGTTTCTGCACGAGTGCATGTCTTTCGTCGCCTTGACCTCCTCATCACTGAGACTCCAACACCTACCGACTCATCGCATATCGATACCGATTCTCTCATGAAACCCAACCCCGCAAACCCCGGAAATATAGAATGGGGCACCGCAAAGTTTACGCGGTTGTTCCAGCTGTTACATTCTAGCCCGGATATGGCTTATTTCGTTCGCGAAGTAATCATCGGAAATACAACCCAGCTGCGTCCAGGACAGTGGGAAGTGTATGAGCTTCTATTCTCCGTGATTTTATCTCGACTTAAGCGAGTCACAGCGCTCTATTTGCGCGAAGTCGACTGGTGCCAGTTGTCGCCTGCCTTCGCCCATTCCATCATGGGGCTTTGTCAGTCACCGAACCTGGAACATCTGGATGTGTGGAATTGTCAGATGCCGAGCATGGAAGGTCTTTTGGATTTTTTGAATTTCTCCTGCGGATTGAGCACTCTTCGCCTTTCTCATATCCGCATTCCCATTCCACACGATCAGGTATCTGCGGTGATGCCATCCTCAGCGAACATCGGCACCATCAACAAACTCATGCAGAGGCCGAGAAAGCCACTGCAGACCCTGACTATCGAAAGTTTTCCCCTTTCACCGATAGTTTACGCCATTCTTGCGACGACACCCTGCTCGGTTGACGTTACGAAGCTTCACAGCTTGGTCCTCAACCACGTCAATGACCTGCCGAGCGTGCGCCGCTTCCTCCGAGTCGCCGGAAACTCTCTCGAGTACCTCGAGATGCGGACTGCATCATGTAAGTACATTATGTATCGCCGCAATAGCCCTAAATTAATTATTTTCGACCACAGGTCAAAGCCGACAACTGACAGAACATGGATTTATCAACCTCACTCTTACTCCACGACTCAAAGGTCTCCGCCTCTCTGGCCTTCACTGGACAAGTACGATACACCCCGCCGACTATCTCCAACACGTCTTCCGTGTCGGCGATGGCTCAGAGCCAAGCCCCGAGTCTCACCCCTTAGAATGCTTACACATCGTTGTCAATGCTTTCAAGCGGAATACCGAAGCCTTCAACTTCAGCAAATGGCGGATTCTCGACGACATTCTCTCCGGGCCTTCCTTTACTTCCTTGAATAGGGTCGAGATATTTGTGCATGTCGCGAGTATGCGCCCCGCGGATGTCGATCCGACCGAGTTTATAAAAGAGTTCCCTGAACTTCACGCATCTAGTAAGTTCCGTGTCGTTTGTTGTTAGACGTACTACTATTTTCCACTCGGTGGCCCGGTATTCCGATTCCTTACACGTACTATGATTTGTATCTTTCCTAGACCCTATCTCGAGATATTTCCATTCTACATGTAGCACAGTTCACGTACTTTTCTTATTTATAAATAGATCTCCATTTGACCTCGAGCTCGTTCGCAACTCCTTCAGAACTGAACTCCTATGTAGCTCACTTTGCTTCGCCTTGATGTAACAATTAATAACCCGAAGCACGATTCTCCTGTTTTAAGTTTCAACGTTAATATCACGATCCCGAAGGGCACCCTTCCTTGGGATTGAAATCACAATTCGAACAGATCGGTATAAAATGGTATTTTACACACAAAACGATAGCAAAAGAAAAGCGAAAGGGGCATAGTAACTAACAGTCTTTCGACACAAAATAGAATGTTACGAACGAAGAGAGAAATGAAGAAAAGCGATCCGATCCACCACCTACCAGTTATCCTTCTAGCCATTACTTGTTAATTCCATGGATTTCAAACACTATTCAGGCTTGTCAGGACCAACTTTCTCCGTCCCGACCAGGCACACGGCCCCTTGCTTGTTCTTCTCCGTCATTGGCATCACCACTACCCTTATTATAAGCAGCTTTCACTTGCTCAGCAACGACCACGCCCGTCCTCTCACCGCCTCCCAACGGACTGCTCTTAAACCTCGTGCCCTTGGCCTGAGTGCCATGCACGTTCCTGCTCGCCACGACCCCAGTTCCTCCGACTGACGGCGCAGGCGAAACCGGAGCCGAAGGCAACAATATGTCCTTACTCGGGACACTATGCATCGCACCCGTGCTCGGCGCGGGGCTAGGGGCTATAACGGAGGCCGGGGTAGCGTTATCGACCTGACTTGCTGTATGCACGACACCCGGTGCAGGGCTCGCAGTCACGCTGGCAGTGTTACTACCGGAAGACTGAGCGCTTGCAGCCGCCAATCTGCGTTTCCGGTCCAACAAAATAGCCTCCAGGGTCGGTGCAGGCGATGCGCTTCTAGAAGGCACTTTCTGGGGTAGGGCGTCGGTGGGGGGCCCATGGGTACCAGAAGATAGGCTTCCGACCAAGAAGGGTAAGCCTAACAACGCTGCAACTGGATATGACAACGAGGGCACTACAGCAGCGGGGGCAGAGAGTGTCTCGCGTTTCGCATCTCCAGGGAGGGGCTTGAGAGGCACCTCAGTCGGTGCGGGCAGCAGCGGAGATCCTATACCAGAGTCTGACGACGAGACGCTGCTATGTTGCTCGAGGATGACGGAAGGAGGATGGCGGCCAGTGCCTCTGATAGGTCTGGGCATCTGGATAGGAGTGCTACCTCCAGTACTAACGCTGTAGGGGATGGGACCATGCGGAATCTCCTGATTACCCCCTTCGTGAATGCGGACGGTCTTATCCCCTCCAGAGGCACGAGCGTTGGCGTCGACTGTGCTCATCTCCCTTTCATTAGAGTCCCGTGGGATTGGCGGGGCGCTCCTGGCCCGGAAAAATCCCAGACCCTTTAACGCGGTAGGCATTTGCGCAGTTAGTGCAGAAGCCATCTTCGTCTGACCGTGTCCAGGGTTGCTTCCTCCAGTTGTTGGGCGTTGATTGATAGAGGAAGGACGACTGGACTTGGGGCCCTGAGGAGTTCCTGGTGTGACAGCGTCTCCTTCTTGCTCGTAGGTGACGATCGCAGGAGGCACCTGGTACGGATCCCCATGCGCACCTTGGGTATCGAATTCGTCGTAAATTTCTTCTCCAATTAGTTCTACAAACAAAAGTGTGGCGACATCAGTAGATGAGCAGATAATACCAAGAACCGTTGCATACCTTCAAGGACATCTTCCAGAGTTATAATCCCAAGTGGCATAACAGCCGGGTCGAATCCTTGTAGAAACTAAGGGCAGAAGAAAAAAGGGAAAAAAGTGCATGAGCACAACCTACAAATGTAAAAAAGGACACAAAAACATACCTCCGCAGCGCCTTCCTTCGCCAAAACAGCATCAGCGGGCATACTCTGTTCAAGCACCGACATCGAAGTCATTCCAGCAGCCACCTTCGGCAACTGAAAGCCAGTAATCTTGCTCTTCTTAGGCTCTTCGCCAAGGTTCTTCTTGTCAGAACTACCAGTAGCGCCCTTGCCAGTCACGACATTCCCCTTCTCATTGGCGCCTTCGTCTTTCTCTGCATCGTGCGCGTTTGCATTGCCGTTCCAATTGCCATCTCCCAACCCGACGTGTTCTAAATCAGAAGACTGGCTGCCGACTCTCTTAATCCCAGGAGATTTCGAGTCCTTGATAGTGTCGCCGTCTTCTGTCCCTTCTTCGAGGTCCTTCGTATGCTTGTGCCCCCCAATGAGCCTTCGACGTCCCGAACGTTTCTTGCGCTCGGAGGAACGTTCTTCTCTTCGTCACTAGACTCTGTGTCAGAATCGGTGTCGCCCATTCCAACGCGCTCCCTAAGACGTTGGGTAAGACCACGCTTGACGGCCTTCTTTACCGATGCGGCCTAGGACAGAAGATCAGATGGGTCTTACGATTATAAGGGACGCAATCTACCTTTTCGACGCTGAAGCGACTGACGATAGCCATATGACTCCTCCTTCCTGGAATTTGTCAAGCATGCCTAACAAAGGCTCGTTATTTGGGACGAAGGGCACTTTATTGAGTGGTATCTTGCGCAAAGGCGTGGCGTCTAATGGGGTTATATCAGTATTATACTCCAGAGCAGCACACACAATAATTGTTCAGCTTACCCTTAGGATCGAGTAAAACACATTGCTTAACCAACAAAATTCCTATGATTTTCTTGACCTTCAGGGTTCGTGGTTTCTGTTTCTCACTATAGATGGAACTGTCGTCCGCCGATGCAACAACTGAGATGGGCACATCCACTTCCTCGTAGACAGGAACACGACTGTGTCCAGTTTGACATATCTTCTTCAAAAGGTCGTAATCGAGTTTGGACTCGATAGAAAGCATAAAGACATCGCTGATGGGAGTCATTGCCTGAATGGATTTGTACGTTAGATTTAAATATTCCTCCAGGGCGAAGGAGGTCTGACCTGCTTCACGACCTTTTCTTGCAAATCGAGCGTAGCACCGATGATTGTGACAGTATCAGTTTTAAGATCGCCTCCATGAGTGGCCTGAGTAGAATGCATGGCGATGAGTTCCTTTAACTCTATGATTCGTAATTTTCAGTTTATATTTGGCGCTGAATAGAAGTAAAAGCCGACCTGCTCTCCTGTAAATGATACCATGATGGGACCCTAGAACAAATTCTAAGAGTTTCGCAACAGGCCAGGCAATGACACCCTATAGCATTTTCAGGCTTGATTGAATGTATTAATAAAGGAGTTGTGACCCACCATGACATAGATCAAGATCTTCGTAAACCCAGCCATCTTGGCACCAAGGTATAAGCCATGGCGGGTGAAGAGCGATTGGGGTATGATTTCAGCGAAACTAAAACCAAAGTATATTAGTAATAGAAAGCGAAGAGGGAGGAAATTGAATTTTGTTTAAAAGACGAGAACTCGGCAGTTGATGGCACACGAGGTCAAGTAGAACGCGTGACGTCATATATACTGTAGTTCAGATATCACTGCTCAAAGGCATAAATCGCTCAGGTGGAAATCACTAAATAGCCTACAGTAGCTATAGTCTAGAGCTAGAGGCACTTTCGCGATTCTAGCCTAGCAAAGACTATGTATACGCGTCGAAAAGCATTCCCTATCCATTGCTGATAGTGCGGCAAAGGTGGAACGAGGGTTCCTTCGCAAGAGGGGTCGAATACTCACATAACAATAAGGACAGTAGATACGACTACGCTCTGTACGCCTCCTCCTAAACGGGATCTGCGATGACAGGAAGAGACTCGTTGACGATCATGTTTGCAAGGAGGAGGGTCACAAGAAGCAAGTGGCCATTCTTCGAATAGGCATGATCTTGTTTGCGTAATTTCGCTGGTCTCTATAATATTAATCAGCCAAAAGGCGTTGTAAGCAACTGATAGGAGGCCGAAGTGAAGAACGTACGGTGTGCCGCTAATGCTGAGGACGTTGAGCTGAGTCTCGTCGAGACTCATATATCCCAATGTTAGACCGGCAAACAGACCCGACATAAGGACAAGCACAGGTATGAGGATGGCGAAAACGATAAACTTGGGCTGGTGTGGATCAAACTCGCTGTGACGCTTTGCGAGCGTGAAGGAGTTGCTGAGGCCATTGTCGCTGTCGCGATGAAGGATGCGTGGCGCATATTGGGTGGCTACTGAGAGGAGAATATAGAGGAGACGCGAAGAATGGGAATTACGGACAGTAATGGGAACAGGAACCATTCACGTTGGTGGGAAGAGTGGTGAAAGAGACACTGCCCATTTCACGATTGTCCTATGTGCTGACACATCACACCTACGTGTTGTCCCACGCTCATTTGCATCTAGCTTCCGGTGGGGTTAGGGGTTTCCAGGTGACCGTCTGTACAAGGTTGGTAACGATTAACGCTTGCTTAATACGCCATATACGAGAACCTGGAAATACTGAAAGTGATAGACGATGGCGACAACGAGAATGTACTAAGCGAACATTTAGAAGCCAGCGGCATTGCTTCCTTTAGCGCCGGAGGCGAGATCAACACAATAGACAGTATTTGCAATCAACGTCGCGAAAACAAATCCCGATAAATAAGGGGCCGGAAGATTACAGAATAAAAAGGATAGGCTTCGCTAGTGGTATTCTGCACCGACACCTTCAATCATATGCAAGATTTAGTCACCGTCGGAATATCGAAATGATTCAGACGACATGCATTCAGCAAGACGCAAAATAATCGTATAATAAATGGGTATCGTATTATTGTGTGAAACTATATCCGACCGCAAAAAATCATCCATCCAAATTAAGCGCCGACGGTGACAGGACTGCAATTCACGCCGACCCTTGGTCTAGAAAAATAAGCCAGTCAAGTTCATGATACGAAAAGTGGAAAAGAAGAAAGCCTACTGAAGAAATTCTGCTCGCAGCAAACAGGCGACGAAGCACTACAGACAACAATAAGTATCAACCAAATTCCAGGCAGTGGGAGAACATACCAGTTAGCGCCAGTGCCAGCGCCAATGCCTGTGATTGGGTTACATTCAACACCGACTTGGCCAGAGACACTGCTGAGGACGACGTTGACGAGACCGAGGGCGTCGGTGGCAGCGGCTGTGTTAGGCTCGTGGAGAGCACCACAGCACTGGACGGGCCGCTATTGCAGCTGGAGTAGATGGCCGGGGTGGCGATCGCAGAGGCGGCAAAGGCGGCAGTGATGAGGAGAGCGGCTTTGGAGAACATGTTTGAGTGTGGTGAGGTGATGTGGTTGAACGACGAGGTGATCTGTTCGACTGGAATCCAATGCTTGGGGTGTGGGCTCTTTATACCGCTCGCGCTGGCCTGTGCACATAACTTTAGATACGTAAGTTTTTTTTTGCTCCAAGTTCTCGTTGGTTCAAGAAGGTCAGAGTTTCTAGGCATCCGAAATAAAGCGAATTATCCAGATTAATGCAACGCCACAGCTTCAAAGTTTCTGTGCTATTTTATGTGAAATTCGCTTCCGTTAAAACTGGGTTCAATTATTCAGGCAAACTAGAGCAACGGGGCAAGTCCTTTCCGCAAACGGTGAAGGAGCGGTCGTCATACTTGGACCGTTGAAGCAGCTCTGAATCCTTATTTTAGTACCATGAATTTGTGGACCCTGTAAACATGTGCAATATGGCTTGCCATCGGTTCACTGGAAGCGGTAGAAGTTTCGTCCGATTCCGAATCCCGAGTCCTTGACATATCCCTGACTCACCTATATTCTCTTGAAAGTCTATTTTACCGGGTACGTATCAATATTCAGTGCTTAATGGTGTGCGACGGATTATGATTGAGGGCTATCCTATTCGGAGGTGCGGAACAACGCGTGCTACTCTAAACACCAGGGTGGGTACAACCATACAAGTCGCGGTATCATATTCATAAAGGTGAGCAAATTTTGAAAATATAAATCTAATTCAGCTATCCAGCCACAGGTAAGTAAACACCCAACAAGCTCGTAGACGGAGAGCATAGTTAAATTCAACTCGTCACAAGCCATGCTGAACTTCGAACGTTTTGAACGTTTGAACTGTGGTGGTACTCTCTTCGGTTCATTTTGGTAATCCTTTCTCCTAATCGGGTAGACGCAGCTTTTCGCTTCCGTCCAGCAGTCAACAAGTCTAACCAAATCGGGTTCGATATAATTCGCCGCTGTAACGAGAAGGCGCAGGCCGCCACTACTCTACACCGGAATGGCGCGCACATAATCACGTATAATTTCCTATGCTTCTCCCACTAGAAGTCGGGAAAAAAGGCATGGCGCAAAATCGGCTCTGTTTTCTAACATTGCTCCTTCGGTTTCCCAATATGTAACGGTGTTCTGGGGGGAACTGAGGTGAATGTCCGGTAAACGAGGCAATGCCTTTTGACTCGGAGCGCACAGGCCAGCGTGAGCGGTATAAGGAGGCCCGCACCTCGACCTTTAGATTCGCCAGTTGAACAGATCACCTCGTCGTTCAACCACCTCACCACACTCAAACATGTTCTCCAAAGCCGCTCTTCTCATCACTGCCGCCTTTGCCGCCTCTGCGATCGCCACCCCGGCCATCTACTCCAGCTGCAACAGCGGCCCTGTCCAGTGCTGTGGTGCTCTCCACGAGCCTAACACAGCCGCTGCCACCGACGCCCTCGGTCTCGTCAACGTCGTCCTCAGCAGTGTCTCTGGCCAAGTCGGTGTTGAATGTAACCCAATCACCGGCATTGGAGCTGGCACTGGCGCTAACTGGTATGTTCTCCCACTGTCTGGAATTTTGGTTGATACTTATTGTTGTCTGTAGTGCTTCGTCGCCTGTTTGCTGCGAGCAGAACTTCTTCAGTAGGCCTTTCTTTTTTCACTTTAGTATCATGAACTTGACTTATTTCTCTAGACCAAGGCGTCGGCGTTAATTGCAGTCCTGTCACCGTACGCGCTTAATTTGGATGGATGATTTTTTGGGGGTCGGATATAGTTTTACGCAATAATACGATACCCATCACAGCATTCAACGTCGTTTACATCTCGCTGAATACACGTCACTTAAATGATTCATATTTCGCCGTTCTCATATTCGAGTATATCTATATTACTCTATATCTTCGAAGTCAGAACGTTGCCCCAATCCAAGAAAACTCACTTACACGAGGACATACATTGATGCACGTAACTTAACAATTTGCGAGCAGACTTGTCAATGCGGTTTTCTCGGCCGAATCAATGGTGAGGGAATAGTAATGTTTCACTGTCACCCAAGCGCGAACGTATATGCATACGTAACTGCTCTGAGGCGGGAGCCAGTTGGCTACATCTATATATTGAGAGGGAAAGCCAGTCAGAAAGAATGCCAAATAATTAGGACGAAGGAAACTAGCCTCTATCCCCTGTAAAATGAATACATCATCTTTAGAAAGTCAGTCTGAAGGTTTCATGCTCGTGGTACATACCCTTTGATTCATTCAAACTAGAAGAGACAAAATTGTGAGCATATTTTCCAGGAATATAAATAGTTCTGGGATGAACGAACTTATCGGTGACAGCAACCAGCTGTGGACGAGTCAGGTCATTTGCGAATGCCTTCTTTGAGCAGCAGTCCAGTCTCTTGCCCCAGAAAGCCACGCCTTAAATAAACGCACGAGCATTATTACACTCGACAATGGAAAAAGGGGTGAGCCGGACGCACCTCCTTTAACGGAACAAGGTGGTCCTGTAGACAGAAGTTAGAAAGACGTTTCGAAGGTAAGAGCTCCACGAACAATGTCAAGATCGCTTGCAAGTGTGGTCGCAACATTATCATAGGGAGAGACCCAGTTTCCTGAAGTTGCCGCGCAGGCACTGTCAGTGACGACATTGGTACCATCACGCTTGAGAACAGCTATTGTGATGAGAGGGTGCACAATGAGTATCTTCTTATGCGTTTACTCGCACAGAAAATCACCCACTTTCCCGAGTGTCGCAGGTTCCAGAAACTGTAGAGAATGACATTTAGTCTGTACTTGAGGCGATATACGAACCTGCAATTGACTTACTGATGTCCCATGTCTTGAATTCGGTACGAGCATAGGCTGGACTGTTGGAGTCGACAGCAACGACCACTGCATAATCGATGAGATATAATAGAGGTTCCGTAAAGAAATCGACCTGCGCTCTGATAGATAGGTCCTTGCAGTAGCGCCAGAAACTGGGGTCGGAAGCGCTCGACGGCTGAGTGGGGCTGATAGAGCAGCTGGAGCGATGGCCAGGACAGCGAGGCAGGACAACCGCATTCTTGCAGATAAATTGAAATGGGGCAGAAAAGCATTAAGAATTTTGGCGTCTTATAAGGCTCCCCGGGTGATGAGCTAGGAAGACCTGGAAGACACCATTTCCAATTATTGGCCTGTTCAGCGAACGTTCAACTTCCACACATACTTCTGGAGTCAAGGTATCGCATGGAACTCGCCTTATCTGAGAGGTACCATAAGCCACGGGCGAGATACCGATAAACTATAATTGAGACAATACTAGAAGTTGCGAAAAAGCCAAGAAAAAATGATGGTTGCCTAATAGCTAGTTCCTGCCCAGAGAATCCACGGTCCTCCAGTTCACAATCAAAGGGAAGACCCAGGACTCAGCGCCTGACCGGGCCAACAGAGGGACGCCCACGAGGTGGAGGAGCACGCGCAGCGTTAGGTGGCAATCGGACACGAACACGCGTTGCACTGAATGCCACCAGAGTGCCCACAACCGCACCACCTGTCATAAAGGGCGTGGAGCATCCTGAGTGGACACAGCGTCGAGTAAATCATCGAAAAAAGTGTTGTATTTACTTACCAAGAAATGTTAAATGGACTGCTTGTCCGTTCTACCGTCGTTGTTAAGTCATCCAATATATTGGTAAAACTTTTTCTTCGTCTTGGCACTGCTACCACTGTATTGTGCTTCACCATAAACGTTTGAAACATCGAGCACAAATTGACCATCGAACGTTCGAACCCTTAGGCCTTAGGCCTTAGTTACTCGTCGGGCTTGAGCTTGGAT
Source organism: Flammula alnicola (assembly GCA_015499995.1). Classification (NCBI taxonomy): domain Eukaryota; kingdom Fungi; phylum Basidiomycota; class Agaricomycetes; order Agaricales; family Strophariaceae; genus Flammula; species Flammula alnicola. The sequence continues at coordinate 197,780 of JADNRV010000028.1, forward strand.
ATGCGCGGTATACTAGTAGTGCCTCAAATCTTCGCTGGCTTTGGGCTTGCTGCTCATTAAACACGAGCAGCAATATCAGGCTTGCAGCCTCATGATCACTGACCGCATGGCCGTCATCTTGCAAACGTTTCTTTCTCCAGAGTCATCGAGAAACACTCCTGTCGTGTCTCAGGCTACAAAACGACTTCACGTGGGCTTTCTTCCCAATGGCTTTCAAGTTTCGAGGAAGACGACAATGCTGAGGTGTCGAAGGGTTTTGTTGGGAGTCGGGCACTGGGAGTTGCGCAGCGTGGTGAGCGATGTGTCATTGTTTTGTGGAAAGCTTGAATAGGTACCCATGTGACTTTTTTCCCACCGTTTGGGACAAGAATCAATAGTTCTATCCCTAGGAAAGTACTTATGGATCAGACTACAGCGTACATCGCGAGAGTATGGATTGCTGACTCACGCCCGAGAAGTTGAAATGGGAGAGGACCAGCTTTTGACAGCCTGAATCACCCTCACTGCCATTTTATAGGCCAACGGTATCTGTGGGTACGGGTGTGGGTTGACCCACAACCCCTGAGAGAGCAGAGAGCCCCTTCACACTATGGCGATGTTCTACACCGTGATCCAGGATCTCTGTTTCTCCTGGAGCATCTAACAAAACTCCTCAACTCTACTAGCTGCGACTTCGCAGCCCGTTCTTGACAAAAACCCCAGCGACGAGTCTGGAATAAAGGCTCATTCTCTCAGCGATCTTATCGGACTTGTCCGCTCGTCTCCCTTTGATATCTCTGCATCATTACCGCTCGCTCGAACCCTGCTGCTTCACAATTCATCGACGTCCACAATGGCCGATTCTTTCCCAAACGCTGAGAACGCCTTTCGCGATGCGTTCAACCACCCTGATCCTACTCCCAAGCTGCTCGAGCTTATCAAGGCTCATCCCCAACTTCCAACTATCACAGATCTCGTTTCGGTCTACATGGGCCTAGTTGCCGTGTGCCCTACCCAGATCGACAAATTCGCAGGAGCACTGGTCAAGCTTCAAAGTTCAACAGAGACAACCGTCGCCGCTACTGATGACTTTGGCAATCGGGCACAGCGACAAATTGCCCCTGTCCTCATCAGGGAGCTCGCTGGATTCCACGGTGGCAACCTCGCTGTTGTAGAAGATCACTCCGTAATGCATTCCATGACTATCTTGTCGCCTCACTCCTTTCCGCCGCATCTATGAAATATAGACTTTGCGACTCGCCAGCCCAGGCTGGTGCAGTTGCGCACGGGCTGCACTTCAAGGATAGGTGCTACCGGGATGCACCGGCGTCACGCGAAGTTCTTGTTCTTGGAGCATGCCTTCAGCTCCTCGTGTGCGGATCATATTTGTATGGCCCCGCAGGTACCGATGTCGGTAAGGATGATGTTCTTGCAGCCCTTGAGGTGATCAAAGAAGAAGGCATTGTGGAAAATACAAACGGACAACGCCTGCTTGAGGTTTGTGTTTAATTTTTTCGCTACATTTTTTAACATGATCTGAACACAAAACACCCGCTACTAGGTTACCATTCGACAGGCCAAATCTGGCTTCAAGAGCGATGTCGATGATGCTTGGAGGATCTTGTTTCCACAGGAGGCATGATTGATCCACTGGCATGGCCGTGTAGTTTGTCTGTACCTAGTTTTTCTGCAGGGACTATACGTAGCTTGTGGTATAGAGTCGGATGTGCCACGGCAAGCAGCTTTCCATGAAGAATACATATGTACCATATAAGGTTCATCGAGAAATGTCGTCTTCCTCGAAACTTGAAAGTCATTGATAAGAAAGCCCATGTGAAGTCATTTTGCAGCCTGAACCTACACGAAAGGAGTGGACTTGAAGCTTGAAGCTTGAAGTTACTTGACGACGGAGAAACGCCGAGAAACGTTTGCAAGATTCCGGCCACGCGGTCAGTGAGGCAACAAGCCTGACATTGCTGCTCGTGTTTAATGCAGCGAGCCCAAAGCCGGCGAAGATTTGAGGCACTACCACTAGTATACCGCCCATATCCAAGCTTAAGCCTAACGAGTACATTGATGTGTTATTTAAAACTGAGTAGAGGCCTGAGGGTTCGAACGTTCGATGGTCGATTTGTGCTCGATGTTTATGGTGAAGCACAATACTGTATGGTGGCAGTGCCAAGGCGATGAAAAAGTTCGACCAATATTGATGATCAACTTGTCACACGGCGGACATTCAACTGTCAAGTCGGCCGACCGGTTGTCCTGTTAAGTTATACAGAGGTTACCGGCCGGCGGCAAGTCATAACCTGTCATGACACAGGTAGTGTTGCCGCCAAGTCGAGTTGAGCCCGGGCTGAAACTCGCCTCGACTCGAAATCAGGGCAACTCGTGTCAACTCGTCGACAACGAGTTCATCCGGGTTAACTCGACGAGTTGACACGAGTTGCATCAAATCACTCACGTGATGCTGTTGCACGCGCGTCGTCGCGCGTCTCTATTGTGTCTCCGTGCGTTAAAGTGTCGCTCTCCTTCTCCTCCCTCCTTTCCACTTGCAATATCTTCTATCTAAGCCCCTAATGTACCTCGCCTGCTCGAATATGTTGTTCTAGTTCTTTTTGAAGCAGAATTCACATCTTACGGTGATTTTTTACTGCAAGCGCAGCGAAGCGCTTTCAAGAAACCCATATATTTCTCATTGCCAAGTTTATTCGCAAGTTTTGGTAGCCGGGCAATATAAAGAACTTGACAATTTGAGGGAAAACGTGCATGAATCATTTTAAGGTAGCCTTCCTCTCATTGTATTTATTCAACATTGCTTGTAATCTACTGTACAGCAACTTGCAAGCCGTACAGTGCTCAAGTCTGCTCTAATCAGGGTCTGAAGGTCAAGCCGAATTCGGATATCCCTGTCATCTCATTGGACGCGACGCCATCAGGGAAATCACCGAACTCGACGAGTTGACCCGGGTTACAACTCGTCCCAACTCGACATTTCGAGTTGATTCGAGTTGGCCACCCCGCCTCGACTCGACTCGACTTGGCGGCAACACTAGACACAGGTTGACTTGCCGGTCACAGTGGCCGATGTCACGCTCTTTCTTTTTTTTAATGTTCTCGCCTTATATTCTGCGTATTTAATAGTACTCATGCGTCGTGTTTATTCGAATTCATTCCCTCACTATCAATCTACGCATTGTCTTAGCCCCTATTTGAATTCAATTTAATCTAACGTTAGCGCGCGTCTTCGAAGGGGTAGGCGACGGCGCTTATGTAGGCGGTATACACTTCAAGTTCTATCTCGACGACCGCGATCCTACGTTCGAAGCAAAACAAGAACTCGATGAACACAACGTCAAGTTTAGTAAACGTTACAAGAATTGGAATTCAAAAATGTTTTCCGTCGAGCGTTTGCGTTCTGACATTTGGCAGTAAGCCTTTGTACTTCTGGTATCATGTAACGTATGTTTGTTGCTAACGTTAGATTAAATCAAATTCAAATGGTGACAAAGACAATATGTAGATTGATAGTGAGGGAATGAATTCGAATAAACACGACGCATGAGTCCTATTAAATACACAGAATATAAGGCGAGAACATTAAAAAAAAGAAAGAGCGTGACATCGGCCACTGTGACCGGCAAGTCAACCTGTGTCATGACAGGTTATGACTTGCCGGTAACCTCTGTATAACTTAACAGGACAACCGGTCGGCCGACTTGACAGTTGAATGTCCGCCGTGTCAGTGTCACACTGAGAGAGATAGTTGGGTCGGCAGTAAGCCGAACCCTGTGTTGCAGGACTCATAACCTAAAGGTACTTGGCAACTCTTTCTGTTCTGTCGATATGCCTTCATTCTTTCAAAGACTGAAAACGCCGTTATCCAGGAGAAGTACAACCAATCCACGTGAACCCTACACATCACAGTCCACCCCAACGAAGATCGAACCCCCTGCGCCAGCGCCTAACGAGAGATCTAAATATGAAAGTCAAGTGTACAAGATCTGGCACACGGCAAAGTCCTCCTTAAGCTGGGGAAAATCTAGGTCGACGCCGCCAGCATCAATTTCCCTCAACGATCAAACATACCCTTATCAACGTGAGTCGGTCATGTTGTTGACGTCTGCACCATTGATGAGCATTTCAGAGTCACCGCGCAACCCCTCATCACTGTCCTTGTCGACCGGGTCGATACCGCATAAGCAAAAGGATCCCGATGATAACGAAGGTATGAATTCCGGGGAACGCGAGCAATTCTTGTCACCCACTACCCAGCATCGGAAGAGCAAATTGCAATCAAATTGGAAAGGAAGCAGGAAATCAGGGAAAACGGCTGTTAGTGTTGCAAAATATGGCCTGCAAACTTTGAAGGAGTCTGCGGACGCATTTCCACCACTGAAAAGCGTTGTTAGTGGGCTTTCATTCTTGCTTTCCACATATGAGGTACGACGCGGAGTATAGCAATAGATGAATATGGTTAACAATCGTCGGGTCCCTTCATAACAGCAATGGGTTTCTAACAAGGAGGACCTTCAGCGGCTCTTGCGAAGAGTAGAGCTCTTGCAGAAGATGTTTGAGCAAGATGAAGATCTTTACGGGAATCAAGACAGTGGTGAAAAAGAAAGACGTAGCGAACTGACGCGGTTCGTTTTTGTCCGGATGTGAACTTAAATTTCTTTCGACTGACTACTGTATGCACGTTTATAGGAGACTGCAGGATATTGCACAGTGCTTAGATGAAATTCAACGTGAGCACAGCCTGCAAAGCTTTGCGGAGGCTGGAAAGGAGGCCAAGATCATATCCGGGTTCGTTGCTGACATCCGCGACGCAATCTTGGATTATGAAGTATGTGATTTGATTGTGGTGCCTTCGAGCGAGTACCATGACCGTTGGTCGACTAATCACGGAAATGCCTCCAGGTGTCACTACAAATGTTTATGCATAAACAAGTTAACGGACAGATTGTGAGCGCCATAGTATGTACGTGATTCAATACGCCAACTGACTTTTTTTGGTTTAGGCCTTAGGTATTTGTTTGATGCTTTCCTTCTGCAACTGGTGATGTAACGCGATTTCTAGATGAAATGCGGGATCTCCAGACATTGCTAAGGGCCAGAAACGCTAGTCATTTATCAGAGCATCACAAGTACTGTCTAAAAGGAACACGAGTGGAGGTCTTGCGTGTAATCGAGGATTGGGCTGACGACCTGGAGGCGTTGCGGGTCTACTGGCTCAATGGCCATGCTGGTAGCGGAAAGAGCACAATTGCTCAGAGCTTTTCAAGACGTATGTTTGCCGAGAGAAGGCTTGGCGCCAGCTTTTTTTTTGCTCGCGTGACTTCGTCGATCGCAGCGATCTTCGTGTCATCTTTCCAACGCTTTCCTTCCAACTTGCATGTCAATTCCCAGCATTTCGAGCGCATGTTGTTCAAACTCTTCGTGTGCGGCCTGACATCTGCTCGGAGTCTCTTACGAATCAACTGGTCGAATTGATAATTGAGCCCCTTGAATCGACAAATCTTTCCACACTCATTGTCATCGACGCGCTCGACGAGTGCAAGGACGATATGCCAGCTTCTGCTATCCTCTCTCTTCTCGCGCGCTACATATCTCGAATCCCTAATGTCAAATGGTTCATCACTGGGCGACCCGAAGCCCCCATTCGCTCTGGTTTTCGCCTCGCATCCCTACAGCCGTTAACCCAAATATTTATCCTCCACGACGTCGAACGGTCTGCCGTCGAGCATGACATCGAGCTCTATGCTAGGATTCGACTTTCCGAGTACGTCAAAGATCGCAGCAACCTCGAGATCACCCTGCCATGGCCATCCGATGAAGACATACAGATTCTAGTAAACAAGTCATTCGGCCTCTTCATATTCATCGTTACAGCAGTTACCTTCGTCACTTCCCCAGGCCACATGCCTGATAAGCAACTATCATTAATTACGCAAGCCCCAGATATCAACATCCACGAAGGAAGGTCCGGACTTGATGTCTTGTATACCACCATCATTGAAATTGGATATGGCTTGGTCAATGGAGAACCGGACTATTTTTCCGACTTACGGTCCGTCTGGGGAAGCATCGTCACCGCATTTAATCCCCTTTCTCGAAATGGATTGTCAACACTACTTGCCAAATCACCTGCCGAAATTTCGACATCTCTCAGGTTGCAGCATTCCGTCCTTCGCGTCCCGAGCTCCTCGAGCGAACCTGTAAGGATATACCACAAGTCGTTTCCCGACTACCTCACGGATCTGTTGCGGTGCATGGACAAGCGATTCTTCATCGATGCGAAACATCATCACACACAGATGGCCCTTAGGTGTTTGAGATTGATGGCGTCGGACCTAAAGAAGAACATTTGCCACCTTCCGCCATTCTCCATGAACAAAATCATGCCCCTCAGTTCACGACGCCAAAAGATCGGTGAGGGTCTGGAATATGCCTGCCGATTCTGGGCCCAACACTTGACGGAAGCTTCCTCATTGCCATCTGTCGAAGAAAAGAACATTATTCTTGCGTTCCTACGTGGTTTCTTTTCGGAGACAAGGATGCAATTTTTTTGGTTGGAAGTGTTGAGTCTTGTGGAAGACCTCCACATCTCCGCTTACTCGCTAAATCGGATCAAGATCTGGATTTTAAAATGCGTGAGTCATTCCAATTGATACCTTCCAGGATGACCGCTGAGCTACATATATGGCCCCGATGCAGGCCGCCAACGAGCATGATTTACTGAACGACATCTCCTCAAGCGAAAAGTTTATTCTTCAGTTTTTTGATTGCGTGAAAGAATCTGCTTTACATCTATATCAATCTGCTATCCCCCAAATACCATTAGAGAGCCACATGCGGAACCAAAGTCTTGGCTTATCAACGGACATCACAGTACGCCAAGGACTCAATACTGATTTCAAGGCCAATACGAGATCCATCGTTACAAAGTTGAAAGCCGTAACCTCACTGAGGTTCTGCAGTGACGGCTCGAAGATAGGCGCGACGGGCGAAGGAGGCGTTCAGATCTTTGATTTTACTACGGGTGAATGCCTTGCAACTATGCCTACTCCATCCAATTGCATCTCTGTCGAATTCTCTCAAGACGATTCTCTTCTGTTAACGACATATTTGGATAACGTTATCCGACTATGGGATGTTCAGACCGGAGGCCTCATTCGCAACTATGTCGGCCATCAAGCTCGCATCCACGATATTTCTTTCGCTGCTCGCGGATCTCTTTTCGCGTCAGTCGATGAAGATGGGCATATTTTCTTATGGAATGTGAAGGATGGTAACTCGGACCATAGTTTCTCCACGTCTTCAAGCAGCACCCGTATATTCTGCAAATGGCTCTCTGGCACCGCTCTCATTACACATTCGAGCCCATCTGGGGGAACATACATCCATGACATAATGCGGGGCGGCAGCAGCCTCGTACGCGCTCCCCAAAGAGACGGAGTTTCGATCTTGACTACTACGCGCTATGGTCTTCAGATTGTAGAGCGGGAGAGAAACCGATTCCGCATGGTGTCTCTTGATGGCGCAGGGATGCCTAAACTAGTCAAGGAAACAGTTGAACTCTCATTCCCTCCTCAGCACACGACTCAACGTGTTCAAAATTCGGCACTGCATCTGATGACAATGTCCCTGGACGAGCGACATCTTGTTTTGCTGAGATCTGATAAGGGATCTCAGTCACTGTGCCTATACCGCAGCGTCCAAACTTCCAATTTGCCGAGATCCAGTGCATGGCAGGCTTCTTCAAGCATATATCACTCGTCATCAATCACGAGCTCTATTTTCTCCCCAGATGGTTCTTACATTGCTTTTGGCTCCGCAGATGGTATGATCAACCTTCGGACAATTGAAACGGATTACCATCGTTTCCCCTCTTCCACGGCCATAACGAGTGTTTGTGTATCTCAAGACGGTCAACTGTTTGCATATGCAACAAAGGCAGGACAAATCGAAGTATATTCCTCGCCAGAAAATTGGCTGACTGCACAAATATCCTCCGATTCGATGTCAATATGGCGAGGGGCAGTCATTGAAAACATGGCATTCAATCCAGAGAACGATTTTTTGGCAATTCACTACAAAAATATCATCAATGACAAGGGGATCCAGCGGGTCAGCTTGGGTTTGGTCTTCTGGAACTTTAACTCTAACCATCTCGAGGGTGAATCAACAATGGTGATCCCGACCGGCGCGATTTCGCCGAAGTGCATATTGCAGTATGTTGAATATCCATGGTTAAGGTTCAACTCTAGGCGAGTCTTATAGATGTTTTCTCAATTTAGACTGACAATATTATCTTGTCCTCTAGAGGGGAAACATCGCTCCTCCTCCGCATCCTCTATACCAACCACAGTATCAGATTCCAGATCTGGGCAAGAACGTCATTCAAGTTGCAATGCGAATGGGATAGCCCTGTGAGATATAGTCTACCTATTCTCAAATGGCCGCTATCCATAAACGTTAATGGCACTAAGCAGCTGCAAATCTTGATTCAGTACGAGGACCAAACGGCGGCATACCGGCAGGCTTGGACAATCACCTTCAATGATAAAAAAAACACCTTTATACTTGCCTCCTCGCATCCCGAGCATGGCGCGCTACAGTCACCTTCCCACAGAGTGTTTGGCGATAACTGGATCCTGAATGAGAAGGGCCAGAGAATATTTTGGGTACCCTACGACATTGCATTGCCCGACGAAGATTGGCAAGAAAGAGCTTGTTGGATGGGAAGAACGCTCATTTTGGGTGGACGCGAAGGGAGATTAATGGTTATCGATTTCAGTGATAAAGCTGCTCAGCCAGTTAAATATTGATAATTAGCCCAAGGTAGACCAAATAACAGATGATCAGGGGCGAGGCGGAATTGAAAACTTGAACACCTGAAGAACTCATCGACACAGCCATTGGGTGTATATGCCGCGAGCCTGCTGATAACGAAGTACAGATGCTAGATTGAGACACAGATTGTTATACTTTGTAATACAACATTTAAATAAATCCAAAGGGGAGCTGAGGAAGATACGAGCTGGGGTATAACCTAAGCAAGCATCGTCATGTCATAAGTAGACTCGTATGCAATGGCAAATCGGACCACTGCCAAATCGCACAAACGGTCTAAGTCTAGACAGCTAAATGCTGCTATTGCAGCTTGTACTGGCCATCCGCATCACCTGGAGAACGCAGCGTCGCAGATGTCAATGTCTAGACTATCCTGCGTGAAAATATGCACCGCTTCTCGATTTCTCAAAGCCAGTGGCGCCTTTTGCGCCGATGACACGTAGAGGGAAGCGTGCGCGCAGGTTTCTGAGCTACGGGGAGGAGCAGCTCTTCCAGAAGATGAGGTCGAGGTCGAGCATAGCGACTTTGAAGGTGAGGGGGTGCCACCACTCTTTGACGCGCTCGATGAAGGGGAGATTTGTATTGCGGACCTGTGAGGCGCAAAAGCCTGCCCCCTCGATATGGTTGACGGGTGACCCGAAAATTTGCTTGTTACCTAGAGGTGATCCCAAAAAGTCAGAGAGTGAAAGGAAAACAGGAGAAGAAAGGTATACATTGGACCATACGCATATTCCTCGTCGGGAATACGAGCACCTTGGGCATCCGATCTGCGTCCAAAATGAATTCCTTTCAACTTTTGCTTCATCTTCACAACTCATTTCGTACTGCGTCAGCGGCTGTCTCTCCTCGGCTTTCCCCCGTCCTCGCTCGTCTTCCGGCTCTTCCTCAATATCGTGCGTCGCATGAGCGTGGCACTGGCCATCAGCTCCGGCAATCGAAACCCCAGCCCTTCGTCACGGCATCGACGCCTTGGTAGTCCGCCATGAGATTCAAAAATCGGAAATGCAGAGCTCCAAGGCCCAGTCAGCGCCCGATTCAGACCCCAGAACGAAGCACGAGATAATTGATATATGCACCCTGGCGAGATCGTGATGGGTTCTGATTGCGGTTTGTCGGGCGGTGCAATGACCAATAGCCCTTTTCTCTCCTCTCAGGCCACGCCTTGATAACTCTCTGTCGAACTTGAGAAGGAGGTCGAATTCCAGGCGAAATGCGGCTGAGAGTTTCGACGACCTGGCCCTTTGCGTCCTCGCTTTGGCCCGGTGCTCCTGAATCTCGCCTCGTTCCACGCCTCATAGTTGTCCTACAAAATTGCTCAGGCCTCAATCCAAAAAGGACATCGCCGGTTGGGTGATATATTGATACGAGATATTCGCGGATGTTGGCATGGAGGAGGAATGATTCACCGGCAAATGTCGAACATTAAATGAAGATCCAGAACCTCCGACTCGTTGAGATGGATGGGTTGAACCACAAACTGAAGGTTCGAGCATAAGGGTTTAATGGATCCTGAATAGGGATGCCTGCTGTTCGATGGAATCTCGAAGAAACAGTGGTAGAGTTGTATGCGTTGCGAGTTGTGGAGTTGGCCAACATCGGCCCGTTCTCCCACCAATACTTTTCCATAGTTCCAGCAGCTGCACTCCCTTCGAGTGATTTCCTTGACGTGGGCTGGGCATTTTGGCTAGTGGTCGGATGCGTGACCTTTTGCTGAGTGTCGACATCTTTGAACTGTGATCCCAGCATGACCAGTGCACCCCCGCCCATGCGTTGTACCGTCGTCAACCTTTGTAAGAGAGGCATAAATCGCGTCGACCATGGTGCTCAATTATCGGCACAGCTTGAGGGACACAGCGGGGCGGATCCGGAGATTGGAATTCGAGGTTTGGTGCCAGCGAAGTAGACGAATAAGTAAATTGCAGCGGATACATAAAATCGAGGGATGATATGTCGAAAAACTGAAGATGAAAACGTTGGAAACCCACGGGCAAGAGGGTGATGGCAGAGTAGAGCGACGGAGGGGATGTCGGGATAAGGACGAAGAATACTGCGCTGGTTTTGGGGAACAATGCGAGTGGAGTGTCTCGCGGGATGATGGTAGACTGCTGGGGTGAAGAGCGAACTCGATTTCAAGGAAGCTGCCACCGACGCCCTTGGTCTCGTCAACGTCGTCCTCAGCAGTGTCTCTGGCTAAGTCGGTGTTGAATGTAACCCAATCACGGGCACTGGCGCTGGCACTGGCGCCAACTGGTATGTTCTCCCACTGCCTGGAATTGTTGGTTGATACAAGTTATGTATTGTTGTCTGTAGTGCTTCGTCGCCTGTTTGCTGCGAGTAGAACTTCTTCAGTAGGGCTTTTATTTTTCACTTTTAGTATCATGAACTTGACTGACTTATTTCTCTAGACCAAGGCGTCGGCGTCAATTGCAGTCCTGTCACCGTCGGCGCTTACTTAGTTTGGATGGATGATTTTTTGGCGGTCGGATATAGTTTTACGCAATAATACGATACCCATCACAGCATACAATGTCGTTTACATCTCGCAGAATACACATCACTTAAATGATTCATATTTCGCCGTTCTCAAACTCGAGTATATCTATACTACTCTATATCTTCGAAGTCAGAACGTTACCCCAATCCAAGAAAACTCACTTACACGAGGATATACATTGATGCACGTAACTTAACAATTTGCGAGCAGACTTGTCAATGCGGTTTTCTCGGCCGAATCGATGGTGAGGGAATAGTGATGCTTCACTGTCACCCAAGCGCGAACGTATATGCATACGTAACTTCTCTGAGGAGGGAGCCAGTTGGCTACATCTATATAACAAGAGGGAAAGTCAGTCAGAACGAATGCCAAATAATTAGGACGAGGGAAACTAGCCTCTATCCCCTGTAAAATGAATACATCGTCTTTAGAAAGTCAGTCTGAATGTTTCATGCTCGTGGTACATACCCTTTAATTGGTGCAAACTAGATGATACAAAATAGTGAGCATATTTTCCGGGAATATAACTATCTCTGGATGAACGAACTTATCAGTGACAGCGACCAGCTGTGGACGAGTCAGGTCATTCGCGAATGCCTCTCTTCGAGCAGCAGTCCAATCTCTTGCCCCAGAAATCCACGCCTTAAATAATCGCACGAGTATTATTACACTTGACAATGGAAAAAGGGTTGATTCGGACGCACCTCCTTTAACGGAACGAGGTGGTCCTGTAGACAGAAGTTAGAGAAATGTTTCGAAAATAAGAGCTCCACGAACAATGTCAAGATCGCTTGCAAGCGTGGTCGCAACATTATCATAGGGAGAGAGCCAGGTTCCTGAAGTTGCCGTGCAGGCACTGTTAGTGACGACATTGGTACCATCGCGCTTGAGAACAACTAATGGGATGAGCTATACGTTTACTCGCACAGAAAATCGCTCACTTTCCCGAGTGTCGCAGGTTCCAGAAACTGTAGAGACCGAGGTTTAGTTTGTACTTGAGGCGATATACGAACCTGCAATTGACTTACTGATATCCCATGTCTTGAATTTGGTACGAGCGTAGGCTGGACTGTTGGAGTCGACAGCAACGACCACTGCATAATCAATCAAATATAATAGAGGTTCCGTAAAGAAATCGACCTGCGCTTTGATAGATAGGTCCTTGCAGTAGCGCCAGAAACTGGCGTCGGAAGCGCTCGACGGCTGAGTGGGGCTGATAGAGCAGCCGGAACGATGGCTAGGACAGCGAGGGAGGACAACCGCATTCTTGCAGACAAATTGAAATGGGGCAGAAAATCATTAAGAGTTTTGGCGTCTTATAAGGCTCCCCGAGCTGATGAGGTACTTAGAAAGACCAAAGACCATATGCAATTATTGGCCTATTCAGCGAACGTTCCATACATGTTTCTGGAGTCAAGGTGACTCGCCTTATCTGAGATGTATCTCAGGTGGCCGCGTGCCCGGGTGACGTCGGTTACGTCACGTGATGGCTAGACATCCGCGTTTTTGGCGCGCCGGTTACACGTCCGTCACTTGCGTGTCACGCTGTACTACATACCAGCTCTCTGCCACACCATGTTCATAGCACGCCACTCAGACTATAATTATTCTAGTACATCAGTCCATGAGAAATATTCACTGCAACAAGGCACTAACAAGGCCCGAATGATACCCAGGCCCTCTGAAGCGCAGTGTTACTTTCTAAAGTCCTTGCATCGAGATAGCACTGCGAGATGACCCTTCGCATCGGAATCGTGTACGTTTTCCTTGATTACTTGCATAACGGTGTAGCCCTGATGCAATCTATATAGAGGCGGAGGCATCGGCGGCCTGACGCTGGCCGTGGCACTCAGCCGTCTGAATCTCGACACGCTCGTCGAGGTAGACATCTACGAGTCTGCACCTGAATTGACACAGATAGGTGCAGGCATCACGTTCTGGCCGCGAGCATGGAAGATTTTTGGGAATCTTGGTTTGGAAGCGGCCCTTGCGAGCCATCTCTCTCCAGGTCAACATGTACCTGATGGTAAACCTCGTGAGTACCTCAATGATAAGTCTGTCGATACCGTCGTTTATAAATTATATAACAGGCCTCGCTTTTCAGTTCAGGAAAGCCGATCAGAAAGAAGGCGTTCCCATTCGAGATCTTGTTTTTGCTGGTACGATGTATCGATTGGATATGAGCTTGTCATTGATTTCTCTACTGGTATAGGTGCAGCGCTGTCCTTCCATCGAGCTATCGTACAACAAGTTCTCCTGGAGCATCTATCGCCCTCTTTTCGATGCCATCTTTCCAGCCGACTCGTTTCATACAGCGCGTCCAAGCCTGGTTCGGATTCTTCAATCGAACTCATATTCGAGAACGGAAAGACCGCGACCTGTGATCTTCTAGTGGGCGCCGATGGCATCAAGTCCATCGTCCGAAAGCAATTCGTTGCGGAGAACATTACCAGCAAGCTTCGAGAGCAGGCCACTGCCGAACTGGTATGGAGCGGGACGTTCGCTTATCGCTGCATGGTCGATAGCAGAGTGTTGGTGCAGAAAATGCCTGGGCATCGGGCGTTATCGACGCCAGTTGTGGTCAGTGCGATGTCCTGCAATTTTCTTTTCGTCCATAGGTCCTGAAATGTGTCATTGGATTTTAGTACTGCGGAAAGAACAAAGTGAGTGAGTTCCGACCTTTTCATGCAATTCTGCCATTTTTGACAAGAAACATTACCCTTTCAGCACCTGGTTGCCTATCCGATTTTGCAAGGCCGGGTAGTCAACATCGCTGCCTACGTTTCTGACACGGGCAAGGAAGGTACTATCTATGACGGGCCGTCTTTCCAAGATGTCCCAAAGGAGGAAGTGATTCCTATCTTCGATGAGTGGGAGGAGGAAGTTCGGGTCCTGGTACACGTAAGTTATGGTTGATTGCTACCTCGTTATCCATATCCTATACTAAATCTTCGTTATCGGTGCTTAGAATGCAGAAAAGCCTTCGCGATGGGCTATCCATGCCATTCGACCGCTTGAGAAATACGCCTCGGGTGCTGTGGTGCTTTTGGGCGACGCGGTGTGTGTTTGATCTCGTTACGAGATACTGTAGCTGAGAGAGAGATTGACGGATTATGCGACTTCTAGGCCCATGCTATGGCCCCGCACCAAGGAAATGGCGCAGGACAGGCCATAGAGGTACGGCGCGGCGGAATCACAAATTCAACTAACGAAGAATCGCAACTCAACCTTCTCATACAGGACGCATATATCCTCGCCCACCTCGTCGCCAAGGCCGTGCAGAACAATCACACAACACCCATCACAGACGTGACGAGGGTGTACGATCGCATCCGACGGCCGTTCGCCAACTTCGTGCACGGTGCGTCGAGGACGCACGGGTTGTTGTACGAGTTCAACGCTTCGGGGTTCGAAGATGTCCAGGAGGGCGATGATACTGTCGAGGCGGAGCGGCTGGCCAAGCTCGGCGAGCTTATCGTGGGTGATTGGGAGTATGCATGGTTGACGACGGCGGAGGGTGACTTGGAAAGAGCGTTGGGTATGCTTTAGGTTTGTTGTGGGCAATGGAGATGGTGAGGTCGGATTGAACTCTTGAGGACATCGTCCGGTGCAGGCATTGCTCGTATGTGCTTCGAGTAGCCTTGGGCACGCCATTGATTACAGATGCTCGATAGATAATAATTCAACAATTTGAATAAATCGCAGAAGAAGATATGAATTGTTTGTAGACCAGGCATTGGATATATATGCCACGAGCATGCTGCTAATCACAGACATTAGATTGATACACAGATTATTATACACTGGTTAGAATATATCTAAAAGGGAGTGGAGGAAGATAGTCAGAGTTGTGCTGTAATCTAAGCAAGCATTGTCATGTCGTAGGCAATCACAACATTGCCGAACTGTACAAAAGCTAAGTGCTGCTGTTGTTGTTGCACTGACCGCCCGAATCACCCGGCAAATGCAGTGTCGCCGACGTCAATGCCTAGATTATCCTTCGCAAAAGTGCGCACCGACTTCTCGATTTCTTCCTCAAAGCCCGCGGCGCCTTTTGCGCTGACGACACCTAGATGGAAGTGTGCGCGCAGGTTTCTGAGCCACGAGAAGAAGCGGCTCTTCCAGAAGATGAGGTCGAGATGGAGCATGGCGGCTTGGAAGGTGAGGTGGTGCCACCACTCTTTGACGCGCTCGACGAAGGGGAGATTCGTGTTGCGCACTTGCGATCGCGAGGCCCAAAAGCCTGTCACTTTGATGCGGTTGACGGGGGAGCCGAAAGATTGGTTGTTCCCTGTAGATGGTGAGGACAAAAATGACAGAGTGGATAGGAAAGTAAACGAGAAGAGAAGGAAAGACGAACCTTGGACCATGCGCATGTTCCTCGTCAGGAATATCAGCACCTTGGGCATCCGATCCGTGTCCATCAAAAATTCCTTCAGCTTTTGCTTCATCCTCACGCTCATTTCGTACTGCGTCAGCGGCTGTCTCTCTTTCGGCTTCCCCCCGTCCTCGCTCGTCTTCCGGCCGTTCCTCAGGATCGTCGGCCGCATGAGCGTGAAACTAGCCATTAGTTCCGGCAAGCCAAAACCCCAACCCTTCGTCACTGCATCGACACCATTGTAGTCCCCCACAAGCATCGCGCGCCACAGGCGGACCCAATCGCGCTTGAAGTCCTCCGGAACGCGGACGTACAGCCCATGGTCAAGGAGCACGAGCTGCGGGCGCGAGGGGTTGGATGGGGAGGGGCGGACGAGGACGTTGCCGGGGTGGGGGTCACAGTGCACCCAGCCCCATTCGAACATTTGCGCAGAGAAAAGCTCGACCATGGTTTGCATGACGGCTTTCACGCCGCCTTTGAGGGGCTTCGCGGGCATTTGGAGGGAAGAGACGGGCGAGTTGGGGGGCGAAGCCACTAGGGACGTTGCAGCGAAGGGATCCAGTGGAGTCTCAGACGAAGAGGTCGGTGATCCCGTTGGCGGGGATTCGCCCATGAGCCGAAAGATGCCCGCCTTATCGCTGAGACGGACGCCATCGATCCATTCGGCGATCATGACTTTCTTTGTCGAATATTCGGGGTATACTTTCGGAATGTAGACTTTATCCCGAAGTAGAGGTTCGTTGGCAACAAATTCTGCGGTCTGTCGTGCGTTGTCTGCTTCTCGAATAAAATCCAGTTCCTGCCGCAAATGGTCCGAGACGAAGTCTAGATAGAATCGGCAACAGATAGGCAACAGATAAAGCATTGATACGTACCGACGACGAAATAAACGGGAAGATCGAACGCCCAATTTTCAAACATCCACATTACCGCACGATATGCACCAAGGTCCCATTCCATCTGTGTGCTCACGTCTGGTTTCTGGACCTTGACAGCAACCCATCTCTCTTCCGTCTCCGGTTGACCGTCAGGTCCTATTGTCGGCCACAGTTTTGCCTTGTGGACCTGTGCAATGCTTGCACTGGCGACGGCCTGCTCTTCGAAGATTTCAAAAACGCCACCAGGTCCGCTTGGCGGACGACCAAGTTCTTTCACGAAAACATCGTGAACGACGGAGTATGGGATTTGTGGCGCGTCGTCGAATAAGCTGGCAAACTTGACCTGCATCGGTTTCGGCAAAACCGCTGCATTAGCGCCAATGGCTTGCCTGGTGCAACGTTAGTCGGCGTAAAGGAATGGAAGGAGGAAATAGACGCACCCAATCTTGATGTACAATCCGCCGTTGGACGTCATCAAGTCATAAACCCTCTGTGCGACACGCTCATGTAACTGTGGGATCAAGTCACTCTTCTCTGGTGTAAAGTTCCATTTGTAATCGAGGGTGATCATAGCGCACTTATCAAGGGAAATGTTAGCGAAAGAATCATAGGTTTGGCGTAGGGGAATGATACCGTACTGTGTGCAGTGTCCGGAGGTTTCGAAAGATGGCCGATGCATTGTAGGTCTTGTCAACCGCGTATACCGTCCCTAGACCTAGCAAGAGATATCCAGTCCTCCTCGCATACTTCCTCAAGCGACGTGGCGGCTGTATCGGAGTCTCGAGCGTCGAGCCCTTCAAGGGTTCCGAGTTGGTTGAAAAGCGGCGTGAAAAAGGATGTCGTGCCGTATTCTTCCAGGGAGATGATTTAGATAGACATGTTAGGGACTGGAGATATAGCTTCAGCATAACTCGACTGGAATAATCCAGTCAACGTTCTCGTCGTGGCCTGCGATGAGGTTGGTGTGGGGTAGAGTATTTTAGAAAATTTGAATTTCGACTCATGGCTAGCACGGCGATCACTTCCGGCAGAGATGACGCCAGCTCTCCCGGCCATATCGACAAACTGTTTCTACCTCTTGACGGCAGGGGGCATAATGTTCATAGGGACGCGGGTTATAATAGTAGTAGGACGTAGTGGATCAGAACAAGTGAATAGTGGACACCATGCACCAGAAAAGTGCCTCGTTTCATTTCATTCACTCGGGCTGGTAACGGTAACCAGTAGAACAAGCGATACTTGTCACCCATTTCTGAGTCTTTCGAGAAAAAAGAACAATTCAAGAATGTTGGAAGTTCGTAGGTCATGATAAAATAATACAATAACAGTAGGAGTTGGGAATTCTCGTAACAATGCAATGCGAAAAGTTTATGCGGAGAGCACGACTATGCAACTCGTAGCCAGGAAAATGGGAGGGTCTCAAGAAGACGAAAATTCGAAAGATGCGGAAAAAACCATGGGGCTTCAAGCTTCAAGGCTCGGTCCTCTTCGCTTGATCAATAGCAGCGCGGACGATATCGCATAGTTGCGGGTTACTGCAGAGGATGTCGGCAATCTGTGACGGCTGCAGCGAGGAGAGTGCAGCGAGATCCTTGATAGCAACGGCGTGTTGTTGCAGGTCAAACTCTGGGCCTGTGCCTGCGTTGTTCAGAGGACTGGATGCCGTGCCAGCAGGATTTTGTTGACTCGGCTGAAGGGGTGGTGTTGGTATATTGCCTGCAGAAGACGAGTTGGAGGATGGATTCGTCGTCTGTGAGCGGTCTCGGTAGTAGGAAGGGTTTGCCGTTGTTTGTGGCGTCGGTCGCGTAAACTGGGGCTGCCCGGAGCCAGAATCTACGTTCTCAGGTTGATTTGAAGGACCCTGATATGGCTGTTGCCAGTTTAATTGCCCACCTCGATACTGCGCCTGGCTGTATGCCTGTGGATACGAATAGGGAGTATAGTGCTGGGACCCTCCCGCCATTGCATTCGGGTAATACCCACTGTACGGGTATTGGTATGGCGTCTGGCCACTGTACTGAGCCGCATATGTCCAATAGTCGTAAGGCCCCGTGCGCGGCGGATACATGGATTGCGTCTGAGGCGCGTACTGGTGGCTCATAGTGGCAAGCATATTGGGCGTAACACTCGATTGAGTTTGTTGCACCGGCGTCGTGGAGGAACTCGAAGGATAAGCAGAGCCTGCAAACGACTGCTGGCTGGTGGCGGCCAGCACGGAAGGGTAAGTAGTCACAGCAAGAGCGCTGGGAGTACCTGGAAGGAGACAAGAAAGAGAAAAAGTTGAACATGTGAAACAAGCCAGGGTAAGGCCAGACTCAACTCACGTTCCGGTTCCACCGCAATCTCGGAGGGTTTTTGCAGGACTGGTCCCTCAGTGCTACCAAAGATGACACTTCCCCACTTGAATTCCCGCTTCAGGCCCCGGTCCCATAACACTTCCACTGAGCCCGTTTCTTCTATGACCCTTATTAGGGACACCTCAAACACGCCAGCGCTGACGCGCACTTTGATCCGCGCCATGCTAGGCAGTGCCAGGAGTTCAGTACGTATCTTGTCCTGTTTGCTCGCTTTTTTCTGAGCAGCCACAGCCTAAAAACAAGAAAGTATCAACGTGACAAACAAAAGAGAAGATAGAGTTTCAGATCGACGTACCGGATTATGTTGCGTGCAAAGGATCTGCACCTCCAACTTTCTTATGATTTTCAGTACGCGAGATTCCGAGGAAATCTGAGCAGCGGGCGCTGTATCCATAGCCACAGTGAATGGATCTGTTGCGGGTGTGAAATTCGAATCAACTGGCATTTGGTCATGCGAGTGGCTAGCGTTGACAGAATTGGTGGGCGGCAAAGGGTCAAGAAGAACCACTTCTTTCTCAACTTCTCGCACGACCGCGAAAACAATTCCCAGAGCATGGCCATCTTGAGCACAGCTTACGTGGAAAGCCTTTGGACATTTGCCCTTGGTGCACTGCACAGGCGCGCCGTGGGCTTTCGGCTTGTTTTTTGTGCAAGCAGAGCATTTCTGAAAGTGGCAGATGAGGTACGATAAGGTTTGCGGAATCCGACCGGAAACATACCAGGTTCCACCGATCTTTTACGATACCGTCTACACCAAACACGACCTTCTCCTTACCCATATATGTATCGAGCTCATCCACCCACGTCTCCGGCACAATGCTCGCGCAGTACTCATGCGCCATCCACACTGTAGGGTTTCCAGCGGCGTCCATGGCATCCCTCCGTGTGATGGGTGGTTCGTGGACGCGCAACAACCCTTCTTTACTCATCGAGACACAGAGACAGCAAGGGAATGGTTCAGGTTCAGCTGGCCGTGGACCCAATTTCAAAGTGACTGAAAGTTTGTGAAGCGGTTTGGGGGCAGGGATAGAGATTGTGGCAGATGGCTTCGAAGGCGAATGCTTGATCTTGAT
Organism: Flammula alnicola; assembly: GCA_015499995.1. Classification (NCBI taxonomy): domain Eukaryota; kingdom Fungi; phylum Basidiomycota; class Agaricomycetes; order Agaricales; family Strophariaceae; genus Flammula; species Flammula alnicola. The sequence goes on from JADNRV010000028.1 coordinate 217,795, forward strand.
CTTTTTTAGTTTGGGGGCGTTGTCGTCCTTGTTGACGTCAGATTTTCGTTTCCGAGAGGGTGCCTTCGGCGGTGGAAGCACATCATCTAGAACCTCTTTCTTGACTATTTCTTTTCTGGTGGACGCCTTCTTCGGCGGTTTCGCAGGCGTTGCTTGCTTTGCAATGGGAGCGTTGCGTTCTTCTTCCCGTTCTCGCAGTAGCTGATCGACATCAATGCGCACACTGTTACGGACAATAAGTTCCTACGCGTAAAGGGCACAGAAAAAGGACCTACCTGTCGCTGATGCACTTGCATGCTTTCGCGCGTCTTCCAAGCTCGAGCCAGCTGTCCAGGGCAAAGTTGACACTTTCAGCACAGTTAAGGCCGAGGTTGAAACCTGCATGATAACCCCGAGGATATGTGATCACGAATTCCCCGGCGTGTTGAACCAGAAGATTTGGTCTGCAAGATGAATTTGCAAGGAGAGAAGGAGACGCGAGGAAGGATTTGTGACGTAGGAATTGTGGACATTTTGATGTATCCTTTGGGAAATAACCTGCATAAAAATTTAGCAAATGACGCAGAGAGAAGTGTTGAGAATAATATATACCTCGCATAGTTTGCTCTAAGGCAGATGAACGTCCTTGAGGAATGGCATACCAAAATTTGGGAGCTCCAAAATGAATGTAATTGATGCTGAATAGATCCATGTCTTCGACATGCCAAGCGAATGTAGCTCTCCACATTCCGAAGTAGAGATAAGGAGTGTTGACTCCAGGAAGTCCCTGACTGGAGGTAGGTAGTAGACGGGAAAGAGCGGAGGACAGGTGAGCGACATTCCAGGCAGTGGTAGCCTCAGTGAACAAGGAACCTGAAATAAGTAATTGCTCAGCGATAAGGAAAGATAAAATAGAGAAAGAGTTACCTTGCGTGTCTGCACCGTACCATGCAGGTTTTCCCAGTCCACAATTCCTCCAATAATGGCGTTCTAGCTTCTGGCAAAATTCTGGAGTATAGTCGGAAGCTGTGGTATTGGGCGGCAGCCATTCGTCGGCCGTGTCGAAAACATCAAGAAAGGCACGATCGCGAGCAGCACGTTCAGCAAGACTCGCCTCACGAGCCTCTCTAGTTTGGCCAACACGTTTCGGTCTGGGCTTGGGCGGCTCCTCCTTTACTGGCTTCTTCTTCTTGCCTTTACCGGCTTTGCTGGGGCCAGCAGTGGTGACAGGCGGAGGCGGTGATCCTTCGCTATTAGGAGGTGTTGTAAGTGCTTGAGTAGCCCGCTCAGCGGACAGGGAATGGCAATCATCTAGAGGTTCCTCCTTGATGACAGGTCCTGCTGACCCCGGTCCGGATGGCTCGGCTTTAAGCGTCTCCGCCTTCTGTTTCCCTCTTCGCGGCACTCTAGTCGTAACACGCGTGTTTGTAGTTCGCGATGATAACCCGACTTCTTGAACGCCGGGGGCGCGGAATTCATCTTTGCTGCAAAGTTCCACCCATTCGCGGATGCTCATGAGCTTGCGTTTCTCCATGTTCTCCTGGCGAAACAGGCCACCGCGTCCGAGCATGTGCTGCTCAATGGGTGTCTTGATCTTGACGTCGGCAAGTTGAGGTTTGACGTCAGGTAATGAAGCAGTCCTACATCCATTAACATTAGCGCCCCGGGGAACGAGACGCGAAACGAGACGATGTTCACCATTCTTTTGGAGGTATAACTTTCACTATACCACTCCTAGTCCCCCAGCACTCCACTCGGTTCATGTATCCCTCAAAGTCCTGAAACTCCTCCATCGTGGGTTTGAAGACAGGGATGCCACGATGGGCTAGTGGGTCATCCGCAGGGTCGAGCCAGGTCTTGCCATCCGAGTCTGGAGATGGCGGCAGCTGAACATTCTCTACACCGTAAAAATGGTCTGGTTGGACAGGGATTGTCGAGGGCGTAGGTGATCTGCACGGGGTCAGAGTAGACCCTCGAGAAAGTGAAGTCATTATTATTGCCGACGCGGCCAAATGGGTGTGCCACGTTCAGAAAACGTGCAGCAGGACGGGCAAAACTTGCCCTCTATGAATAAGAGTTGTCTCCGCTGTTTCCCTCGACGAGCAGGGAGGTCTATGATGGGTATTAAGTGGTTGTCCTCGTTGGCGATTTCGAGAGTCAGACGTTTAGGCAGTATGGGCGGAGATCCAAATTGGATGCCTAGATTGGGTCGAGGCCGACCGGATCACACCGCGCCCCCGAGTCGGGGCCGGGTCCGTGCACAACCCGCCCTTTCTCCTCATTGCCACCAACTTCGGCAAGCGCCCCATGTATACGACCAAGGTCAGCTATTCATTCATATTTACAGTGTCTTGCATATTGGTTTGCACAACAAAATTTCCAGACGCGATTTGATGTGACTTCAGCATCACTTTCTCACGGTAACCCTCACCCAAGATCCGTCCTCAAAACCACGAGACACCGTTGTTCGCTTCCGAAATAAAGTTTGAAGTGACACGGTGGTCACATCAAACAGCGCGCTGGAAATTTCGTTGTGCAAACCAATATGCAAGACACTGTACTCTGCTCTCTTAATTTATCTCACAGGTCTAATACCGGAACGGCACCGTCGTTTTGCAATGTGTGCCTCTCTAATTCCTTCGAGCCAAATTGCTTCTCAGATCTCAATACCAACCAGCCTTTATAGATTCATTCAGTGTTTGAGGCACCCACTAATTTAATTAGAAGACGCGCTGGTGTTGTTCTCTTCAAAGGTTATTTCCTTTGAAATGCAGAACACAAACACGAGGCGATGTTGCGTAAATGGGCGTGCAGCCCACTGTCTCCGGAAGATTCATCAATTATGGACGTCGATGAAACGAACGGAACCCATCCAGCACGTACTCGTGATCAGCGAGCTCCAACATTTCGTTCTTGAAATGGTAGATCTGCTTGTAACCCCCCCCCTGCAAGGTTTTGTAGGATCGATGGAAAGACGACACATCGCATCCTCGACCCTCGCAGACCTGCCTGACCATGCTGTGTTTCTGGACACTTCACGATACCGAGACATCCCTGGCACCTGTGTGCACTGTTTCTGCTTCCGTTTTCTCCCTGTGTGTTCTGCCCTGACGCTCTGTGTATTCTAGCAGTCATGATTGTGGCCTTGTGAGCAATTTCACCTTTCCTTTCTCGATTTCCGGTTTCTAACGTATAGCTTATTTTAACCATTTGATAGACATGCCCTGTTGCAAGTTTGACACAAAAAGCTTTCCGCGCAAGGCAGGTCAGAGGTGCATCCTAACTTGACCCCGTAGTGATCGGGTTGTACTTGTCCTGGCCCTATGTTTGCCATGAAGCAGACAGACCCAATTACTCACTCGGTCACTTAGCTCGGTATATTCAGAATCCCCACACCCTTTTCCACGAAAGCCGAAAGCACGTTTGCAGACACCAATGTGAGCAATCCTGCTGCCAATTATAATTCCCATCCTTCTCGTAGCTAGCTAGACTTTTGTTTTCGAATATGCACACCCTCTTGCTCGAAGCCAATAGGTCTCGTGCCCCAGGGATCTGGATGCAGTCTGAGTTCTTGACCTGTCAATCCTGTGGCGTATCTTATGAGCGTATCTCCTCTGTACGCCCATCCATCCACCCGCGACATTCCTGAGGTACAGAATCACTCAATCTCGACAGTGTGCTGTTTGTATGGTAGGAAACATTGTGGCAATCCCCCACATTCCATGTCTTCGCGCTCGGAACATGTCACGCAATCGTTGGCAATTCCATTTCTCTCGGACTCAGTTAACGGCTCCGAGCCTCGAACTAAACTGGGACCGTCGATCCATGCGCATCGTCCGAAGTCTCAAGCCGGAAGCGTCCTTCGCAAAAAGGCTATCGGCCGATTTGCGGCCCCTTGGGGTTGTTATTTTGGGCCAATACTTGGAAGTGTCGATCATTGAAAGATAGCTTTGTTGGTCTAGGATAATAGGCGCTCATGGCCTCAATCCGGCCTTCTCGACCAGTCCCGGACTCTCGACATCCACCCATATGACAAGAAACGAGGAAATCTCTCCTGCCCCTTAATCCTTCTCCAGCCTACTCACGAGGTCAGGCAGCACAATGCACTCAAGGATCGCCCCCTTCTATCCGATGTTCCAGGAATCCAGGACATATTAGCTATGTCAATAACCGGGCCGGCGCATTCCGAATCCAGATTCGTCCACCATCATCAGCGAAAATCGATCCCTGCACTGGACCAAATCATACCGTCTTCGAGTCCCAACCAACCTCAAAACACGACCTGCGCGCGTCTTCGAGCTCGACTGGCCTCGGAATGGCACTATGGCTGTATAAAGTTGGCGGCGAGAATCTGGGGTACCGTACGACGTGTCAGTACGCCTTATTCTTCCTCTTCATACTCCTCTTCTACTAGTCATACAACCGCCTCTTCTACTTCACACCCTCCCAGAACTATTGTCCTTCCTTCTAATCTTACATTCATTGCATCTTCCCTATCGCCTTCATCCAAACTTCATGTATCAACACAGTAGTAAACAGCTTCGCATTCTCTCCCTACCTATCGCCTCCTCTTCTTTCTTTCATTCTCTTTTATGCTCTACCTTACCTTTCTACATTTCCACACTCTATCGCAATGAGCTGGCGAGGTCGCTATAGTCATAGTTACCTGAGTTGCTTATGTAACGTAGTCAGCCAAATTTTATTCTCAATTCTCGATCCGTGCGACCCAAGGAAAAGCGAGGAGAAATTAATCCTTTATCATCGGAATTTCGACTGACGACGAGATTCCCTCCTGTATTGCTTCGCGTCGTTAATCCCGAAAGCCGACGCCGTGGTTAACGTCGCGCGCGGAACGTCGCACTCGCTTGTGGACGTTGACAAGAAATAGATGGCCACCCTTGTCGAAAATAAGGAGCTGATGCTATGTCCAACCCATGATCCATCGTCAAGCTCACACTGAACGCCACATACCGTCCTCGTCGCTGCGTTTGAGAAGGAAGAAGAATTCGACCGACGACTTGTGCCCACTCCGAATCTGTGTTGAATGGAACGTACCTCCACAGGAACCAAACACCATCATGATTCGCAAGGCGCGTTATGGATTGATGTTGCACAGGCACTCAGTCTGGATTGTCTAAATCTGTACGCGGTCATATGTCCTGTCAGGGCCTGGAATAGTAAAAATACCAAAAATACCTGGATTTGCGGGTTTTAAATGGCAGCGCATACGGCCCTCAGCATTGGCGGAATTTACGCGCTGCAATATCCGTGAAAAGTTGTTTCAGAAATGAATGAATGTGCGTTGCACAATGCGGGCAGCAAATCCCGTGGGGGTATACATATGGGCGAAGTGTCAAGACACAGCCAACTCCAGGTGTGACGTCGATAAAAGCAATGCTACAAGTCCCAAGAGGTGAACAGCAGCTGGTCTAGGGTTGGATATTGGGGCGGACTTGAGTTGTAAAGCTCGCGCCCTAGTCTCTCCTTCAGAAAGTGCTGCAACGTAGAGTGAACGCGAAAATAGGCGCAATATTATTTGGAAGCAATTAGCAGGTTATCCGATCAAGGATAGGCTGTGTGCACTGCGAATCCCTCGATCGAACCTGCCCATGGGAAAGACGATTGATCACTACTCTATTTAACGAGCGGCAGTGCACCAGGAATTTGATAATGACAGGCACGCTCAACACTGTAGAGGAGAGCGACTTTTCGGTTCTGGCTTGAAGGCCGAGTTTGTATTTCGTATGTTTCTCCAAGGGCGGATAACATGAGCGCTCCGAGTCGCAGATCCATCTTGAACATGAAGAAATTTACTATTTTTACATGTTGATTCAGTGATTGGAGGCAAATCGTGGCAGAAGCTGGCATCTGGCGATGCTGTGCACGTCGCCGACAGTCCATCACGAAAACATAGCGACTGACGTCGAATAGAGACATTCCGAGGGTTATGTTATGATTCAGATGAGAATCAGATTTGATTTGACGTATTTGATGCGCCTTTGAATGCTTGCACACTCGGTGCAGAGAGCAAAGGTGAAGGTAATCTATACGACGAGCGCAGAGTCAGATTGACAAGACTTGCGCGCTGTGATCTGGTGACCTTGAGGATAAGAGGAAACAGGGACAAGGAATGGACCTCCTGAAAGCACGGACGAGTGCCAGGCACACTGTGTCTGTGAACTAATTTCGTCTTCATCATGCCGTATATGGTCATCAGATCTAGACCCTGTCTCATTTTCTTAAAGCATTTCCAAACACAACCAAATACCATCCCTGCACTCATTCCTCTCCGCCATTACCTAATATCCCTCCCTGCTCTCCGAATGTCATAGTTAGCCCGACTTATTCTCGGATTCCAGTAGACAGAAGTTCTGCACGTCTAATCCTTTGTGATCGCTCTGGAACCTCGGAGCCAAATATTTCACTTGTTGCACTTTTTTTCGGTGCCATGCCCGCGCCACGTTTTCTAGCCTTGTCTCCCAAACTCAATATGTCGGAGGCTGTTCGCGTGCCTTCCCACATCTGGCGCTCGATCTATACTGAATCTATGTATATCCATTTATATTGTGATCCATGACCCTGGGTCTCCTCCCTTTAGATAAGAACCCAGCTTTCACTTGTCTCGAGCATCACCCCAAGCGCCCAATTGCCTATTTTTTTCTGCTCGCCATCTCCATCGTACCCACAGACGGAACCTCATGCCTGCTGTGAAAGTACCGTCTGTATCCCTCGGTCTGTCCTTTTTTGTGAAGTAAGACATGCACCTGAAACTCAATGCCATCACTTCTACCCTCCAGGCCACAAGTCTTTCTCTCCCTACGACATGAGCCATTATTCTCCTCGAATAGCGAAGGGTGCCTTCGTCAGGATACACACGCCATCTCTTGACGGTCCTTACTCTGGTCGTGAATTTCCGACTTACGACGGATACGAAGGTATTGTTTTAGCCCACTCTAACTGCCATTGGCCTAACAATACGTTGTACTCAGACCCTCAGATATCCATCTCACAGTGGATGAGCGCGGCTCCCGTGTACAGCGACGCCGATTTCTACGAGTCAGGTATGCCATATCACTCCATTCTTCCAGTCAAGAAATTTATTCTGTCCATTTAGCACAATGTCCACCAAGCTATACCTCGCCGCAGCCTTTTGGTGCCGGTGTCATCTATGGTTCGTCCTTCATTTACTTTTATGAAGCGTTATTTTTTACCTTTCATCCAGAAGAACCTATTGACGGCAACTTGTTCGCCTGGCCATATGACAGCAACAGCGGCTACGACTCCTCATTCTCGTCACTTCCGGAACCGAATACCTTTTCAAATTCATTTTCTCATTCCGTCTCTATGGTTTCTTGTTCGCCACGGTCAGAAAGTAGCGGTGCGTTCATATTCTATCGACTAACAAGATCTCGTCGCTCATAGCGTCCCAGGCCTCTCCCTCTCTCCCCAGCCAAATCTACACGAATATTCTAACGCCTTTAACTTCGATTTCACGACCTCCCTACCGCACCAATTTCCTTCTTCCTCATCTCCTTGGCAACCCCTAGTTGCAAACCATTCGCCGCGGTCATCTATGTCGCATTCTCCCGCTGCCTCTTGTTCGAGTTTGGACACCGCAGAGGTAAAACGCTCGCCCTCGCGGGAGGCTTCGCCAACGCGGACCGCTGTTGTTGACCCTCAGCTTCAGCGCCGACGCTTCCCGTGCGTAATCATCGGATGCGATCGGCGGTTCACCAGTCAATACACGCTGAAGGTCCACATGGAGGCGCACAAACCCAAGCCCCGCTCTTCTTTTCCTTGTACGCTTGGATGCTCCGAGAGGTTCTCGCGGCAGCATGACCGCCTCCGACATGAGGTCGCGAAGCACGGCAAGGTCTGCGAGTTTTTGTGCGACGATTGTGGGCGGTTCTTCTCGACAAAAAAGACTCTGGGCAACCACAAGTGCCCCGTAACGCAAGGGGGCACGCGATGGGTCAACAGTTGAACTGCTGTCTCTTTCTTCGCATTTTTCTCTTCATTTTGTCATATCTCTCTTCTTTTGGGTTATTTTGGATTTTTTATGGACTGCTACTTCATTGGACATTCTCTGCATTTTCTCTTAGGTTCCCTACTGGATTCTTGAACTACAACGGACACCATTTATCGTCATACAGATATCCCTGTACCAATTATCATCATCCCCTGGACTTTTCGGGCGCCATTGGACTTCACAAAATATTACGAAGTACTAAAAAACCAAAATGTACTGTACATAATCATAGCCACGACTCACATATGCCTTCCAACCGAGTCGAGCAGTACATAGTCTGTCGTGTAGGCGATTCATACTTCACAAAATTGCATAAATACACGATCCAAAACATCGCTCAATACTTTTGAGCGGGGAAATGAAGTAATGAAACGAGGGTTCCTACCTTCTACATGTTGCTAATATTGTCGCTCATAGCTAGGCTCTCCCCTCGACTCAGTCGACCTGTCGCGGACGAGCATAAATGATTGCCAGGTGATCGATTGATCATTGATTTGAACATGTACTTACATAAATATAGAACGACACGTTCCAAAGCAGCTCGAAGGACAGTCAGGCCGAATTTACTAAGGCCGACTTTGCGACGACAAAGGACTTCCGTTGAAACTTGAGAGACGGCTTCGCTGCACCAATATAAATAAACGAAATGGCGACATTTCGCTTGTGAACGGGCCGATCTTCCATGCAAAGCTTACTTCCCAATAGTCATGCTGGTGAATGCCTGCAGCCCCTGTACCCACGGGAGACTTCAATTCGTAGGATGAAAGTACGTTCAAGCGTCAAATTAGGCGCCGGCTTCACTGGCAGGGTTTTTCGGATAGGTTGGGCATAAACCGCCAGCAAATTGGATCTTGATTCTTCGATAACCAAGGAGAACGTGAGATATCTATTTAAGTAAAGTTTTTCCATTCAAGGGCAGTTCTTTTCAAACAAGGAACCGCTTGAAATGGCCCGATACTGGTGTTTGTGGGGTAATTAAATAATAAATAAATAAATAAATCGAAAAATCGAAAAGGGAAAGAGAGGGAAGGGAGAGAATATTTACGTTCACCTCTATTATTCGTTCTGTTCACTGGCTCATGGCCGCTTGTCGCAAACTGACTCCATCAGTTCATTAGTATCGTTTGGACCCTTTTCCGCATTTTCTCACATGTATACTCGCTTAGATCCTCGTCATCGGTTCATCTCATGGACCCTTTTCCTCCCTTTTCCCAGTGAGTTTCACCATTTTCGTACAAGGATACTCGCTTAGATCCTACAGGGTTCATTTCCTCACACGCACTCGCTTAGATCTTCCGGTTCAATCATCAATGGCCGCCTGTGTGCCGTGCAATGGAATTTAGCACATTTGGCGCAGCCATCACAGCCTATCCAATACGTGAAGGATTTCAATTCCTCAAACTAATGTACAGCTAATCCGAGTCATCGACGCCTATCCAACCCTCGTTACAGGGCCTCTTTTTCCTTTTGGGATTCCGACCTCGACAATCAACCCTTCTGCAGTCTCGGCAAGGATTCATACAACTCTTCACGCTTTTCTTACCCTTACAGGTGTGAATCCCACATTTTCTACACGTCCGTCCCTCTCTCACTTTCTTTGTTTTCTTGTTCAGCTTTCTCGGGACTGCCTGCAAAAGATCGGCGTCCACTCGCTCTCGGGACAATTCCTCTGCCGTTGTTATTGCAGATTCTGAGTTGGAGTGCTGCAAGTTTGTGTCGGGTGATATTTGGGATGTCGAGGCAATGGATGGGGCCAGGATTGATGGGCCAGGTCCTACTGCAAGGTGTATTCGGTGAGAGGAGCTCGAGGCTGGAATTTGAAGGCCTCTTGTGATGGCGTTGGGCTTGCACAGTTTTTCGGGTAGAGAAGGAGCTGCAATGGATCGTGCTGGGTCATTTAAGGTGATTGTAAGAGGCTTTCTTGCACCGTATGTCAAAGAAAGTGACTCTTTAACATTCATATTTGATTTCCACGTTGCGTAATAGACTTTCAATTGTTCGATTAGCTAGAACAAATGCCCGTTAACCTTCATGAATTCAGAATGATTCCATTCACATGACAAACCTTGTAGAATATATTGGCATTTGTGTTTGCATAATAATTCCATACCTTCACAGCTTGACTCCAGACAGGTCCGGATGGTGAGTTGAAATCTGTGTTCGTCTCCATAAGGTGGAGGAAAAGTTCTTTTTCAGCAGAATGATGAACGGGAAGTATGGGTTTGTGCACACCCTGCATCTCCGCAAGGAATTTGTGCCTTTGTTTCTTGTCGAGGCTTGGAACATATTCACTCATCCCACTCTCGACACGAATCTTTGTCGGAATGGGAAGGATACCAAGGACCTCGTTTGATGGCAAGTAGAGATTTGAATTTACCCACCCAGTAATTTGTACCGGGTTAATAAGAACATCTTGCAGGTAAATTACTCGCTCTTGAATTTTATTGGTGATCCATATCGAGAAGTGGCCTCGATAGTGTTGCCCAGTGCTGTTAAATGTGCCGACCTGAGAACTAAATTTAGTTTCAAATTATTCTCAGTGGTTGAAAAAACGTACAAGGAGGTTATGTCGCAAAACAAAATCTAACAAGCAGGCATGTGTGTGTCGAATTGATGCGCGAGAAGATGGAAGATGGGACCGAAGGTGTGCATGTACTCCACCTTCAGTAAAATTTGTCCCGCGTGCACAACGGTAAATTGGCAGACCACCGGCTTTCTGATCAATTCCTATTGTTGTATAAAGTGAGATCCCAGGTGGGTCAGAAAGAAATCCATTGCGGATTAGGTCTAAAATATTCTTCGCAGTCTTCCAGTTGCTGGAATTGAAAAGCGGTACACCAGTTGTCGCATCCTTCAGAGGACCAAAGGTACTGAAGACTTTTTCAACGAGGGGGTAGAGAATTTGTGGTGGAGGTATAATTCTTCTGCACCGACGCCACAGCCATGCAGGACGAGAAGCCCGGATTGTCTCGAAAGTTTGAGGTGGTGACTGTGTCACGCCCCATGCATTAATTCGACGTCGGTCTTCAGCATCAGGAATAAAGATTGCGTCTCGTAATTGGCGACCGAACTCGAGGCGCAAAGCATGAGTAGAAAGGAGGTGAAACATGTTAAAAACATGGAAAACATCCTTCAAAACACGGCTCCGTATGGTATTATCCCAGTTATCAGGATATAACCCAAATGTTGCCTTGCCCTCAGCAGCACTTGCGTGATCAACTTCATGAGAATAACCTGAAGGCATTTCTGGAAGGTTGGCAGAATTGGCGTTCTCCGTGACGATATCACCAATGGATGGCCCACTTTCAGCATAAACATACTCCTCATGATCCAAGCCAGTGCTCAGGCTCTCAGAGGATGGGCTGTCCATATCCAGACTTGGCCTAGCTTGCGTTTCGGAGTCATTCACGTCAATGCCTGATTGGGTTGGTGGTTGCCAGGTGGCAGGACTGAACGTGCGCAAATGGCTGCGTAAACAGACAATAGAGAATGGTGTGTTGCCAAATGAAAGTAGGGCGTGATTTCGGTGGGTGGGTATGATTGCACCAGGTACGAAAACCTTGAGAACATCTACAACAATTCTCGTCTGGGTGACATTTATGCCGTCAAAGACCCTGTCGTGCATATGTGCTGAAATTACTCCTTGGGCAATGACCATGGTGTTGTCAGGGCTGTATACCAGCACTGGAGTGGTAGGAAGAGGGTTTGGTGATAGAGGTTGGGGAATTTCGATGGTGGAAAGTCTTTCATACAGACATAGACTTGCATACGCATCGAGGGCGGCGTACATTTCTTGTTCTCGGGTGAGGGTTTTATTGCCCCATTCTTGGCTAATACGTTCGGGAACATTTTTGTTCAAGCGTTTACCCAAAACTACAGCACAGAGATCGGCCAGGCTGCAATTGGCTGAAGAAATAACGCGCCGATCTTTCGCAAACTTTGCCAGCTCAAGCGCGCTGACAAATGGAGTCCGTGGCTGACAAGCCGCCTCAAGAAACTTGAGATCTGCATTGACAAGGCGGCCCACTTTCAAGATATTTGGATGGGATAATAAAACACGAAGTTGATTGGGAAGGTCTCCTCTCTCAACCATATCTCCGATCTGAGCGAGAATGTAAGTCTTAGATATGAAGCAAGCAGAGTTTAGACTAATGACTTACTTGCAGAATATACACCCGCTCTTTGTACGCAATTTGAACGACAGATGTTTTTTCCCGACGGAACACATTTCCGTTCCCAGAAACCTCAACATTCCACTCAGAGTCAAACCCAATAACAATATTCATGTCTGGGTTATCAGAAGGCAGGTCATTGAGAATTGTCCTCATCGCAATATTGATAGCTTCAGGAGTGTGCTCGGTGAAGATTTGGATGTTATCTGGCAGGGCGAGAGGTTCAAGATGAGCATATTTCTCGACCGGAACCACCGACTTGAGAAGAGACGGAAAGCATCGCTCGAGGAACTGTTTGTCAGCCATATTGTCCGTAAAGCACAAGTACGGCAAGACGTGGCCGTATAACTCAAGCGACTCCTGGATACGTTTCAAGGCCTCTTCATATTGCGCCTGTGATTTTGTCGCAACCAAGTTGCAGGATCTGATCTCGCCCTTCTCATTTGTGACGGTCAACAAAGCCGTGAAAACCTGTTCTCCATTCACCAATGAAATGTGTTTTGTTATCTATGAAAAAGGATTAGACAGAGTTAGATTAATGAGCGAGTAAGAATTTCTTACCTTGTGGCTATGATCAAGTGCGCAAATCTCGCATGTGAGCTTGGACGTATGCTGATGGTAGTGGTTCTTGTGTTTTTCGATATAGCGGTCGAAAATATTTCCAATTAATTGAGCACCAGGAATATAGCCATGGAATCCACGGGGGCTGGCATTATCGAACGGAAGAAATGCTTCATATTGTTGGCCCACCCACCCATCTAATCTACGACGAGCCAAAAGATCGAGGTACTGGAGATGCAGCTCATCGTATTTAAGGAGGTGTTGGACACGGAGAGCATCGGAGAATTGCTTTGACCCCATGCCGTTCTGGAAGCACGACCGCATCCACCCAAACAGTGTCTTCGAGATGGCACTGCGATGACTCAGGCGGGCAGGAAACTCCGCCGCCAATTCCGATGGCAGAACCGCCAGGATCCGACTATCCCAGCTGCGAAATGTCACCGTGTGCTTCCGGGATTTTGGGTGTTCACACACGCGACAACGATATCGATATCCGATGATCCAAAATGTCGAGTTCGAATCAACACAGCGGCGAGGGCGGGAATTGACAGCATGTCGTTGTAGTGGTGTTTTACAATTTGGGCACGGAATGAACTTGACGAGTGCTTGTGGATCCCATAAAAAAAAGCGGGGATTGTAGAGAAGTTGCGGAGATATATCGTTGCGTTGGAGGAGGAAGAATGTCGACTCTTGTGGAAACCAAAAGGTATGATTGTTGGCGTAGAGCAGGGGTACTCCTTCATGATTTCGGCGGCCTGCCTCCTCGACCTTCGCCTTGAACGCGTTGAGGAGCCATGGAGGCATCGCGCAGTGTGCATGGGGCATTGCAGCATCCTCGGCATCCTCGGCTCCTGTCTCCTCTCTGGGATCCTCCTCATCATCCTTCTCGTCGCCCTCCATTCCCAGCTCATCCTCGTCACCTAATCCCTCTCCTGAGACCTCTGGATCGTCCTCGTCGTCTCCCAGATCCACCGGGTATTGGGGATCTGCGTCTGGAATGATTTGGTGTGTAGTAGAAGCTGTCAGCACAGCCGACGGCGATGGATGTTGCAGTGCCGCTCGCTGCTCGCTTGGTGATGATCCAAGTGTGTTGCTGGAGTCGAAGGTGTACGGAGATGGCTGTTGGACTGTTTCCGGAGGTGCTGAGGATGCCAGGTGCTGGCCACTGGGCATTGACACCACTAGGGATGCATTCGGGCTCGCTGACGTTGTGGTATCGAGTTGAGGTGCTGAAGACTGTCGTACGGGGCCAGAACTACCTGCGAGTGACTGCCAGAAAATTAGTTAGTGAAGAAATTATTCGAAAGAAAGAAATACGTACAATTTTACCAGGTAAGATCCTTACGGTGACCTTTCCTCCTCCCGAATCAATCTTGCATGGCCGTCCCACAGGCCGCTTCTTTGGAAGGCTGGGATTTCCGAGAAGGGCCGCTTTTGCCTTTGCTTGCTGCTTGGGTCCGGTGCCACGGGGACGACCAACAGGACGGCGAACAGACATCGATAACTCTGCAGCCGGTGACTTGGCCTTTGGAGGGCGTCCACGTTTCGGACGTTGTGGGTTTGAGGTCAAGGCCGTGGCATTTTGTGTGGATCTCGAGGTATTATTACGAGACGTAACATCGCGAGGATGATCCTCACGAGTCGTAGACGAGGAGGGATAGGGACTGCGAGATCCAGTGCACAGCGGTGAAGGCGAAGATCCAAGGCTGATAACGCCTGAAGAATCGGCGCCTGAAGAGCCGGGGGTAATTCCTGAAATAGACCGTGTCAGGTAAAATGACGCGAAGCGGGCTGGTTTGCTTACCTTCCCCCGACATATGGACATCCATGGGAAAACCTGGATGTGGGAGTGGATTTAAGGATCTAGAAAGCACATGTCAGTTCGTGAACGTTAATGAAACACAAAGTTCAAGAATACTTACAGACTGCGAGGCACGAAACCATTTGCAGCAGTGAACGAACCGGCCTGTGAATTGTGCTCGCCCCATTCGCAAGGTCCATCAGTATCGAGTGAAGGGTAGTTGTCCATCACGGCGTTCAGTTGTTAGTTCGCATGAAAGGTGGGGCAGCAAAGTCGCGGAGAGAGTGCGCGCGAGCGAGTTCAAATCTCTGAGTCTCGAGTGCGTCAGGGTATGTCATGTGCAGGCTTACATAATTTTCAGTATCCAGTATTCAGTATCCACCCACACGCATGGGATACTGGCCCTTGAAAATAGGTGGACAAGACAAGGACAAGAACTCAGGCCTCCGGTCCGGCCTTGTTCTGAACGCGATAAAAATACCTTATCCTCAGCCTCCTCCCCAGGCTATACTTCGAGGTTCTAGGAAATCATTAGTAGATTGGTAGATAGTACAAAATAGGTGATGGGAAAATATTATGTTATATTGATCCGACTATTTTCCGACAAATTCTGTTTCCTGAACCTCTCCGTATAGCCTGGAAGAAAACATTTGTAAACAAAGTCGCCGCTCACGGCAAAGGACGTCGGAATATGAAATCCCATCAAAATGCGTCGAGGGCACGTTCTGCCACAAGATAACGGATTGTCATTGATCTCAGAGTTAACTCAGAGCTCGCAAGATCAAAACTCGAGCTCATGTATTTTGGAATCTGCTTGGAAGTCTACTTTCCACTAGCAAGAGAATTGCTCCTGACAAGGATCCTATGGACGAGGGTGAAAGTAGTGATAGTGAGCTTTGGGAGCATTTTGGAGACGTTGCCAATATTGAAGGAATGATTGAGATGATCAAAGGTGACGATCAGGGACTTGATCAGGGATCAGCTCGCCAATGTCGCAGGGCAGCTAAAAAGGAGGCAATCCTTACTGTTGTATGTCATATTGGAATATGTCTACAAAGGAGCTATCGATCTGCAGTGCTCTGAGTTAATTCTGAGATCAATGACAATCCGTTGTCTTATGGCAGAACGTGCCCTCGACGCATTTTGATGGGATTTCATATTCCGACGTCCTTTGCCGTGAGCGGCGACTTTGTTTACAAATGTTTTCTTCCAGGCTATACGGAGAGGTTCAGGAAACAGAATTTGTCGGAAAATAGTCGGATCAATATAACATAATATTTTCCCATCACCTATTTTGTACTATCTACCAATCTACTAATGATTTCCTAGAACCTCGAAGTATAGCCTGGGGAGGAGGCTGCCTTATCCTATGGCACTAACTTTAAGTTCTTGGAAATATGGTCAGGTGTCTCAAAATACATATCCCCGAGCAGCGCGAGTTCTTCATCACATCAATCAAGGAATGATTTTCGACCGAAAGAATTTCTGACCGATGTCGAACGGACACAGACCTGACTAGAATTCTGTGTTATAGTATATATGAATGTTCCGCAGTGCTCGAACGGACACCTGCATTGCACTGCAGCTGATTTTTAGCCGTGAAACACGAGCTCTGAGAGCAGAATCCGCGAACTAAACATACAATATTTGATGTCTCACGGGGCATCAAGTTGAAACCAGCTGAACATCGGGATGGCATGTTACGCAGCTCACCAGTATAATTAAAAGTTAATGAGAAAATTTTTTCGAGGAACAGACAGCGATTGCATCCGCAATGGAAATAGTAGACAACCTGAAAACTTTCTGCGCTCTACGGCAACCTGAGGCTCCCTCAAACTGAGATTGTAGATCGACTTTCGAGCTGGAACATGGACGCCGTGTGATGGATAATCCAATTTCTCATTTCAAAGAGCATTATGGAGAGAGTTCTGAACCCGTTTCATTGTAAAAACTAAGAGAATGAAGACATCCATGTGTTACTTGAGAACTTGGAGCGGCCGGCAGAGTGGATATTTGTCTCGGAGTTGTTGTTGCTTGATCGAGAAGATGAAACGAAACATTTGTCGTGAACCCTCACTCAGCACATGTGCATTTCCTCGCCAACCCAATGGATCGACCGCGTCGCTCAGTGCGCAACCCGGTGAAGGCTCCCCAGCTACTGGTTCCAGAACCGGTTGCTCGCGTCATCAAGCGCAAGTCCACCCCGGAGGCTGTGGACCCAGAGAAACAGCTAAAGATACTACTGGAAAGTTCCAAGAGCGACCTTGTCTCACTGGACATGAATGTATGTACATATCGCTGGCTGGAACAGAGCGCCTTTGAGGTTCTTTTCCTCGTGTGATCGACCCATCGCGTGCGTTACAGGGACTCAATGGACGTCTTCCTTAGGATATCATCAATAGCAAGACGTGGTCTGTGCTCTCTGAAGACGCGAGAGCACACCTCAAAACGTTGTTGCCCCAGACAGCCTTTTCGAACTCTTCCGAGACCATAGCAGCAGACCATCCATCTGTAGAGGATGGGATGGTCGTTGACGAAGCTTTAGATGATAGACCACAAGATGTCGACGTCAATCTTGGTATCTTCGGCGACCCTCATTTCCTGGCTGCTGCGCGCACTTTCCAAGACCACCTCTATCTAAACTGGTTTTCGGAGGCCCACGGCGCGAAAGTGAAACAATTTCGAGAGGGTATCGTCAGTGGCTCCTTGGCTGCTCCTTGGAAAGATCAAGTCTGGGAGCGCGACAATATTGTTCCCGAAATTAACGTTAATGTTGGGGCTACATCTTCATTTTCCATTCCAAACGAGTCAAGTGCCCGTGCTGGGTACGTTTTCCTTTCTTTTCCTACATCAACTGCTAACGGCGCATCTACCTCGTCAGTGGCGCCGCTGAAATCAAACTTTATACACTGGTGAAGAAGGGTATACTTCGTGTCGGCGATATCATTGCCTACAAACGATATTTTTCCCTATCTGAAGTGACGGTGGAGAAGGACGCCATCGTACGTGTCTGTTCCTTCGTATCGTGACGCTCGTCTGATCAGTCTTTCATTTTCATTTCTCAGATCCAACACATCCAACCAAACACATATGCTCTGACAGTTCTCACTCTTCCTGGGCCGAACAAGGACCTCCCTGCTCATCTGCTATCAGATGAGCCAGCAGAGCCGTCAGCGCCGGTCCAATCCATGACGATAACCAGTCCGACGATGCTCGAAACGGGATTGCTGGACCTCGACGGCCGTATGGAAAAATCGCGTCGTCCAAATGGGAATGCCTGGAAGTGTTTCACGGTCTGGCGGTGGCGGGTTGGCGGTGAATACAATCCATATGACAGCCGAGGTGGTCGAGAAAATCATGGCACCTTGTTCTATCTGCGAGGCAGCTATTACCACGAGAGGTAGCCACGGTAGGCGACGTATCACTTCAGGAGAGACCCACTATACACTTTCACGCCCCACTATTCTGATCCAGAGTAATCGAATTTTCGGTTCGCTGCCTTGTATCTATACTGCTATCCAGCCGTCCAAAAAATACACATTATATATCACAAGGAGATGGATAGGTCCCATACGATATTGTCTCTGTACATATAGTGTCTCTGTACATATATACAAGGAATATGATAACAGTTATCAGAAAGATTCAAGATAGGATATCGAAACTCATCACATCACGTCTTGGACGTTGCAAGCTTCCTTCCCCTCTTCTTCTTTCCGTCATTGTCGCGATCAAGCAGTGCATTGAGCAGACCCTCTCGATGCAGGCTTTGTATGTATTCCCGGATGAATGGTTCATAGTCGAAAGTTCTTTTGACATGGTCTGTCTGTGAGAATGGAATAACAAAGAGACAGACTCGGTAAACGTCACACAGAGCAAGGAGATTTAGATACCCCTACATTTGACCTGATTGCCTTGGAAAGCTCGTCTTCGACGGCGATCTTGGCCCTCATACCGTTCTGAATACACGTCTCCCAGGATTTGGCTAGCTCAGGTGGGGACATCTTCATTATCTCGATGTCTCTCTGCATTTTGCGTGACCCAAAATCACGGGCGTACGTCTTACCCAGCTCACTTGGACCATTTTGGACGGCGAAAGCGAATCGGGAAGACTCCAGCAAGGATGGATCGACCTGGTGAGGAAATAAAGTGCTTAGCAACATGAATATGGTTGCATCGAATCGCCAGACTGAACGCACCGCGTTTTGCCAACCATCCGCCATCCGTCTCTCCAGCGCGATTTTCTCTCTCTTGAAGAACTCCAGCTCGTCGCTTGCTTTCTTATACAGGTCATCGACGATAGCGAGCAGGCTGAACCGGATGTTGCTTCCATCGTTTCCTGAGCCGCCGTACTTTTCCATCTTCATTCGTAATGCAGGACGCACCACGTCCATCCACCCCCGATTCGGAGTCGACGGTGCAATCTGGCCTAACGACGATGATGACGATGAAGTGCTGGGTATTGGGAGCTCTCCGACCTCCAAGGGCCCTGACTTGAGGCCGTCGAGCTCCCAGACCTTCCCGTGGGCAGGGACGTATCCGATGAAGTGGTATGTTTCCTCTTCGTCGTCCTTGTCCTTGTCTGCGGGCTCTTTTTCTTTTTCTTTCTCCTTCTCTTTGCCTTTCGCTTTGGCGGTCTTCGTTATTTTGGCGCGTTTGGCTGGGGGCGGTTTCGCTTCGCTCTCTGCTTTGCGCTGTTTTTCTTTGCGTTTTGCTTCTTCAAACGTAGTTATGGTGATATGGTTCAGTGATGCCCGCAGGTCTGATGGCCTATTGAGGATGACGTGTTAGAATAAGTAATGCGTGTAAGAAAGAATATCGGCGGACCTAGCGAAAAAATTATGCGCTGGGCGTATCACCGGAGAATTCGTGACAGCCAAACCTCGCATCTAATAAACACAATTTCAGAAGACACTATTTAAGCATTGGTCAATGACATACCACGGGTGACATCTCCTCCGTTTCAGCCCTAAATCTCCCCAGCTCGTCTCCAATGTCGATGGAAGGACAATTCAGGACGACATTGAGAATGGCGTGGGTGGCACACGCGTCGTCGCTGAGTTGGTTCGCGAACCAGACGCGCTCTGCAGCAGGATCGTTGAAGTCTGTCGGGCGATGGCTGTCCTTCCGCCACATGAAACAGAAGATAAGACCGTGCGGATTCAAGTGGTCGACGGCCCATGGCTCAATGTCGTACATCTCGACCAGCTCGAGTCCATTGATGCCTAGCCTGCGGGTGAGAGACGTAAAGACACCTGAGCGTGGTATTTCGATGATACATATGAGCGAAAAACAATCGCGAAAGCAGGAATGAAACTGACCTGGATCTGATTCTATGACAGCAAAGGGTCCTCCGACGAGGTCCAAGGCGTTCCTTGTGCTCTCTTGTGACGAGGAACCATTGGGGGCTGAATTGCTCAGCGTTTGTTGTTGTTGGTCGATCTCCATGTTTAAGCAGGTCGCACTGCACTCTGATTTTGGATTTCAAGATCCGCGAAATAACTTGTCCTTCCGATTACGAACAACTCTCCTGGCTTATCACCACTTTCTCAATCTTTTCGCCGCTCGACTCCTAATTATATTAAGAGGCTTGCCAAGGCCTGCTGATGAAGCTCCTCGCTATTTGTTAAACGCGTTCATGTGGAGACCTGGGGTGGTACATCGGTGAATACTCGGTAATCTGTTAACGTTCAGCTAAAGATTCTCCGGACCGCCCCTCTTCCAGCTCTCAAGAAGCTATAAAAACGATGAAACCCACGAACTGCCCCTTTATCGGATCGCCATGTCTCTCTTGAAGATATCTGGTACGAAAATCGTCGACGAGCACGGAAACGAAGTCATTCTTCGTGGTGCTGGGCTGGGAGGATGGATGAAGTGCGTTTGTGTTTTCATGCTCATAGATCTGGTTATTGACCTAGCGACTATCTAGTATGGAGAATTTTATTTCAGGTTGGTCGATAAAACCCCTAAGTTTGGTTTTATCCTGACCGCCTTATAGGTTATCCTGGTTGCGAGTTCCAGATCCGCGAGGCTTTGGTGGAAACTATCGGGCAGGAAAAGTCAGACTTCTTTTTCGACAAGGTGCGTATCTTTCAGCGACGTCGCTTCAACCAGCTAACAAAAATTTGTGTTAGTTCCTTGAATATTTCTTCCAGGACGAAGATGCGGCCTTTTTCAAAAGTCTGGGACTGAACTGCATTCGTTTGCCTTTCAATTACCGCCATTTTGAAGGTACCGAAGTTTTGCTGGGACTTTTCATGCAATATTAATAGAGAATTTCCTTTGCAGACGACATGAACCCACGCGTTCTTAAAGAATCCGGTTTCAAGCACCTTGACCGTGTCATAGACCTCTGCGCTAAGCATGGGATTTACACGATCCTGGATCTCCACACCGCTCCAGGTGGACAGAACACGGACTGGCACGCCGACCATGGAAGCCATATCGCAAATTGTGAGTAAGCAAAATGTTTATGTTTAGAACCGACGCTAATTTACTTTTGCCGCCTAGTCTGGAATCACAAAGATTTCCAGGACCGTGTCCTCTGGCTGTGGACAGAGCTTGCGAAGCATTACAAAGGCAACAAGTGGATTGCAGGCTACAACCCGCTTAACGAGCCCACCGACTCCAAGCATATCCGTCTCGTCGCTTTCTACGATCAAGTGTACAAAGCGATTCGTGCTGTTGACCCAGATCACGCCCTCTTCTTCGACGCCAACACCTTTGCCTCGGACTTTTCTCACTTTGGTGATGCCCACAAGAACTGGGAAAATACTGGATACTCTATCCATGATTATTCGAGCTTTGGGTTCCCTGCTTCCCCGCAAGAGTACGTCGGCAGCGACGAGCAAAAGAGGCGACTGAAGAGGAGCTACGAGAAGAAACGCGCCTGGATGGACGAAAGGGGCCTGTGTGTCTGGAATGGCGAGTGGGGCCCAGTTTACGCCAGGAAGCCCTACGAAGGCAGTGCGACGGATGCCATCAACACCAGACGCTACCAGGTTCTCAAGGACCAATTGGATATCTACAGCAAGGTAACAGCACCATCGTTTACGTTTGATTTGAAAATCGCGGTGTGTTTTACTGACACGAATATGTAACTGCAGGACAAACTCAGCTGGTCGATCTGGCTCTATAAAGACATTGGGTTCCAAGGAATGGTCTACATCTCGCCAGAGACGCCCTACATGACACTTTTCGCCAAGTTCCTGGCCAAGAAGCACCGATTGGCAGTGGACGCCTGGGGCGCAGACGACAGCGCCGTGCGCCACATCTACCAGCCACTTCTGGACCACGTCGTCCAGGAGATCCCGGAGAAGTTCCGCAACCTCTACCCGAGCCCTGTGTGGAAGCTGAGCGATCGCGTTACGAGGATCTCACGGAACATCTTGATGAGCGAGTTCTTGATCAAGGAGTGGGCGGAGCATTTCGTGGGCAAGGACCTGGACGAGCTGGACAGGATCGCCGCGAGTTTCAAGTTTGACGGGTGCTTGAAGAGGGAGGAGTTGAATACCATCTTGACCGCCAACGCCCACGCCCAGGCTGTGCAGTGAGGTTGTCGAAATCGAATTCCGACAGAGCCACAGCTTTCAAGCCACCGCTCGGTGACCTAAAGGAACCCAATATGTAAAGTGTACTTACTTCGGAAACGTTGTGCACTTACGTTATGTTATCTGTTATCTATGTATTTGTATTTCATGAATTGAATGCCCACTTTCTGTGTGCCTGCGCGCCGTTGGAAATGTTTCAGAGTTTACATTACAGTAGAAGCTCGATGTATCCTGGATAATCACAGAGGTACAACACGCGTTCTACAACGATATAATTTACACTATTGGAGTTGGCATACAAACGCGGCCAGTGGCACATCAACATATCCTTCTTCCTTCCTTTTTCATCCTAAAATTTTGTTCAGCACCATACATAACTTATCCGAGTTTATCGTTAATCGTGTCGCGCCCTGTCGCGCCCAGCAGCTGATCAGGTCAGTCGTCGAGATGGCCTTCTTTACCAAGTGGTAAGCTTTAACTTTACCCAGGGACGGATATTGGTATATTTTTGGTCCGTGAGGGGCTACAGGTACTCCTAAAGGCCTGTGCAGAGAAGAGAAAATCTCATTAGACGAATCACGGGGAAAGGTGAAGGGACGCGCAGACGAAAAGCTTGATCACCTATTAATGTTTGGAAGGGTAAATTGTGTGTCAACAGAATCACAATGGGCACAGTTTACGATACGAAGAAAAGTACTTACACACCCTTTGCCAGATCGAGACTGTCAAAACAGACAAACGGTAAGAAAATATATGTACCCATACGGTGAATGGGTATTCGTCAGTGATGTGCGACAATGTGTGGGCGCGCGAGATCCTGTCTCCCTTCTTCTGCCCAACAGTGTGCAGCGGAAACTTGCCTAAAGGCAGAGGGGAGTTACCTACTCATAATGGTTCCATCTCAGCCGAGGACGGCTGCGAGAAAAGTGAAGATAAGCAAGTTAAACTCCAGAAGAACGAAAGTCAGGGAGAAAGTCATTCTCCCCCACGCCAATGACATGCTCAAACGGCGAGTTTAATTTCTTGTCTGAGTAGTTGCATGACTGACTGATGATCCGGTGATTGAAGAGGTTATGTATTTGAATTTTGGAGTTCGTGAAAAATGCTTACGTACTAGTAGAGTGTCGTTCACATTCCCACACATTGCAGATAGTCTGAGGCAACCTTCTTCTCTACTCCTGGTATCATAGAGTGAATATCTGCGTATTCTGTTTAGTATATGTAACATCCTGTCCGATCGTTGTTATAAGCAGTGTATATCTAATACTCCCTTACACTCCGTCATGGCTAGCAACAAGTAAGTAGACGGGTATCACGATCCTCTACCAATAACCGCACTGACCAAGTATCGTCTTCGTTGTTGCTTATCCCACAGTAGCCTGATTCTCTCTGATCCACCTATAGCTGTAGGCAGCCGTCCTTCCGAGTCCATTTCTGGACCAGTATTTGGAACCGTTGTCCGTGGTAAATCCTTGGTGAATTCTTCGTCTACGCGCCTCCAGCGCTTCTGTTGTTTCAATTGCTGATGTCGCCTTTCTCATAGGAAGACGCAAAGCCGGTGTTATTATCTCCAAAAAATATATTTCCCTTCGGGAGCACTCCTCCAGAGATACTGGCCGTGATCTTTTTCCATTGTCTCCCAGCTGTGGATGAACTCAAATTCCACGTAGTTCCATCAGCGCTTTTCCGGTTGGCATTAGTTTGTAAAACATGGAGAGATGTCATCAACGGTACGCCATACTTATGGAGTTGCATAAACATCGCATGCAGTGATTATTACCGCTGCAACTTGCGCTATGTTGCGCTTCTCTTTCCAACTGTCCTCGATCGATCAGGCATCTGCCCATTGCAGATGTCCATCCTAGGGTCCGAACCTCATAGTCATGGATGCAGGCATCACCCCCGGGACCCCTCTAAGCTCTGGCAGACAATATCCAATCAACTCGCTCGATGCGACCGTTTGTCTCTGGATATCCACGATTCATCACACCCCATCATATCATCTCTCCCACAGTTGAATAGTACGTCGCAACTCAAACACTTGACGTTGTCGATCCGTAGCACGACTTCCAAATTTCCGACACATCTCGTCGATTATATCAAAAGCAATGGATCCTTACGCAGTCTAAAATGGAATACACCAGATTTGCTCATTTCCGACCTTCTTCGAGACACCAATTGGCCATCCCTGACTTCACTTGAAATTCACTCATCACTATCGACGAACCAGGATTTCGTCAAAGTTCTCTTGGTCGCACCAAACCTCGTAACCTATCATCTCAAGACCGTAACCCGTGATGTTGGTGATCTCGCCTTGGCCTCGACCCCGCTGATTCACCAAGCCCTTCGTGATTTGAAGCTTAGATCAGTAACCAGCTTTTCGGCCTTCATTTCACTTCCAGCTCTAGAATCTCTCGTTATTACTGCATCTCCCATGCCTAGCCTCCAAGCAGAGGTGATACCAGAATTTCCTGCTCTCCGTATCCGAGAGCTCGACTGGCCATCACTTACAAGCGTTTGTATCAGTGCGCCGCAGCTAACGTCCTATGATTGCGTCGGCATTCTTAAGTCTGCACCACTACTCGAGTCGTACAACATCAAGGTCATAACGCATGATCTTGCGCATTACATAGTCGACCCGTTCGTTCACCATTCCCTCCATTTTTTGAAGATCGAAACAGGAACGATTCTCTCTGCTTTCCTTCGCCCCGTATCATGTCCGAATCTGGAATCATTGCACATAGAAATGTCGCCATCTGCGGTCGCCGTAACTCAGAACCTGGAAAATCACGAATTCCCTGATTTTATTCGAAGATCTCGCCCGCTCCTTCAACGGTTGGTGTTGGAGAACCTGAATGTCCCAGAGAGAGGCCTCATTGATTGCCTCCAATTCGTACCCACCCTCACCCATTTAGAGCTTCATGAGGATCTCCAGCGTTACCGGCCACCCGGCCTTACGCATTTGATCGTTTCTGCTTTATCAGACCGCCTCCATGAACACCTTCATTTATGTCCCCACCTCACTGTCATGAAACTCACTGGCGGCCTCGTTTCTCAAGATGGACTTTGTTCCGAAATGATCAGCATTCGACGTGCCATTGGAGGTTTAAAGCATGCTCAGGTCGAGTTCGGAGAACGTTCGCATGCTCAGGACGAGATTACCTTTAGAGAATTGCGAAGGGATGGATTCAAAATTACTTGGTTTCCGAGGAGTGGCATGTGAACAGTGGGGAGAGTCGAATCGGAGGAGCCGACCTTCTTTGATCGGTTGGTAGTATAGAAATAACTTGGACGAACTGCCGAGTCGTGATACCATTCCGTTCCGGTGCGTTCCATCTCGACTCTCGAGAGCTTTTCTAGTGACCATGAACATGACAATTGTATTCTGTCTCGAGGTCCCTAAAAAGAAAAATGTCTGGTCAAAGAGTTTTCAAGGGCAAGGTGAAGAGATACGCACATACATTAAGTATGTCATCGCGGTTGCAGCACTAAAAGTGTGTTCCAACTGCAGACGAGTCGAGTACAAGGAGAGTAATTGATGATTAAAGTAATCATTACGGTCGAAAAGATGTCCTATTTCATGAAAACAAGGATTTTGAGAGGCCTGTTAAACTTTTGGGATAGCAACATCGAAGGCCACTGGCTGAAAACTGAAAAGACATCCAGGTAGAAATATATTGGTCCTGCCGGCTGCTAGACGGTATTCGCAAGGTTCGCAAGAGAGTACAGGTCATAGCGACGAAATGTCCATCGTAGCAGATCCGACACCATTTGCCGGCCACCGGAGACAGAGATTTCAAGGTCATTTTGGGTCATTTGGTCAAGGTTAGCAGAAAATTGATGTGCTGCAGAAGGCATAACAACATCCTGGATGTCTTGGAAGATAGTAGACGAAGCGAGAGTATGAATGGCGGAAATTGCCAAGTGATTCAGCGACTCGGCAAACGCTGCCGAAACGCATGTCCAAATTGGGAAGTGCCTAGCTTACATCTTTCTCAACGACGACGACGACTACTTGGATGCTGCCAGAATCTCTGTTATATCTCCTCAGCGCTACCCTCTCCTTTGCTGAGGCAAGGACAACACTAGGCATTAATGCTGTTGCATCCTTCAATACCCTGAGGCTACCACAACCTCCCTCATTCGCTCTACCTCAGCAACAGCAACTAGCAATCAGTGTCGCTATTTGCTCTGAATCTACACCCATACCGCGCTTCTTTGTCTCAAACATTAGCAACTCGGATACGCAAGACGACCCAGGGCCTAACGGAGGCACGAATGTATTTGAAATCATACTAAATGAAGGCCAGGGAAACTGGACAGGGACCTTTGGAAACGGCGGAATCCTTGCTGTCGAACAGAACGGCGCTAGTGGAGTTTCATTCGACATTGGAGTCTCTGATAATGGTGCGCACCTCTCCTGCTTCTTCTCTCAAAAACGCTGA
Source organism: Flammula alnicola (assembly GCA_015499995.1). Taxonomy (NCBI): domain Eukaryota; kingdom Fungi; phylum Basidiomycota; class Agaricomycetes; order Agaricales; family Strophariaceae; genus Flammula; species Flammula alnicola. The sequence goes on from JADNRV010000028.1 coordinate 244,332, forward strand.
CAATTTCATTTCATTAGTTACGATACACCAAACACTAAGCGAATTGCCCTTCTTCGGAGACACCACGTCCAATCAAGCAATTCTCTTCTCTCCAACCTTTTCAAAAATCGTCGATACTGTGCAACCAACATACCCAAATTATACCCTACCATCTGCAAACATATCGCTGCCTTCCCAACCCACGAATGTTCCCAATTTCACTCTCATTATCTCACCTACCTCTTCCGGCCTTGCCAACAAGCCCCGGACTGGTTGTTTCCTTTCAAACCAGAAGTCTGTTGGAACGATCGCCAATGAAACTCTTTGGTCAAGAGATGATCAGCAATGGAGGAATCAATGGCTTATGGGTGCCCTGACCCCTTCAACCAACTACACGGCTTTCGTTCTCCAAGGAACGACGAACGTGAGCGGTCCGATCTACTTTGCAACAAAATCTGGTGCGTTTTTGCCTTTCATTCCTTCCAAAAGAAATTTATCAGCTGACTGCGCATCTTACAGCCGCATTCAGCTGTCCTCTTGTCCATTCTCTTCCTTACTGCCCTGGTGTCGCCTATTCCGTTCCGTTGCCAGCGCCGCCGTCGGGGGCTATAACCTATGACAGCACTAATCTCCCTTCGCAAGTGACGACACCACTGCTTTCCTATATCACCAACTTTACGACTGTCCTCACCACCTTTGCCTGTGGGCGCGACTGGTATTCACCCCTCGTCGGGTGCAACGACTGCCAGCGCGAGTACCGCAAATGGCTCTGTGGCATTTCGTTCACGCGATGCACCGAGCCCAGTCCCGCAAATCCTAACGGATTTACATCGATTGTTGCCCCGCCCGACGCAACGGGTCTGAGCGCCTCCAGACAGACGGACGCAGCGGGCGCGCCGCAGCAGGTGCTTTCCGCGATCGTCCCGCAGGAGACGAGTGCCACGCAGAGGAATCCGTTCCTGCCGACCATGGGAAGCGCGTATAATATGCTGCTGCCGTGCTTGGAGCAGTGCAATGCCGTGGATCGGGCGTGTCCGCCGTTCGTTGGCTTCAAGTGTCCGACAAATAACTTCAATGCCGCTGCGAGCTATGGGGTGGGGTATATTGACAGCGCGGATGGCGGTAAGGACGGTGGCCTCACTGGTGTCGCGCAGGATCGGTGGGGAAATGTGTGGTGTCAAATGATATAGCTAGTATTACGGCGGATAGTTGGTTAGACAACATATCTGTGTGGGTCAAATTCCACTTGTACACTACTATGTTGGATTTACAGTGTGCATTTGGCATGTACTTGCGGACAGGTACGTCGCACTGGGAATGCAGGCAGCCTGACTGGGAGTGCTGGTAAGAAGACTCGGTTGTTAAAGCGAAGGCAGAAGTCATGAAGAGGTGATAATCCAAAAAAAGTGGCTAGAACAATGCCTCAATCTCAGTAAGTGAAGTTCAGGTTTTCTCGCTCATATTTATCTTGTTCAATTTAGAATAACTTGCAAGAATTAGATTCCCAGACGAACAGGTACTGCATGACGCCATTTGAGAGCATGGGCATGGGCCGAGCAAATATGAGATTGCGACGACTCTATACCGGCCACCCAGCATCCGCAAGCAATCCCATTCCGACACGTTTCCTTTCTACAAAAACACCCGAACTCGGACGACTCTACCGTCTTTCCCTATGTGAGATTGGGTCCGAGATGCTGAATGCGACTGCAGAACGGAAGAGGGAAGAGGATCAATAAAATCGTGACAGCAACATACAGTACAATTACAATGCAGTAGATAAATACTTGATCCTCAAACATCGTGCGGGGTCCAAGGGAAGGCCTGGTCGTCGTAGCCAATCTTCATCCCATATCCTTTCCCTACTTCGACACCTGCGACCTCACCATTCTCCTTCCTGCTTATTTTGGCGGTCAAGTACGGCAGGTTCGGGGTATCAACGTTGGTGATGGACACCAATCCTGGGACCGCTTGTGCCAAATCTCTGGCTTGAGAAGCGAAGTTGTTTCGTTCTTCTTCGGTAAGGGCCTCCAAGTTGGCGTAGTACGCTTCGTAGTATAGGTGCTTCAGATGTGGGAAGCCATTCAAATCATCTGCAATTGAAACCTAAACGAGTTGAACGTTAGATCGTTCATTAGGTCGTCGAACTGGCCACACTCACAAATTTGGAGAGTTGGAAGAGAGCACCGTGGAACCCGAGTTCTTCCAAGTTTGGAGCGGCACGAACGATGGAATGCATGAAGCTATCAAACACGGTCCTCGATTCTTTCTTTGACTTGGCTTGTTGGAAGGTTCCGTCTTCCCTTTCGTACCAAAGACTCCCTTCGATAGTTTTATTCTTGCCGCTCGATGACGGCGCTTGGCCGATATCCAAACTCTTGAGGTTCGGCAGTCCGTTCGAAAGAACGAATCGGAGAAGGTAAGGGATTTGTGCATTGACACTTTGTGGATAGAAAGACTGAGCAGTTGATTGAAGATAGGAGAGAGGAGTCGAACGTCATTCCAATGCGCCTATGGGTAATGTCATTAAACCATTGTATAACGAGTGCAAGTCTCCACTTACTCGGAGGTGCCGAAGGTTCGGGAGAAATTTTGGGGGTAGTTCAGATGCAAACCAGCGATTGTTGGTGCCTATGAGATTCGATGCGACATTGAGATACTCGATGGATGGATGCCGTTCAAAGAATGCCATAGCTTGCGCTGCATCCACTTCTGTGAACGACGCCAAGGACAAAGATCGCAAGAAAGGCAGGTCAAGTTCGAAGATGGGAGAAGGAGAAGCAAAGTCCGAAGAACTTGGCGTCAAGTCAAGAGTGTGTAACGAGGGCGCAAGTGACGAAATATGAGCGAGGAGTTTGTCGCTGCCTGACTGCTGTAGCGTGAATCCAACGAAGTGAATTGTGAGACTGGTGATGTCCTATATCCACTTTCAGTTGTTGTGGTCGCATTCACCGCAGCAGGACTCACAGGAACCTGGAGGAAACCTGACTTCTCAAGCCATGGCTCATCTTGATCATCCGAAAACCCTTTGAGGACGAGGCCACGAAGCCGAGGGCACTTCTCCTTGAGCTGCGCCAAGAATTCCTGACGAAGTTGACCAAATCCTTTGACAGGCTCGAAGCCTTTATCAGCATCATAATACCATCGCTTCATCAGGTGCAGGCCCAAAGTGTGGATGAACGGGAGATAACCCTTCGATATGACGTCCTCAACCCGTCTAATCACGTCCGAGGGAGGGTCCTGGTCCCGTGTGTCGACAGAGAGATCAGACATAATGTGCAACTCGCGGACGATGCGGCCCAACGGCGGATTGTCCAACAGCTTCTGTAAGACCAGTGTAGCATCTGTTTCATTCTGTAGGACCAGCCGCGAATATACTAGAGGAAGAACGAACTCCGAGATATGGTGGTTAGTCAACGCGAGGGCGAGCAAGGTCGAAGGGGTCGCGTAGAGTGGTAGATGGGCGGCAATGATAGGGTAAATCTCTGGCAAGAGTTCGTTGAGGGGCCCCTGTTGGGTAACCATGTTGAAAGAGTGTTCTGGTGAAACACGTAATTTAAAAGCTGCATTCCATTTGTCGTCGCTCTACTTATATCGAGCAGAAGACCTTCGAATCGTGGGATAATAACGTTGAATTAGGTTGCCTCCGAGGCAGCCGTCGTTCAGGGGTTTTAAGAAAAGAAAGATACATCCGGTAGAGGAGACAATTTTATTTCAGGTAACTCAACCCTACACAACATCAAGATAGGTCGAACTTCGATGCGTTAACCATCAGCACAACCTGATTTTTGTCACGCAAAATTCAAGGGGTGTGCACCGGCAATTGCCGGCATACAGCCTAGGGAGGGGGGGGGTCCCATTGTGGCTTATCCAAATAAAAATTTGAAGTACATTTTTGGCAGAATAACACATCTAGAGGGTTCCTACAAAGTATTATCCACTGTTTCCATGAATTTACGGCCCACATGAGCTGCCTGTGGCTCAACAGCAAGAATGTGTCCAGATTTGGACACATTATGTCAGCGGTCAGATCGGCCCGAACATGGTTAGGTAGCAGATCAGTCTTAGTTAGGAAGGTCTGATCAGGCACGTGATAATTTATTTCCTTTTTTGGAATGGCTAAGGGGGGGGGGAGGGTTAACAAGTCCTTATCCAAATAAAAGTACCTCGTATATCTGGAAAAAAAATGGCCCGATACTGGTGTTTGTGGGGTAATTAAATAATAAATAAATAAATAAATCGAAAAATCGAAAAGGGAAAGAGAGGGAAGGGAGAGAATATTTACGTTCACCTCTATTATTCGTTCTGTTCACTGGCTCATGGCCGCTTGTCGCAAACTGACTCCATCAGTTCATTAGTATCGTTTGGACCCTTTTCCGCATTTTCTCACATGTATACTCGCTTAGATCCTCGTCATCGGTTCATCTCATGGACCCTTTTCCTCCCTTTTCCCAGTGAGTTTCACCATTTTCGTACAAGGATACTCGCTTAGATCCTACAGGGTTCATTTCCTCACACGCACTCGCTTAGATCTTCCGGTTCAATCATCAATGGCCGCCTGTGTGCCGTGCAATGGAATTTAGCACATTTGGCGCAGCCATCACAGCCTATCCAATACGTGAAGGATTTCAATTCCTCAAACTAATGTACAGCTAATCCGAGTCATCGACGCCTATCCAACCCTCGTTACAGGGCCTCTTTTTCCTTTTGGGATTCCGACCTCGACAATCAACCCTTCTGCAGTCTCGGCAAGGATTCATACAACTCTTCACGCTTTTCTTACCCTTACAGGTGTGAATCCCACATTTTCTACACGTCCGTCCCTCTCTCACTTTCTTTGTTTTCTTGTTCAGCTTTCTCGGGACTGCCTGCAAAAGATCGGCGTCCACTCGCTCTCGGGACAATTCCTCTGCCGTTGTTATTGCAGATTCTGAGTTGGAGTGCTGCAAGTTTGTGTCGGGTGATATTTGGGATGTCGAGGCAATGGATGGGGCCAGGATTGATGGGCCAGGTCCTACTGCAAGGTGTATTCGGTGAGAGGAGCTCGAGGCTGGAATTTGAAGGCCTCTTGTGATGGCGTTGGGCTTGCACAGTTTTTCGGGTAGAGAAGGAGCTGCAATGGATCGTGCTGGGTCATTTAAGGTGATTGTAAGAGGCTTTCTTGCACCGTATGTCAAAGAAAGTGACTCTTTAACATTCATATTTGATTTCCACGTTGCGTAATAGACTTTCAATTGTTCGATTAGCTAGAACAAATGCCCGTTAACCTTCATGAATTCAGAATGATTCCATTCACATGACAAACCTTGTAGAATATATTGGCATTTGTGTTTGCATAATAATTCCATACCTTCACAGCTTGACTCCAGACAGGTCCGGATGGTGAGTTGAAATCTGTGTTCGTCTCCATAAGGTGGAGGAAAAGTTCTTTTTCAGCAGAATGATGAACGGGAAGTATGGGTTTGTGCACACCCTGCATCTCCGCAAGGAATTTGTGCCTTTGTTTCTTGTCGAGGCTTGGAACATATTCACTCATCCCACTCTCGACACGAATCTTTGTCGGAATGGGAAGGATACCAAGGACCTCGTTTGATGGCAAGTAGAGATTTGAATTTACCCACCCAGTAATTTGTACCGGGTTAATAAGAACATCTTGCAGGTAAATTACTCGCTCTTGAATTTTATTGGTGATCCATATCGAGAAGTGGCCTCGATAGTGTTGCCCAGTGCTGTTAAACGTGCCGACCTGAGAACTAAATTTAGTTTCAAATTATTCTCAGTGGTTGAAAAAACGTACAAGGAGGTTATGTCGCAAAACAAAATCTAACAAGCAGGCATGTGTGTGTCGAATTGATGCGCGAGAAGATGGAAGATGGGACCGAAGGTGTGCATGTACTCCACCTTCAGTAAAATTTGTCCCGCGTGCACAACGGTAAATTGGCAGACCACCGGCTTTCTGATCAATTCCTATTGTTGTATAAAGTGAGATCCCAGGTGGGTCAGAAAGAAATCCATTGCGGATTAGGTCTAAAATATTCTTCGCAGTCTTCCAGTTGCTGGAATTGAAAAGCGGTACACCAGTTGTCGCATCCTTCAGAGGACCAAAGGTACTGAAGACTTTTTCAACGAGGGGGTAGAGAATTTGTGGTGGAGGTATAATTCTTCTGCACCGACGCCACAGCCATGCAGGACGAGAAGCCCGGATTGTCTCGAAAGTTTGAGGTGGTGACTGTGTCACGCCCCATGCATTAATTCGACGTCGGTCTTCAGCATCAGGAATAAAGATTGCGTCTCGTAATTGGCGACCGAACTCGAGGCGCAAAGCATGAGTAGAAAGGAGGTGAAACATGTTAAAAACATGGAAAACATCCTTCAAAACACGGCTCCGTATGGTATTATCCCAGTTATCAGGATATAACCCAAATGTTGCCTTGCCCTCAGCAGCACTTGCGTGATCAACTTCATGAGAATAACCTGAAGGCATTTCTGGAAGGTTGGCAGAATTGGCGTTCTCCGTGACGATATCACCAATGGATGGCCCACTTTCAGCATAAACATACTCCTCATGATCCAAGCCAGTGCTCAGGCTCTCAGAGGATGGGCTGTCCATATCCAGACTTGGCCTAGCTTGCGTTTCGGAGTCATTCACGTCAATGCCTGATTGGGTTGGTGGTTGCCAGGTGGCAGGACTGAACGTGCGCAAATGGCTGCGTAAACAGACAATAGAGAATGGTGTGTTGCCAAATGAAAGTAGGGCGTGATTTCGGTGGGTGGGTATGATTGCACCAGGTACGAAAACCTTGAGAACATCTACAACAATTCTCGTCTGGGTGACATTTATGCCGTCAAAGACCCTGTCGTGCATATGTGCTGAAATTACTCCTTGGGCAATGACCATGGTGTTGTCAGGGCTGTATACCAGCACTGGAGTGGTAGGAAGAGGGTTTGGTGATAGAGGTTGGGGAATTTCGATGGTGGAAAGTCTTTCATACAGACATAGACTTGCATACGCATCGAGGGCGGCGTACATTTCTTGTTCTCGGGTGAGGGTTTTATTGCCCCATTCTTGGCTAATACGTTCGGGAACATTTTTGTTCAAGCGTTTACCCAAAACTACAGCACAGAGATCGGCCAGGCTGCAATTGGCTGAAGAAATAACGCGCCGATCTTTCGCAAACTTTGCCAGCTCAAGCGCGCTGACAAATGGAGTCCGTGGCTGACAAGCCGCCTCAAGAAACTTGAGATCTGCATTGACAAGGCGGCCCACTTTCAAGATATTTGGATGGGATAATAAAACACGAAGTTGATTGGGAAGGTCTCCTCTCTCAACCATATCTCCGATCTGAGCGAGAATGTAAGTCTTAGATATGAAGCAAGCAGAGTTTAGACTAATGACTTACTTGCAGAATATACACCCGCTCTTTGTACGCAATTTGAACGACAGATGTTTTTTCCCGACGGAACACATTTCCGTTCCCAGAAACCTCAACATTCCACTCAGAGTCAAACCCAATAACAATATTCATGTCTGGGTTATCAGAAGGCAGGTCATTGAGAATTGTCCTCATCGCAATATTGATAGCTTCAGGAGTGTGCTCGGTGAAGATTTGGATGTTATCTGGCAGGGCGAGAGGTTCAAGATGAGCATATTTCTCGACCGGAACCACCGACTTGAGAAGAGACGGAAAGCATCGCTCGAGGAACTGTTTGTCAGCCATATTGTCCGTAAAGCACAAGTACGGCAAGACGTGGCCGTATAACTCAAGCGACTCCTGGATACGTTTCAAGGCCTCTTCATATTGCGCCTGTGATTTTGTCGCAACCAAGTTGCAGGATCTGATCTCGCCCTTCTCATTTGTGACAGTCAACAAAGCCGTGAAAACCTGTTCTCCATTCACCAATGAAATGTGTTTTGTTATCTATGAAAAAGGATTAGACAGAGTTAGATTAATGAGCGAGTAAGAATTTCTTACCTTGTGGCTATGATCAAGTGCGCAAATCTCGCATGTGAGCTTGGACGTATGCTGATGGTAGTGGTTCTTGTGTTTTTCGATATAGCGGTCGAAAATATTTCCAATTAATTGAGCACCAGGAATATAGCCATGGAATCCACGGGGGCTGGCATTATCGAACGGAAGAAATGCTTCATATTGTTGGCCCACCCACCCATCTAATCTACGACGAGCCAAAAGATCGAGGTACTGGAGATGCAGCTCATCGTATTTAAGGAGGTGTTGGACACGGAGAGCATCGGAGAATTGCTTTGACCCCATGCCGTTCTGGAAGCACGACCGCATCCACCCAAACAGTGTCTTCGAGATGGCACTGCGATGACTCAGGCGGGCAGGAAACTCCGCCGCCAATTCCGATGGCAGAACCGCCAGGATCCGACTATCCCAGCTGCGAAATGTCACCGTGTGCTTCCGGGATTTTGGGTGTTCACACACGCGACAACGATATCGATATCCGATGATCCAAAATGTCGAGTTCGAATCAACACAGCGGCGAGGGCGGGAATTGACAGCATGTCGTTGTAGTGGTGTTTTACAATTTGGGCACGGAATGAACTTGACGAGTGCTTGTGGATCCCATAAAAAAAAGCGGGGATTGTAGAGAAGTTGCGGAGATATATCGTTGCGTTGGAGGAGGAAGAATGTCGACTCTTGTGGAAACCAAAAGGTATGATTGTTGGCGTAGAGCAGGGGTACTCCTTCATGATTTCGGCGGCCTGCCTCCTCGACCTTCGCCTTGAACGCGTTGAGGAGCCATGGAGGCATCGCGCAGTGTGCATGGGGCATTGCAGCATCCTCGGCATCCTCGGCTCCTGTCTCCTCTCTGGGATCCTCCTCATCATCCTTCTCGTCGCCCTCCATTCCCAGCTCATCCTCGTCACCTAATCCCTCTCCTGAGACCTCTGGATCGTCCTCGTCGTCTCCCAGATCCACCGGGTATTGGGGATCTGCGTCTGGAATGATTTGGTGTGTAGTAGAAGCTGTCAGCACAGCCGACGGCGATGGATGTTGCAGTGCCGCTCGCTGCTCGCTTGGTGATGATCCAAGTGTGTTGCTGGAGTCGAAGGTGTACGGAGATGGCTGTTGGACTGTTTCCGGAGGTGCTGAGGATGCCAGGTGCTGGCCACTGGGCATTGACACCACTAGGGATGCATTCGGGCTCGCTGACGTTGTGGTATCGAGTTGAGGTGCTGAAGACTGTCGTACGGGGCCAGAACTACCTGCGAGTGACTGCCAGAAAATTAGTTAGTGAAGAAATTATTCGAAAGAAAGAAATACGTACAATTTTACCAGGTAAGATCCTTACGGTGACCTTTCCTCCTCCCGAATCAATCTTGCATGGCCGTCCCACAGGCCGCTTCTTTGGAAGGCTGGGATTTCCGAGAAGGGCCGCTTTTGCCTTTGCTTGCTGCTTGGGTCCGGTGCCACGGGGACGACCAACAGGACGGCGAACAGACATCGATAACTCTGCAGCCGGTGACTTGGCCTTTGGAGGGCGTCCACGTTTCGGACGTTGTGGGTTTGAGGTCAAGGCCGTGGCATTTTGTGTGGATCTCGAGGTATTATTACGAGACGTAACATCGCGAGGATGATCCTCACGAGTCGTAGACGAGGAGGGATAGGGACTGCGAGATCCAGTGCACAGCGGTGAAGGCGAAGATCCAAGGCTGATAACGCCTGAAGAATCGGCGCCTGAAGAGCCGGGGGTAATTCCTGAAATAGACCGTGTCAGGTAAAATGACGCGAAGCGGGCTGGTTTGCTTACCTTCCCCCGACATATGGACATCCATGGGAAAACCTGGATGTGGGAGTGGATTTAAGGATCTAGAAAGCACATGTCAGTTCGTGAACGTTAATGAAACACAAAGTTCAAGAATACTTACAGACTGCGAGGCACGAAACCATTTGCAGCAGTGAACGAACCGGCCTGTGAATTGTGCTCGCCCCATTCGCAAGGTCCATCAGTATCGAGTGAAGGGTAGTTGTCCATCACGGCGTTCAGTTGTTAGTTCGCATGAAAGGTGGGGCAGCAAAGTCGCGGAGAGAGTGCGCGCGAGCGAGTTCAAATCTCTGAGTCTCGAGTGCGTCAGGGTATGTCATGTGCAGGCTTACATAATTTTCAGTATCCAGTATTCAGTATCCACCCACACGCATGGGATACTGGCCAAAAAAATTGCATACCCCTTGGCAAAATTGGCCAAAAATAGCTTCTGTGGCATTCTGTGGCACAGCATGTCACAGAGCCAATAGCATGGCGCCAATTGTGATGTGAACTAGCCTTTGAGCGCTGAGCTGTTGCTGATGTGATACCGTGAGCGGCGAGTCCCTGAGCCCTCTGTCACCAGGCGTTATACTTATCTGTGAACATCAGCTTGCTACTTCCAGAGTGACGACTGGCCAGCCAGGCTAGTATTCTCTGCCGCTACATTGTCCACCCCTACCACGTTCTGCGAAGCTGCCGCTTTCTTCTTTTCCGCTGCCTTCGAGGCTGTCGCCGCTCGCTTTGATTCTTGCATAACACGCAGCTTTTGTGCTATCTATAATCTGATCATGATGTGATCGACGGTCTGCGGCGAATGGTATTGGGGCAGTAAGGTGTCTGGGAAGATGAGATGTGCATTATGGAATGCATGGGTATTGATGAGGAATTCATCAAGATGTTTGTGTTCAATGAATGCTTCCATTATGCCTGATTCAACTCGTTCTTGTAGGACGGCCCACCTTCCAGACGCTGTGCAACCTGCCTGGCGAGTCGCTTCGAGTTCTGAAAAGTTCAGTCTGAACCTTCGTTCAGGACTGGACAATGACATCTCTATACATGGAGATCAACCTTCTGCCTTCTGACTGTCCAAGCATCAGCAAAACCTGGTTGCACTGTGTGATTCTGTGGGCTGCTGTAATCGGAAGAACCCATGCTATGGCTCTGTGTGCAGTGCTTCCCACAGAATGCCACAGCCGCTATTATTTTTGGCCGATTTTGCGTGACAAAGTTTTGCTGATGAGCCGCATCCATAGGGCAACCCCACGCCTGGGCAGCCTCATCTATGGATATAAAAAGGCTGCTCAACTTGAACGAACCTCAGCTGGTCTTCCAACTCCCAAACCACAAACCACTACAGCGCTGGTCGCTCGGTCTTCCACCCACAAACACAATTCATAATGAAACTCTCTCTCTTTACTGCTATGATTTCTGGCCTCGTAGCTTGCTCGTATGCTATACCCATTGGCAGTGTTGATTCCATGATCGAGAGGTAAGCGCCAACTCTTGGTTAACATTCTTTTTGTTGAAAATCCCATGACTTCGCAGGGCGTACGATATTGACGACCTCGACGTCAGAGAATGGCTCGATCTAGAAGCTCGATCTGTGAGTTTTGACCGTATTAATTGAACATGAGCAGTCCCTAACTCTAGTTTCGGTGCCTTAGTTCGCCCCCACAAGTAAAAATATGAGGCTGCGCGCTCATGCCTTCATTGATGAGGCGCTTCATAAGAGCGCGATAGAGGAAGCTGCCACGCCATCAACCCAGACTGGAACGTATCACACGAACAATGAGTTCCATCTTGATCGCCAACAGCCGACCAATGCCCAGGGCGATCATAAAGTTGCAGTCCAGCTGAATCGGGGCTCAACTACCACCATTGGCCAGGTGGTGATCAACCAACATCACCACGACATCACTCCTAAGACTGTCAGTTTCGGTATTCTTTACGCTCTTGCACAGTCATTGAATTTGATAAACTTAGGTTGCAGCAAAATTGAAGCACTCTATCAACACCGGGCCTCCTGACGTGCGGGTACCCAACAGCAGTAGGGCTGAAAGGACTGCGAAGAACATAGCGAACAACCATGCAAAACACATTGCCAAGCAACAACGACACGCTACCGCTCATGCGAATGGTATGGCTGAAGCGGCTGCAGGGCATTTTAAGAAAGGCAACAAGTAATGTTGTGCCACACCTGTACTTTTGAATAGAGATTTGGAATACAAGTTTGTGTCGACAATGGTGGCTTTATCGTGCGAGTGTTAAATCTAACTACGGGCCTACTGGTGGCCCTTGGACGAATGGCAAGATTTGCTCACTACAACGCATGGAAGCCAAAGCGGAAGAAATTCTAAACTCTTATATGAGGACTCTCATGTTGGCTCACGGTGAAGTTGGTGCAGTACCACATGTGCAGCCTCCCAGAGGAGCAGAAACATTCATTATGTACGTAATACATACATCGCACAGATGCTCTGATGAATACAGTATAATTTAAGCCAATAACTTATTGCTTGATTCTGATCTACCGCCTAATGCCAGTAACAGTGGTATTACAAGATATGTAACTCAAAACTCGTCATCGATGGGATTCAGCAGGGAGGCTCTGGACAGCGAAGTCCTACTAGCAAAGGTGATTTGGCCCAGGCCATTCTCTAAGTGGGGTGATGTTTCAATGGAAGAGTAGGAAAGTCGGACCCCCCCTGCAGATGCGTCAAGCAAATGTGTCCGTTTTGGGCGGGCATGGAGGTATTCAACCATGTCTAGGTATATCCGTGTAACCTGTTTAAAAAACCTTTCAGGGCCAAGCTGCGACGACAAGAATATGGAACAGAGACTGACCAATACTGGGTATAATGCCATCATCCAACTGGAGAAAAGGTGGTGTTAGAGAAAGATGCATAAACGAAAGAGATGGGAAGAAAGGAGCTCACGGTATCCCAATGGCTTGCAATGGACCCGACGTACTGACAACGATAACAGCGTTCACGATTTTTGCCACTGGGACGACGAAAGAAATCCAAAGCCTAAATGAGCGCCCACTCTGCAACGTCAAGCAAGACATGAACGTACCTATGGCGCTAGAATAAATTTACGACGGCGTGTCAGTCAGACGTTGGTTAGCTTCAATTTATGAGAACAAAACTCACAAGAAAAAATAAAACATCCCATGTCTGATGAAGATCATCATTGTCGGTATGAGTATGCGGGCCTGGTGCAGGCTCCTCCAGCTAGGCTTTCTGTTCGCGTCCAGATCACGCACGACGCCGAGTAGGCTGGCGAGCATTAGGGTGAAGTAGGTACATTGGGCTGCGATCGATGGGATCCTGCCAGTTGAGCCAATAAACTGGAGTAAGCAGACTGAGAATGGAGGTAGCAGGAAGACAGACGGACCAGGCAGCGAGTGTAAAGGCGGGGTGGATGCTGAAAGAAAGTGTCGAGCAGCCAGGCATCGAAAACCCCCTTGCTGGCGAGAGGACCACGGCAGAGGATACGAATACGAACCCTATGCCTAGACTTGTCTATGATAGTAATGTTCAATGTTGAGTAGCGTCCTTGTGTGTGTCAGTGTCATCCGATTGACGTACAATCAATTGTACTACACGACCGAAAAAAATTGTTGTTGTTGAATAAATATCGGAGGCTTGAGATCTGCAGAGTCCTTACCAAAGAAGAGGGAGGCAGTGGATAGTAAAGCTATGGAAAGTTCAGTCACCACTGGAGGCCCGGGCAGAATGTTGAACTCGTACTTGTGAATCTCCACCCGTATACCGCGTTTATGCGAATGAGGATCATGACATCGGGTAGCAACGTTATGACCGCCATATTACTAGATAGCTGTTAACTTCGTGCGGCAAACCAAAAGGGTAGCGCAACTGACATGACAATGATGTAGTACCACACAGTGCAGCTGCATTTACATAAACAGGTAAGATTCGTAGGAGACGCTTGGAGGACTACTAGTCTATGCGCACAACTGGAAGATGGGAAGATATATTTCAGTTAAAAATAGATAAGCTAAACCGACGATATGGCTCACATTGAGAGATGGATTGAAGCTAGTGTTTACTGACGGAAGAATGTAGATTGTAAGAAGAAAACATAAAGATTTCCGTAGAGCAAGCTCACCACCGACAAACCAACTGGTTGGAGATAAGAGTTAGGTAGTATTCCAGGGAAAGAGAATAGCCCAGAGACGTACGCAAGATTCAGAACCGATGCATAGCGGACGATTACATACATCCGCCTCGTATGCCGACCTTTGCGTTCATGCCTAATCCATGCGTGGATGAGACGAGTTGCAGGTTAAGTGTGAGATAAACGGACCAACGATGCCACACGAGGGAGACCTGATCGTTTTTGTTTAGAATTATCTCTCTGGTTCGAACAACGGAGTGTGCCTTGCCTCTTTACCGAAACACAAGATCATATCGTACACTACCCATGTTAAAGCAGCCACTGTAATGAGAGATCTTCATTAATACAAAGCGTATGCATTGGGCACACGATACATACCAGAACAAAAGTTGAACAAGAGGGTATCGCGAGCGAGGCGTGCGTTGGCTGCAAGAAGCTGCTGCTCATGGTGGTTGTGCCATTGTTGCCGCTCGACGCTGAAAAGGTTTCCAGCCAAATCCATGCCTGGCGAGACTGGCTGACTACGTGGTCGGGGACATATGGGAGCGAGGATTGTTATGGTGAAGGACAATGATATTGCACGCCCAAATGTCAAAAAAACTGTCCAAGGTGTCCATCACACCCAACATAGGCTGACAGTCACACATGTGCATGATCTGCTGTCTACCACATCTGCATCGTACGGTACTTACCACCGTCTACTTGAAATTTTACTAAGGAACGACAGCTCAGCGCGTCTCTTCATACCACGTCTAGTGCAGGATTTAAATTTCTAGTAATTTTTCTTGGTCCTGGGACTCTGGCGGTGGAACGGCCAAGGTAACGGCCTGCAAGTATAGGCGCACGTGACCTTCAATTTCGCATGTTTGTGAAAGACGCGACTGACCAGGACCTCCGAAAATACCCTGGTAGGTCAGATACAAAAAACCAAAGATTTCTGGGTTTTCGGGTGAACAAAATTTTTCGTTTTAGGGCCCGATTTCGGGTGAATTACCAACCTAACCTCCAAAATTTTGCGATTTCGGGTGAACAAAATATCTGACCTCATAGTATAATTAATTGACGATTTTAAATCATTTATTAATCATAAGCCTCGTCGTTTCACATACTGCTTATCATTATCTTAGTCTACAAATTGTTGTCATCATAGGACTCTTCGCCGACGTTCTTCTTTCACGTATTGCATTGTTCTAACAATTTGCAGAGGAGGACGATGCCACCAAGTACATTTTGCGTATGGGTCATTGGCCCAACCTATTAATAACTTGCCGGTTGCTTGCCGGTTCTGGAGTTCCGGTCATTGGTTGTCGACAGCAGTCGGGTGAACAACATCTGACCTTGGACAATGGGGCCGACTTTTGGGTGAACAATTGCACCTTACCTGAGTGAAAATTTTTGGCTCTCGATGGGTGAACACAGCCAAAAATTATCTGACCTTTGCAGCCAAAGGCTGCGATTTCGGGTGAACTGGTATCTGACCTAATAGGGTATTTTCGGAGGTCCTGACTGACCCTGTTCGATACCAACTCAGTTTCTCGTCGTACGATTTGACGGAGCCGTCCGAAGAACTCTCTCATATTCTTTATATTCACTGGGTCTTATTGATTCATTGATTCACCTCGGTCAACGACTCCCGTCTAATACGTTTTATTCTCGTGGTTTGACAACATTGGTGTCGTGCTCCTGTATAGTGGAGCTTCGGCCATATATCACTCTAGAGCTTGATTATGTGGGTAGCGTTGGGTCCATTTGATGGAGAGGTCGTTGGTGAGGCGGGATTCCAGAGTATGTGCTGTTTACTCGTCCTGCGTCCAGGCGTCTATTAACACCGGCTGCACAGAACCAAAACTTCTGAAGCCAAACTCGTCATATGTTGTGGGTAGGAAGGATAGACCACTACTTGTTAACAACAAGAAGGTTTCGCATGACCATTGCGAGTTCATTGTTGGGGATCATACTATCGACGACGCCGTGAGTGCTCCAGTCTTTTTGTCTATAACCCACTCCCAATCATATAATCAGAGCAACCCTTCATCCAGACCACTGCTTGAAGTCGTCAACCGTATCAAAAAGGTTAAAATGCTGAGCATTACTCGAGATGGCAAAGAAAAAAACGTCGAACCGTCTGCAAAGATGGAGTTGGAACACGGAGACATTGTATCGCTCATTAGTGGGATTACGATCACGTATGTCCCCCGGCCTTTGCGACAGCCGATGACTAACGTCTTCAAATAGTGTGGAGTGGAGACCATTATGCGCATATTCTTCTACACCTCGTGGAAAAGGTTCGATTCCAATTGATGCTTGTGCGTCCTTAGGTATGCCACACTCATTTTCGATTTCTTTCTGGAGCACTTACGACCTTATTGTTAGGCATAAAACTGGTGTATACACCGCACACCGAAATTACACACCACCTTATATCTCATTATGTTGCCAATTTATCCACGGCGACGTCTCTTCTTTCTCTCAGCCGTTTCGTTAAACCAGAATGGTTACGAGAAGTTTTACGACTGGGTAACCTCCCTAGACACAACGAGGAAGCAACTGGAACATCTCTGGAAGATCATTTCATTCTCCCACTAGAGAGCAAATTTCGGCCATCATTTTCGCCTTCTCTCTTGCCCTCACAGAAGAAGTTTGAAATTTGGGAACCTAACGAAGAACGAGTGAACCTCTTCAATGCATGTCGATTTATTTGCTTGCATGAAAAGGTCAGAGAAGTGGACGGCGAAATCAAAGAAGCAATTCATCGAGGTGGAGGGACTCTAGAAACGTTCGATATTCACTCTGGAGTATCCAAGTTCAACAGAGCTCTGACGCGAAGCCAAGCAAAGGAAGGGAAAAAGACGGTCGTGGTTGGAGATCCAGACTTGATGCAAGCGGCAATTGGAAGTGAAGACTGGGGTCAGTTCCTTGCGGAAGCTACAAGGTATGTCGTGGCGGTATCTTTTGACTCGCCTCGGGATCCTCACCCCGACTGTCTCGTAGTTTCACCCTGGCTATTCTTCCTCCATCAAAAATAATCCAAGCAGTTCTCGAAGTTGATGTGCAGGTTCTTTTCCTTTCAGTTTCGACGGACACGGAGGGAAGCGCAGCCCAACAACGTGAGTCTTAGTAGTTCTGCTCATTGGTCTGGTCACTTGACATCAATGTTCAGCGCGTACGTTGTCACCATTGCCCGATGTAGTTCCCAATACACTCTCCAACGAGCCATCGATGGAATCAAGTAGCTCGTCGAGTCAAGTAGCAGGTCCATCTCGAAAGCTTGTCCGTCGAACAACCTCTCGCTCTGGGTCGCGCGAACCGTCGATTCCTCCGACATTTGGATCAGAAACTGTAGATGAATCAATGGCTCGGCCCCGAAGGGTATTTCTACTGCACCTCTCCTAAATACTTTCAAGCTTATTTCCTGCTGTCCAGGGCCTGACTCGACGAGTTGCAGGAGGCGCCCCTCTTATAACAGGTTTAGATGATCCATCAGCCGTGATTGACGCCGTTCCCAACCTGGAAACAAGAAAGCGTTCTCCTCCGCCCTCTATCTATGATTTTACGGTATGCACTCTCGGTATCTCTGCTATTGATCCTAATAAAGTATTTTAGGCTCCAACGCCTGCACGTTCAAGCAAGCTCAAGCGGCGGGTTGGCGTTGGAGGTCCGGACGGACAAATTGGGTTGGAATCACCAGCCCTCTTATCTGGAATTGAGGAGACGATCAGAGAACCTCCGCTCAAAAAGTTCAAAGCACTGTTCGAAGCAAGCAATCCTAACGGGCCAGATGCCGAGACATTTGGTCTAGCGGATAGCATGCCTATTGATTCATCGAGTCAGACCCAGACCCAGAGCGACGTACAATCGCGTCCGTTAAGAAGCATGGGCGCTTCAAATCTAGCGGTTTTACGTGAAGAGGAAGAAGAAGCCACTCAATCAGGGCTGGCAAGCAGTGTCGGTCAGCGAGGCCACAAGAGAAGGCTGGAATCTGTGGGAGAAGATATCGATATGGAAACTGTCGATCACAATGGCGGGTCCGATACGGCTCTCCCTGCTGCCAAGAAGCGGGCAGTGGAGAATGTAAATTCTGTCGGAAGGAATGACGATGCACCTATGGTTCTCGCGGCAACCAGAGCTGCAAGCAAACCTCCATCTACCATCGCACCAGCCAAGGATAAACGTGGGGCGCCAGCGGGCAAGCCAGACAGCGATGCTGCGTTCCTCAAAGCAATCGCGTCCACAAAGCGTGGCAAAAAGGCCGAGGACGCGTTCGATCGGGAGTTCAACCAGTTGAAGATATCAAAACCTGAAATTGACAATCGCGACCCGGAGGAAGAATGGGGTTTGTTGGCTGAGTTTGGTGACGATTCTGGCCTGCGAGGGAATTTCATGACAGTGGTCGACATGGATTTATATCAGAAGGACCCTAACCGCCAGAAAAACCCGGCGAACCACTCTTGGGATGGAAAGCCAAACTTTAAGAAATTCAAAAAGGTATTTGTCATGCATATTGTTCAGAAAGTTGAAATACGCTAACGGAGATTGCTTGTGCTTCTGCAGAAAGTTGTCGGCATGCCAAGGTCCAAAGTCGAGGTCTTTCTCAACGAAGAAAATGACTATGGCATGGGCGCAGGTATGATCATGCTCGTTTTTTCTAGCCTTGATCTCATATTTTGTTCATTTTAGCCTACTGGAAAGGCGGAAATTCGCAGGGTCCTAATCAAACTCAAAACACACTTTTTGGAAGCCAGATGCAGTCGCAGATCAATATCGAGTCACAGCGAAATTCGTCCAAAAAACCTAAAAACACACCCATTCTCGATTCAGACGAAGAAGACCAACCGCAGCCTCTTCGAAAATCGCGAAAGCTGCATCTAGAGCTGGATCGGCTGCCCCTTCAAGAAAAACGACGGCCAAAACCAAACAAGCTGCGAAGGCTGCGGAAGCCCTCTTCTTGGACTCCGACGAGGATATGCAGGAAATCAAGGAAGAGGACTATGAAGGCAAGGGTACAACAAGTGGGCCGGAGGCGAACAAACGCTGACACTGCAATCAAGTGCTGAGAAGAACATACCACCTCCAAGACGGCAAACGAGAACTTCAAAGGCTCCCCCGAAGGCGAAGAAATCCGCGCCAGTTATTGTTGATGATGATTCGGACGATGAAGCCGTGTTCAGAGGCTTTAAGGGAAGGAAAGGAGGGCGGTAACTTTCATAAGCTCAAATGCTTCGCTTTCTCCATGCACGAAATTTGCATTTTTACTACGAATCATAACTATCCAACATGAATATAGGAAATCTACTCAAAAAATTATTATGATTTGCCCAATGAGGCGCCTATTCTACAACGGTTGTGCTTATTTTATATGAATACGTACATTGGGATGTCCAAGGACCTCCGAAATACCCTATTAGGTCAGATACCAGTTCACCCGAATCGCAGCCTTTGGCTGCAAAGGTCAGATAATTTTTGGCTGTGTTCACCCATCGAGAGCCAAAAATTTTCACTCAGGTAAGGTGCAATTGTTCACCCAAAAGTCGGCCCCATTGTCCAAGGTCAGATGTTGTTCACCCGACTGCTGTCGACAACCAATGACCGGAACTCCAGAACCGGCAAGCAACCGGCAAGTTATTAATAGGTTGGGCCAATGACCCATACGCAAAATGTACTTGGTGGCATCGTCCTCCTCTGCAAATTGTTAGAACAATGCAATACGTGAAAGAAGAACGTCGGCGAAGAGTCCTATGATGACAACAATTTGTAGACTAAGATAATGATAAGCAGTATGTGAAACGACGAGGCTTATGATTAATAAATGATTTAAAATCGTCAATTAATTATACTATGAGGTCAGATATTTTGTTCACCCGAAATCGCAAAATTTTGGAGGTTAGGTTGGTAATTCACCCGAAATCGGGCCCTAAAACGAAAAATTTTGTTCACCCGAAAACCCAGAAATCTTTGGTTTTTTGTATCTGACCTACCAGGGTATTTTCGGAGGTCCTGATGTCCACTCTACGATAATAATCACGGTACTTATAAGTATGCGGAACCTATTTATATGTAGGGGTTTCTATCTGGCATTGACATTCTAGATCGTTACGCTGTGGCTGTTTCACCACCTTCTTCCCCTCGACAACCTTCTCCAGCGCAGGGTCTGTATAGCCCTCGACTTTAATGTCATTCAACCCCAACTCTTCGTTCTGGTCGAAGTCCCGGTCGTACATCTCATCGTCATATTCGGGTCAGGGTCGGGAGCGTACAAGTTTTGGATGTACGAATTCGCCAATGGGTCGTCGAGAATGATCGTGAAGGGTCGTTCTGCGTTCTTGACCTGGGTCGCATATTCGTAAGTGACCATACAGATAAAAGCAATAGGGCGGGTTGATTTATCGAAAGACGACTCACCTCTTTCAAGCCCGACAAAAATTGTTCGTATTTAGCTCTTTCCCCTATTTCTGACGAGTCGCCTACGAAGGCTTTCTCGGCAAGTTCGTCGTATATTTGATCGAGGATACCTTCAACAGTAGTGAAGCGTCCTCCTAGTGAACCGTGAGTGAGGACGAGGTCGATTTCGGGTATCGTCATTCCAGCAGTTTCACTCTATATTGGATTCGACTTGGGTGGATTTGTCAATGTGAAGGGGTGAGAAGACACTAACCTTGAGAATATCGCGACTCAGATCATCACGATCTCGCATTTAAGCGTGATTCTCTTCCCTTGGGCTGAAATGGCTGAGCCTGACTTGACCTCATTGTCTCTGTACCCGCAAAATTCACAATTTGTCGACATGATGAGGATATCCTGTTTGGAATAAGATCGACAGATCTAAGGAGAAACAGGATTGGATATTCACCTTAAAATAAGGAATGTTGACTTTCTTCATGTTCGTGTGTATATGGTGGCCGCAGCTCGAGCAAACACCTGGGAACACAAAGATCTCATCATCCGTAATCGGGTCATCTTTTGTCTCTGGGGTTGGTTCTGCGCCCTGCTGGGGGTGGCCGTTTGTGGCTCTCCTTCGTCCGGTGCTACCAATCCCAGGGCGATATTCTGCTCCAATGTGCGGTGATACGTGCGCATGTTCCACTTGGGGTCCGACATGCTGCCCACAAATTCAATGAAGCTGTTACCCGATGGATCGTCGAGTTTGACAGTGAAAGCAGGCATAGGAAGTGCGAGGTACGCAGCTTGCCCGACTGTCTTAAATGCGGTGCTTGTGTCCAGATCGTCATCCTCCTCCGTGTCTCCAAGAATCTTTTTCATCTTGCCTATTAACTCTTCGATCTTCTTGTACCCATTTCGTCTTGTATCCGCCTTAAAGGTTGGTCCATGCTGAGATCGGCGACGACATCGCGGACGAGTCCTTCGACTGTAGTCAATTGGCCGCGACCAGTTGGAGGAAGAGTGAGGTCGAACTCGGGGATGTTGAGTTCGCAAGACCCGGAACGAACTATTTGTCGGTTAAGGTCGGTTCGATCAAGAATTTTAGCTGTGTATATGGTTCCCTCCGCTAAGTAGGAACACAAGAAATGAGAAAATGCGGAGTATGAGATCAGAAAAAAGCGTACGACGAATAGTTTCGGCAGACTGAATTTCGTTGTTTGTAGTCCCACAATGTTCGCATCTGAAGGACATCACTATCACCTCTCTGAAAAACGGAATCGAGGTCAACATGAGCCTAGTGACGCCCTACTGATGTCTTAGCTTTCAGCCACAACCATGATCCAGGTGTAGGTGATGCTGACCTGCTCTCCGCATTTCATACATAAGGATTCAATCTCCTGGATGACTTTTTCATCGTCATCGCCTTGTGGGTTCACAGTGGTTTGCTCTCCCTGCGTCTCGGCCTTGCTCTCGTTCTCGTGAGTTTGAGAAGCGATGTCACCGATGCTGGGAAACAAATTGGTATTGTGGGCCATTCAGTTCAATGGATATCGTTTGAGTTTGCTGATTTGGTTGTTGGTATAGGACCAATGAACAGTAGAGAAAAGTGGATGAAATGAGAGCCGACAAGACGAACACTTAACTGTCGTTCGATCTTATCTTATCTTGCGGTTACATCATCGCCTCGGCTTTTCCAGATCTCGCGTATTCTAGGTTCGCCCAGGATTCCCCTCTAGGCGCCTATTCTTACAAAGGATGCTAATTAGTGACAAGAATCTTGGAACGTCCGTTGTTCGCGAATATGTAGCTTATTCGTTTCTATTCTGCAAATCTTGCGAGATAGGTTAGCCTTCCTGTTACCCGTCTCGCCCGTATTCGAAACAAAACCCTATAATTATTTACCCATTATACAAACCTATTCTAAACCCGAAAGTGGGTACAAGCTATACAGGTAATCGCTGAATCTCGTCGTGTATCGAGAATCCGAGTCTTCGCTGTGTTTTAGTTGCTTTTCGGCCACCAGTTTGTCTGGAAGAGTAACGACGTTAGATCTGACAATCCAATTGAATATAAAAGGAAGATTACCTCTGCTCCTGGCAAACAAAGCTCTCCGGTGCACCTTCCCAATCGTCTAAGACATATTTTCCAGTAGCACTGAGTGAATCATCGTCTCCTTCTCCAAACAGATCTCGTGCAAGTTGGGTATGGCTGACTCCAGCATACGTTGTTGGGCATCGGGGGTTAACCAAGATCCTCGCAGGCCTGAAGACAGAGTTGGGTATCAATAAAGTGCCGCCTTCTGGAGGAGGCACTTCTTCTCCTCCATCCTCATCGGGCATCGCGTCATAGTCCGAGCCGGCGTTGGCGTCTGGGTCGATCTTCTTCCCTTGCTTGCGTCGGTCTGCTGCATCATCGTCCACTTCTTCCTCTCCAGATCCAACCTGTACCTTGACGGCCTCTCTGCCTTCCATCAGAGGATCTCGTGCTGCAACCTCAATAATCTCGCGTCGTCTCCTGTCTCCTGCGTAGTTCGACTTATCTGCGTCTTCCATGGCATCTCTCGCGCTGCGGACCCATAAATCTCGGCAGAACCACGCCTGACTGCTGTCCAAGCATGGAGCGTCGGGATCACGCGTCGGCACCCCTTCAGCCCTGCTCAGATTCTGGAAGTCCGTGCCTGCGCGGTATAAAATGCCCCTATAGTATGACTGAGAAGGGTCGACAACGTGGGTACCGGATTCGCAGCAGAAAACTTGGAAGGGAAGGTGTTGGCCATAGCGAAGAGCGCCTTGACGATCGCGAGGGGAACTGCATCGGGTTTCGAAGACGATTTGGATTGGCGGAATTGGTCGCCTTCGATATCGCGTGTTCTCCATCTATATAACAACATAATAGATTAGAGAGTAAAATAATATAGATATGATAAGAAAGACCTACCTGTCAGAAAATATGAAGAAACCATTGTGCTCCGCCCAATCCATACCACAGACCATAGCAGCTTCGTTGGCAAAGCTGATTTTGATAGTTTCCAGAATATCATTGGGGCAGGTAAAGCCCTTGAGCCAGACGACTCGGGAAAACTTGATGCTTCTCCTCGATTGCAGCTCGTGGAGGGGTTCGAGCGCCAAATTGCGCATGTATGCTTCTTCGAGGGGGTAATAAGCAGCACCTGGGTCTTCCGTCATTCCTGGCACCCTCCTTATCCTAAACGGAACCCCTAAGAGGGTAAGAACAGCCTCACAAAGGTCTGTCAAAGTTTCTGTCGAGTCGGTCGAGTCGTAGTCCAGCATGGATACAAAGAGGTTGTTCGAGCCCAGTCGTTTGGCCATTTGCACGATGACGGCGAGTTGGTCGACTAAGAAGTGATCTGCGGAGTGGATGATGATCGCCACGTAGTATAGGTGGTCCTCCCGAATGAGATCGTCGTATGCGCCCTGGCGTTTGTTCTGGCCAAAAGGTCGTGTAAGAGTGGGACACTGTGCAGCGACCCAGCCATTCAACGACAGGAGTTGGTCGATAGCACCTAGAACGTGCTGCGCATCCATAGATGAAGTCTCCTTATTCACGATACTATCGACGTTCAGCTTCATGCCTGTTACAAAGTCCAAGCCGAGCATACACTCACTAAGGTAGCTGGAACCGTTCCCAGTAATCTCGCATGCCATTTGTGATCAGGCTGGAGAATATATCTTCTTTCTCATCCCGCCCCATTCTCGCCTGCAGAAACGGATGCCTTTGGACATTAAGCGACTTGTCAGAGCGCGTTGCACGTTCAATGAAGTTGTGCTTTTGGATTTGATGTGCATTGGACTTGTTCTGGACTGACGACTGTGAGGGAAAGAAGACGAGCTTGACGAAGAGAGATATAACGCCAAAGAAGAAGAGGCGCGAAAGCGTTCGACGGCGAACGGTGACGGCCATGGCGGTGAAACGAGAGTCAGGGCAGAGTTATTTTGGTCAAAACAGGATGCATGCTCCGTTGTACAAACAAATCACCGGCCAAACTAGAAAGTATTTCATTTCACTACAAGTACATGCTATGGGGTATTATTACATGCTAGTCCAATGTCCGGGGCTTTTTGTTGAGCATCTTCAAGCGTGCCCATAGAACCAGGGCAAGCAATAGTCATATTTGTGCTGACCACTTCATCCTCGAAGGACATAAAGACTGGAAGTTGGTATTCTAGATTCGGGCCCCCACGGTTGGGAATCCGATTCGTCATATTGGAGGCAGCTCTCTGCTTAAGGATAAGCAGTAAAACTCTATTGCCAAGGACGGAATGCATGACTCTCTGCGGCCTGTTTGACAGTGTTGGAACAATCAACGGTGAAAAGAGCAAGATAGCAAACTTACGTTGCGAGCCAATTCGCAAACATCCTCTGAGGGTGATTCAGTGTCGTGGTCGTTACAAATAACGTGTGGACTTACAGGAGCAAGAATAGGCACGAGAACATTGGCAAGAGAGATGGCTGCCCATATCATGAGGTCATGTACAAGCATGTTCGTCTAGAGACTTACTGAGGAGGTATATGTAGAACAAGAGCCCTGTTAAGTGGCCGTTAAAATTTGCACCAAGAGTTAAATGTCGATGAATTTAGTACCTTCACGATAGAGCTGAATCACCCAGCGAGATTGAGAATGTTGAACTGGTAAAAAGGATCGATGTGGATTCCCACTTCAGGGATTAAATAAGGACTTACGATGGCGATATGCTTTGAGACCGGTCAGCACTGCCATTGCTAGACAGAGGATCAATCAAGATACATTATATCCAAACGGTTTTATAAAAACGAACTAGTTTCGGATACTGCGAGCGAAATATAGGCCACGATAATGATATCGCTCGCTGATTGCAAGTGACATCCAGGGAGCTCGGAAGCAACGTCTGTATAATATCGCACGTTAGCAAAGCGCCTCGAAATTCGGAGGAGCAGAGGAATAGGAGCTTAGTCTACATTGTATAGATCTGATTTCTAGTTCAGTGACAATTACGGCAGGAATAAATGTGATCTAACAAGAAAACTTGATAGGTCAACGTCGTCACTTGAAGGAGAAGACAAGGAACTCACAATAGAGGAGATGCAAAGAATGACGAGAATAGACCGCCGCCGTTCCCAAATCGCGTATGTTCGAAGTAGCAGAATCACTGAGGCTTATATATCAACATTCACCCGTAGATATCGATTTGCCGTGACCTCATGCACACCTTCCGAAAGTATAATGCCAGATACGATAAGCCCTGTAAGTTGCAAAAGTCGTCACAATATTTTCGAGCAAGAATGGTGGGAATGCACGAACAAGTAACAACTTTATACTGGCTTTCGCAGGTCTAACGATGAAGTGAGCGTAAGTGCTCATTATAACAAAGGTCGAATAAGGAACTGCGCACTTCGGGGGAAATTACCGACAATTTGACTATGGCAGCAAGTGTGAGGGATAGTAATAGCTTTCATGGGTGTGTATGACGTACGTTTGAGCGATAGGAATGTGTCGATGAACGGCATATACCTATTCAGGAGGAACAGGACTGTGCCGGCAGACCATTGCGATGGGGAGGTCCAGACATAAGCGAACTATGAGGCAAGGATATGATTAGAGCTTCAAGTCAACAAAGTTTGATAGCGAAGGCATCAACCTCTTGGTCTAGCGTGCAGAAGAAGTCGTAGACCTGTACAGCCGAAGGTATTACGGTCAGAATGACCTGAAGAAATCTGAATGTCGCCAACGCACCAATAGCGTTGCACAGGCAACAAGAGTGCTTTGGACAAGTTGGGTGTCCAAAATCTATTACAGGACATACATATTTGGTCCTATTTAGCGATGCCAGCCCGAACAAGGAAGAGAAAACACACTGTCAGGGGCTTCGCCATAGGAGTACCTCTCTCAACATCGACTTTAACGTCGTCTGGGGTGCGTAGCGGATGGAAGGGGGGAAGAAGAGGTGTCGCCACCAATTGCGCAGACGGATTCAGAAACCAAATTTAAATCTTCCATGCAGACGGCAAGAAGCATGGCGACTAGTAGCCGAATGCGAAGCGAAGCATCAAAACGTGCGCGTGACCGAGCAAGCTATTGCAAGCGACTAGAAGACCCTATAGTATATAGCTCAGTGCTTTTCAACTTCAAGTATAAGTAGTAGTACTATCCAGGTTTTACAGGTAGATAATAAAATAGCCTGCACTCTTTCAATTATATGAGGAAAATAAATAGGCGCCCATGGCAGACATGTAGTTTTCCTAGTCTCTTAATTATTTTTTTTGCCTCGCAAGGTCCACTCGATAGGATATAATAATATTCACTAACGCACCACCTTGAGGGACCCGAGGAGTGCTAGCGTTGGTTGTGTCTACCTTCGGGTTCTAACCCATAGAGCGGCGATAGGGGTGTGGGACAGATTTCGATCATGCATCGAAGCTGTAAAATAAAAATAATGTCAGACCAATCACAAAAAAACACATAGAAATTCAATTAGACACAAAAGTGACACTGATAGTACAAAGGAAAATGCAGGCGCCTCGGTATCCTGCCAGTCGACATTTGATTTGGGTCTATAATTGCATATTTGTTATTGATTCCGATTCGTTGCGGCATTGTTGCGGCGTATTCTCCAGAGAGGAAGCGCAAATGATACCATTCAAAGTTCAGTCTTCAAGTCGAACGCACAACGCGGCGGACCCGGAGAGGCATGTTGTCCTTGGGTTCTGCGAGTAAAATTAGGAGACTATAGTCTATCACGCGAATATTAATGAAAAAACTTACTCATGGTCACAGCCGCTGTTGGTTGTGGGACTTGACCCTCATATGCAGGTTCGAATTCGAAGTTAGCGATTAAAGCCCTGAAAAAGATGTTATCTTCCTGGCTGAAAGCGGACGAAATGCTAATTACCCTAAGACTGCTTTCATCTCAATGATCGACATAGTCTTCCCGATGCATGCGTGGGGTCCGGCGAGGAATGATAGGGTGGAATAGGATGAGTTGTATTTCGGTGGCAATTTCATCCAGCGAGCGGGGTTGAACCTAGAGAAGGTTGACCATTAATGACTGGTTTTCAAAGAAGTTGGATGGATCAGACGCACTCTTCCGCATCCTCACCCCAGACTTCCTTCCATGTATTGATAACGCGAATCTGCGGAACGAGACACAATCGTAAGATCAAGAGACATTTTCCAAAGTAGCTATAGTCGGAAATCAAACGAACAGGGATATAGAACAGGGTGCCTTTGGGGACTAGGATGCCCTCGATATAATCTGTTTTGGCAGCCTGACGGAAGGTCATCGGCACGGGGGGCATCAAGCGCAAACTCTCCTGACTGATACCGATAAGCATGCTCCCACTTCCATCGGGATAGTCGAAGACCTACATGACACAATCTAACCATTGAAGGTCCTTCAAATCGCGGTAACCTGGGCGTGCAGTTTCTGCAAATACGGGGGATACCTCGTCTCGCAGTTTCTGCTGTGCCTGTGGGTCTTTCGCCAAGAGCCAGAGAGTCTGTATGACATCCCCGATGAGACAGACAAGAGAGGAAGAAATGAGAAAGAACGCACCCAGGCTAAACCTGATGCAGTGGTTTCGTGGCCGGCGCCTAAGAACGTTAACTATCGGGATGTAAATTGCTTTCATGTAAAGGTATGTGACGAACAAAACTCACGACTTGGTCCATCATCGCCTCGTCGCTCATGGCGTAGCCGCTTGCTTTACTATCCATGTCTGCCTTCCTAGCTCGGACAAGCAAGCTCATAATGTCGCGTTTGGCCTCGGAATCAGATACTGAAATAGTAGAATCTCGCATCTTTTCTTCTAGCATCGCAGCAGATACTCTTCGGATGCGATCCATGGAAGCAAGAAGAGGATCCAGTTGTTCTATGTTCAAAGATAGGATGCGATGATGAGAACGAGGGTGGGCAAAAGTCATGTGTATCAGCCGTGCTTACCGGTGAGTGAAAATTTAGTGAACCAGTGTCGATGCTTGGTTGCCCAGTTCGAGGATATAAGCCTCATAGCACCGGGAAGTGACACTACAGCAATAAACCTGGCAAGATTGGGCCCTGAAGTGCTAGTCAGGTCAAGTTCTACGCGATAAGAATGACTGCACCTGCCTGTCTGGGCGCTCGTCAAATATTCATATGCTTCAGCCAGCTCATTGTGTGGGTTGTGTAGCGAATCGGAACGATATCCAAAGGCAGTCTCGCAGATTACGTCCAGCGTGGCTTTGCCCACTAGCAAAGGGTGCAGGTTAGTAAGGAGAGTAAAATTGGCAAAATGACATACACCATTCATACATGAGCAATTCCTTGCCATTGCGCGGATCTTTCTCAGAGTCAATCTGAGCATTCATGATATTAATAAGGCTGGGAACAGATGTATTCAGTGTTCAAGGTAAAGTCGAAACATTAAATGACACACCCTTCGATAGAATCATAATACATGTCGCTTTCTACGGGAAATAGGTAAGCTGCTTGACTCACATGAAAGTAAAGACTTACGGGCTATTAGATTAGGGAGGGAGAACGCCGGATTCATGGCCTTGCGCATCTGCTTATGTTCATTCCCAGTCACTGTCAATAACCCATAGCCTGCAACTGTAGCAAGAACGTCGCGCATAAATTGTGGCTTGACGGTCGAGGATATTACTTCTCTAATTCGCAGGAAACGAACTCAAAGCAGTACACACCCTCGGATAATCCACCCAGTCACTGACGAGGATTTTCTGAATGGCTTCAGGCTTCATAAAAATAAGGCGTTCTATTCCAATGGGGCCGACCACGCGGACTACCGGTCCATATTCCTTGACCCATGCTCGCTGCGGAATGCCTGCTTCGCCTTTGATGATAGTCCCGAATTGTCCAACAAGTAGGTCGCCGAGTGGGGGACCAGGAACAGAGCGAAGCGGGGAAAAGAAACGAGGATATAGGAATAATCGGTAGAGAATCTTCCAGGAAAGCCAAGCTGTGGAAAGGTGAAACATCGTCAACACTTTCTCCGTTTCCGTGAGCTTGAAATACTGCACCTATCCCTGCGATAGCTCCGTAGACGATGAGGGAGCGGTTTTCAGCATGTTGCCAAGTGGATGAGAGCGCTCTGAGGAGAATGGGAGACATCTAGAGATGTACGCAGCAGCAGCAGCTGTGGAATCAAATGCTTTATAGAACATGTCTTTGCGCATGTGAATATGGACGACGGCCTTTGGAGTCTGGCAATGATTGGATCCACTTTGGATTCAATGGATTCAAGTTGGACTCCATAAATATCCACCTCCTGGTTATACAGTCACGTGCCACAAAAATCCTTCGACTCGCCGCGTGTAAAAAAAAAAGGCTGCAAAAAAACAAACTCCTGGATAAGTGATGATAGTATGTAACTTTACATTATCGAACAAAATTCTAACATGATCATTGTCAAGATATGATATAAAAGCAACTAGTTAATTAGCATAGCATTCATTTGGAGTGACCATTTGGTGTGCCGTTGACCTGACTCAGCGCTGCGTCTGCCTTCATCAAATCTCCTTCGCTCAAGCTCTTGAATGCACCTCCACCCGGCGTACTGGCGCCACTCATGACTGATCCCGAGCGAGAACGAACTTTCATAACCAATGGGCTGTTCCGGCAGAACGGTCAGATTATACACTAAAGAGATTATGCAAGCAACGTACAAGGGGTATGAGTCCTCCTCATCGACGGAGGAACCAGGCCAATTGTGACCGCGGTAGTCGTTCGTGTTCAGAGATTGCATCTAGGAAACATATAAATTGAACACGTCGGTGATAAACTACACGAAAGGAACTCACCTCTTCAGTCAGTGTTCCCATATCACCGGGTGTGGCCATGCCTCGCAGACGTGGGCTCGCAGGCATGCTGCCTGGCTTCATCCTCTCAATGCCACCGCCAAAGTAATCCACCTCTCCGAAACCATCACCGTAGATATCTTCGCCGTCGGTGCCGTAGAAGGCATCGGGGTATGCGCGCCTCAACGCCAATTGGCGCGCTTTGCTATACTCGATACCGAGGTTCTTCCAGTCCAGAAGCGGGCTCAGGCGCTCGACGCGGTTACGTTGGTTGATGCGCTGCCGACGCGTCTTCTGCGTGAAGGTGAACATGTTCTCCGTTAACTGGTTGACCGAGTCCTCGACGGATTGCATGCGGCGATCGATGATGTAGCAACCCTCGTCTTCCGGTCGTTCTATTAGGTCTTGCATGAAACAGCCGAAACCTGACAGATTGGTGGTAATGGAAGGAATACCCATCTGGGCGATGGTCAGTCACACTCCATATAGCGCAGATATCGACACGAAATACGTACCACAGTGCACTCGGCTGGGGTATAACCCCAAGGCTCGTAATAACTCGGGAAAACGCCTAAATGACAGCCGCGAACGAACTCTTCATAGTCGAGGCCTAAGATAGGGTTGTTGCTATTCAAGAAATCGGGATGGAAGATGACTTTGACGCGATCATGGCTATCGTTGAACAGTTTGACGCGGCGTATCTGGCTAAGGATAGGATCGTTGGCGTCATCGGCCATATTGTGAGTAACGATAGGTGGCAAGGAATTTCTTTTCAGGGCAAATATACGGCGCTTGAGAAGGACTTGGTCTTCCTCCGACAGGAGTTCATGTGGCATTGGCAAAAACTTATCTTCCCTGTTGATCATATCCTTCAGCAAACGATGACGTCAATGCTGGAAAATGAGTTACCCGTGGAACCGAGCGGCGTGGTCGAATAATCGAGCACCAATTCGATTTTGAATTTCCGTAACAGTGTCGCGAAGTTGTTTGGTCACCGCCTGTCCTTTCAGCGCCTCGATGGTATATGAGTGGGTGGCGGCAGGCATAATAATAAAAGCAACGACGGTGACGGTGGATCCGGCCTTTTGTAAGCGATAGTTCAAACCTGAAATGGTGCTTAACAAGTGTTCTTGTAGATAGAACGAGGGCCTTACGAGCGAGAGATTCAATAAACATATCCACCCCTTTATTCCTATACTCGTATCGTCCTGCGGTAAACATCTACATTTGCTCAGTTGTGGCAGTCGATCAAACATGTGAAGGAACTCACATAGAGTGTGTTGTCGAGGTCGAAATCATAGTGGCCGTAAAAGTGTCCCCTGATGAATTCGTTTATTTTAGCCTTGCTGGTAGCGTGCAAGTTCTGGAACTCGTGAATAGCCTGGAATTTGACAACATTCAGGCCGTTTGGAAGGACACCATCGGGCTTCCTCTTGAGCAAATGTTCGCTTTCGTAGGCGGTGATGTGGGAGACGGTGGTGAAGACGTCTGCGCAATGGGTCGCGGAACGTTCGATGCAGTAGCGGTGGTAGATTCCTCGCTTGCCCGCTTCGTGATCGACATCAAAGTATTGAAGGTTGTTGTAGAAATCTACGGAGCCAGCGCATAGGTAACGGCCGAGGAGAGTTGCATGGGTTGTGAAGACGGTGGTGACGTCAATGTGTCGTTTACGGCAAAGTGGAATGGCCAGTCCGGCTTGCCACTCGTGAAAGTGGGCTACGACAGCTGTTGTCAATTGACGGGCGACATACTGAACGGTAAAAATTAGTTGTGGAGTTCTTAAGAGGGTGGGAATACTGACATCACCGAGGAACCAAGCCACAAGGTAGCCAAAGACGATGGTCTCGTTAGTTTCGTGGTCGTTTGGAGGACTGGGGATGCCCGCGAGGTTCCAGAGATCGGTCTTCCACTCATCCAGCCGCGAATATACGCTTCCCGTGTCAAAAAGGAGTACATGGGGGTTGCCTTCGATCAGCCAACGGCCATATAGAGCCTTGACCCCTTGCGCACGCATTGATTCGAGTGTAGCAGCAAGATGTTCATCGGTGGGTTCTTCTGCCTCAACCTCCATGGGGGCGGTCTTATAGGAAAGGGGACCGATGAGGCAGTACCTGTCGCCGAACTCTGAGACTGTGACGGGGACTTTCGTCTTGATGACGGTGTAGATACCGCCGACCTTGTTAGCAACTTCCCATGCACATTCGAAGAGGATGGGGTTGTGAACGTCGCGCTTTACTTCTGACATTGGGGGGGAGGAGGAGGAGTAAGGGAGGAAGAAAGAAGGTTCAATTCTATATCGGGACCTTTCCTATACATTTCCTCTCTATCTGGCCAAAAACGAACGTGACGTCACCCCATCCACCCAACCATCACCGCACAAAATACGCTCGATACCAAATTCACCTAAAAAATCCATGAAAATTTGGTTTTTGTTGTCTGTCACTCATGAGTCTGGGCCTAACCTGATTATTGGTCAAGAGGTTCGATCCACTAATAACTTGCACCTCAGACTCGCCACTCTTGCTCCCGTCCTGCAGCACTACTTTCTTCGTCTTCGAGTACCGCGTTTGTTGCACCGTCGCCCCAAGGAAAGAATCCACCTATATCGTACCTTGTCATTTTTCTTATCTCAAAATAAATAGATCCAGAACTAACCAGGCTTCCAAAACCCCCGCCGAACATTCCCCACCCAACACTTTCGAATAAAACCAGCTTCCAATCCTCGAAGCACCGTGCGTTTTCCAGCATCAATGTTGTCCCCACCAGAACCCCTATAAGTCCACCTCCGACAACAGACGCTACCGTTCCTCCAACCGACATCGCGCCGTTCGTCCCTGGCGGCACTGATCTGAATGTCGTGATAAGCCTCGGCTGTGAACGCGACAAAATCCCCAACTCCGACGCCAGCGTATCTCCAAGGCAGCACGCAAAATGCCTGTACATAACGTAAAATAATTTGGCTTTCGAGGTTCATCGCTGCGACAGACTCACCCCAGGCTTGCTAACACTAGCGCACGGCTCCATCCGTTCGCTATGGCTCCTGATAAAGGGCACCAACCATCCACGGACCTATCATAGATTACGGGATACTTGAGGTGGAGTAAGCTCGTCCGCACGTTGATGCCAACCACGTTCGCTATGGCCGCATGGATACTGGTTGGTTCGAAAGCCGCATTCCATAGGAAGGCTGCTACAAACGCCGATGCGCTGTTACAGAGAACTTGCCACCCTGTCCTGTATCCCGCTTCCTGATACCCATCTTCCAATTGAGCTTTTCTCTTTTTGCCGTCTGTTGTTAAGATTCATTTGAGAATACAAACTATATTTCGTCGTCCGTTTAAAGTGCTCGCACTCACACTTTGTGGCACGACTGCCCACCAGATAGAAACCTATCAAGGCCACACCGAACACGCGAATACCTCCTGCCATCATGAGAAACCCGACCACGAAAGCAGCTAGAGCACCGCTTGGAGAGAGAGATTTCTTGCGTAGGCCATGCCCACTGAGTAGTAAGGCCAGGGCAAAAGGCACCGCCAATAGCATGGTGTCAGTCCAACTTTGACGTGCTCAAGTGAGTTAGAAGAAAGAATTTCAATATATCCAAGGCTTGTCGGTTCACTATCCATGATGATTGGCTTGAGCGGCTTTGAGCGGCGACCTTCGCGGTGATTGTTAACCGCACGTGCCCGTGTTTTCACAAATCGGGAGCATTCATTGTCAATAAACAATTCACTGCAATCACTGCCACGATAAATGACCGGGACCACGAAACGCGCGCGTTTAACTGGACATTCACTGCTCCCCAACGTCTATGGCCTTCCCGACGCGTCTATTCATGCCTGTGCAATCCTTGGGTCTCAAAATTCCATTGCCTGCGTATGAAACGCTTTGTTCAAACTTTGTTCTCCCGCCCTCCTACCCGTCGAATGTCCCTGCAAGAGGACTTTCTTAAAAAGGGGGATGACCCTTGGCAACGCAGTTTCCCATTCATAAGTACTTCTGTCCATTTTACTTACCCTGCGATCTCGGGAGAAAAACTGATGGTACGCTCCATACATATGTATTGAAGCTTAAAAATTTAATAGACCATGACATCGAGACGTCCGGATCCTCTCCGACTGAATGTGGTCTTTTGGAACTTCACACCGTCCTGCTCTCTGAATGATGCGCCGGAGATTCATGACAGTGGAGAATTCAATGTCGACTGCTTGGAATGTGACGCTGGGAGGGTGTCAAGTGGATTATTTCCAACGGTCTCCGTCAAGCCGGAATTTTCTTTCCTATTCATGGGCTTAATCGATACTATTCTTTGCTCTCACTGCTACTACACAATCACGGATTCCTCTTCGTTATTGCGGCCAGAGACAGTCGTAGGAAGCTGATCTTCATCAACTCAACTCGTCGAATGGAAGCCGCTGTCGTTGTAGAGGTTGTTTTCTCCACTCCCACCGTCATGCAACGCGATGCTTGCAGCGGCTTCTTTGAGGTAAGGTTCCAGAGAGCCTGAATGATATGTAGCCGTCAGTTCATGGAGCCCTTCCATGACCGGTGAGATTATACTCAAGCACGCCGTGGTGATTACAACTCGTCTCTTCGTAAGTTTCCCTCACCTTCCGTATTACTTATGGTTGGCTCATCATCAGCTGTACTTAAGCCTGATGACGATATTTGCGCCTTTCATCAGGACGCTCAACTTCCTATCATATTGACCGAATGTACGTCCGAGAGCTGATATCGTAGAAAATCTCTCTCTGCCAACTCTCCGCTCGAGTTCATCCAACATGCGGTTCTCTTTTTGTTCTCTGGCCTTGCCCTTGTATAATAGACCCCACTTACGACACGTACTTATCTGAAATAGTCAGAATCTACTTAATAAATTGCCCAGAGCCATGAGCGCGGACGCATATCTATTTATAGACATCTGCTGATTCGGACTCAAGACTTTCACGAAGGGACCCACAAACCTTTTTTCACTGCTTACCCTCATGCTTTCCGCCTTGACGTTGCACGCATTGACCACGAATGGTGTCTGGCTACCCTCTGTTCCCTCAGGTCTTCAAGGGATCACCGCCCGTACTTGCAGTGCCGAACAATGTAGACTCCAACTGTGAGTTACCCTGGCTGCAGGGCTGTTCAAGTCCGAAATCCGGGATGCCGACCACTGCTGGGACTCCGTGTAAAACCTAGCGATTAGAAGGGAGCCTTCCGATAATCTTCAGGTCAGTTTACTCTGTTGAATCCCACCAATGTTTCAGCCTCATTTTAGTGGCCCTGGCAGGCTTGTGGCGGTCTACCGAAGAATGCTAGTCGCGCAACATAAGTCGGTGTCTGCGTGACCGCTCTGGTTACTGGCCCATGTATTCGCTCCAGACTTGACTGGAACATTTGGAAATTGGTCGGCCTTTTGAGTTTGACGACCGTCGTTCTTCCATGTCCGGCAATCCTAAAATCCTGCGAACAGAATTGGTCCTTACCATTTGAGGCGCATGGCGACATTCGACCATTTGTCATTTCATCCGTTTCTGCCGAAAGGAGGCTTCCTGTCCTGTGAAACGAAGTTCAAGTCACCATTGGATAAGAAACAAATCCCCACAAAAGGTGACTCGATATCCTCGGACTACGCATCTCGTTTCCCTGTGGATTGACGCCCATTGGCACTCGCCCGGGAGTTTCGGGAATCTCACCTGTTTGAAGTTTCCCTTCATTTCTTTCCAGTGGCACTCGGCTTACAATACATTGATTCGATGATCAGCCTCCGTAAATTACCTATCCTGACTCCCATCAAGGTCTATCAAGGTGCGCCATCAACCCTGCATCAGAATTCATCCAGTCAAATTCAGGTCCCAGAGTCATGTGCGTATGACATTCCCCAAATGCAGTTAAGTGTTATTTGAAACTGTTTTCTTCAGGCTGACCTTAGCCACCGTCCTTGACTAGAGAATCGACGCTCCTGCCTTCATGTCGTTCTGAAGCACCGCTGGTTCGCCTTCTCATCTGGCATACTAGTATTAGCTTTCGTTCAGACACTCAGGCTGGCGCCGCGCTCTTATAGCTGTTCTGCTTTGAATACAGGTGCGTCCCTTTGAAATAACTTCATCTCCCTTCTTGCGAGACAGAACGCACAAATAGGTTTTCAGGTGCAGAATGTATCTTTATGTGAGTTTAGAATTCAGGAATTGGATTTTACGGGGACTTATGGTGGCGGGAATCGTGCAGAGCGAGGAATACATTGTTGCATCGAACTTCTTAACAGCAACTGCCTCGGTTTTGGTACGCAAAGCCAGAAAGAATTTTCCCGACAATTATACTAAACTTATCTGCGATAGGTCTGGGAGCTTATCATCACACTCGATGACGAGGTACGCGAGTTTCTGAAGTATTTTGGGACAGCAATTCACCGCCTGGATTCGTAGATAAACTACATTTGGCAGCAACCGTGGACGTTGGGGACTATTCTGTTTGCGGTGAACCGATATCTGCCTTTCGTCGATACATTCATGGCACTGTACCGTATGTGCTATTTCTATATTCTACTCTGCCTGCACTAACCCATGACGATCCAGTGCAAATGACCGTCACCACCCAAGAGGTGACTTGACCTTTTCTCAAATTGGGTGTTAAATATCTCAACCAATTGCTTCGCTAGATGTGCCGGTCCTATTATACTGCTATAACTTGTTGGTCATCCTTTTAATCTTTCGTGACCTGTCATACTAAGCCACTGTACAGGGATCGTTGCCATTGGTCTTATGGTCTCAGAACGTACGCCATTCCTCCCTCCTCTGAAACTCGATTTTTTATTCTGTCAATTCAGTCATTATCCTCCTTCGAACTTGGGCATTGTGGCAAAGGAAGAGGATAATTTTCTTTATCCTTGGTGGGATGTCTACCGTAAGCATTTCAAAAAAAAAGTTCCCTCTTTTGGTATCCTTTGAACACAGGAAATATAGTTGACATTCGGTCCCGGGATTGCGGTCACCTCCCTGGAAATCAAGTCTTTGCGGTGTACGTCTTTTAATCGCACGCCGTCACTATCCAAGACCATTGACTTTTCTATGTTCAACCAGTTGGAGATACTCCCCTCGGCGGTCGCGGTTGTAAATTAGAGGAAGCTAGTAAGACGATATTGGTCGCCTACGCCCTGATCGCTTTGTCGGAAACAGGTGAGTAACATCCCGCCCGCTGTGGCAAATCATTCATGCTTATGATCGATGCGTTAGTGGTTGTTACTTTAACGGTAATCAGAGGAATGGACCATCGTACGCTTTCTACTCTATTCCCCCGATTTCTATTCGACCGCTGAATAATTATTTTATTCCAGTTCGGTCTTCCTCTCGATCTTCGTGGGTGACGCGTGTTTATGGTTATGGTAAGGCTCATGTCGCATATGAGCTCTGATTAGACTGATAAACACTGATTGCAGGTCTTCTGTTCTACATATATCTCTTAAGTGGGTAGATGTTGTCGAAAGTGCCTGCACCTCATTGTACTGACATCTCACACTTCAGTCATCACTCTTGTCAACATAATAGTACCCCTTGTGGCCGCGGTAAGCATCTATGGCATTCAAGACGTGAAATTTTCATCTGAAATATCAAAATAGCAACCCCTCTACAAGAACTACCTTGCCATGTAAGGATTTCATGTCCGAGAGCGCATTGTTTTAGCAACTGACTATTATGCTTCGATCAGTCCACTACGTGCTTTTCATTCGATATTCTGCACCCGTGTCATCCTTCTGATTCAACGGCAGCGGTGGGAGCGACTCTCCGAATCGTGTCGCGATGACGAGTTGTCGAATCATCGCCAGCCAATCACCAAAACGAACATGACAGGTAACATACTGGAGACGGCGATTAACACACGGTACACAGCGGATTTTAACATCCTAGGAGGGAAGGACGAACACGAGATGACCACTTACCGTAAAGACTGGATGCAATAGCATACAGTTTCGCCTTTTGTTCCTCTAGTATGTCGCCATTGATTAGGATCCTAGGATATCTTCATCCTTTATTGCGCTTTGGTATTTTACTGTAAAGTGCTGTACTATATTTTAACAGTTGCCCCTACCCTACGATCGCCTCCCAATTCAAGAACGTCCAAAAGCTCTAGTACGCTTATAGAGAAAAATTGTAATGCAGACAAGTTTCATCTGCCATCAGATGCCTTAAGTCGGAATTTATCATGGGGCTTTGATCTCCTCATCATACAAATTCCATTTGCCGAAGAGCATACTGGTGAGAGAAATGAAATCAATCAATCAAGGATTAAGGTGGTATGAGACAGGTCCAAACTTACTCGAAGAGAGCCATGATCGTCCATTTTCGGTTCTCCGCTTCCTGGAACACGAGGGAACGCGGACCATAGAACACCTGAAAATTAAAGAGAGCTAATATTAAACCATATCCGAGGAATAGGCGATATGTCAACTACGCACTTCGTCATCAACCTCGTCGGGTTTCCGTGGGAGACAATGCAAGAACTTCCAATCGGGACTGGCGTTACCTTCCTTGCAGAGCTCTCTGTCACCTGGTACCCTTGGAACGCTCGAAGACGCTCCTCTTTCTCAGCTTCTTGACCCATGGAAATCCTAAGTCCGCGCATGAGCGACTGGAGAAACGTCTTTAGAGGAAATGGTCATCACCAAGTATCCGTTACCACCACATCCGCATTTTGGACGGCTTCCTTAGGGTCACGCTCCAGAAAATATCCTTCTCGATTCCAAGTTCCTTGACGCGATCCCACACTTCTGTAGGGGCCCGATACTGCTCCGGACTGGCGACCCTCAAGTGATGTCCCAATCGAGGATACGTTACAAGCATATCATGAAGGACGTTGGCAGAGTCGCCGACGTAGGCGATAGTGAGCGGACGCAATTCCGTGAGAACTATAGGCGGCGTTTTTGTGGTGCTTGGTTTGCTTTTTTTAGTATCGTCCTCCTTGTGCAGTAGCCAGCTTTTTTGCAGGTTGGCTTGTTCGTGGAGCGTAAGGAGGTCGGCCAGAACTTGGGTCGGATGCCACAACGACGAGAGGGCATTAAGCACCGGTACATTGGAATACTTGGCCAACGTCTATCCGGTCGAGTTTAAAGGAGAAGTATTTCTGATTGGAGTATGTAAGCTCACCTCGATTTCCGAGTGGTCCCCAACACGGGCAAAAATACCCTGACACATGCTTCCAATGACTTGAGCGGTATCCCTTGGCGATTCATTGACCCCCAGCTGAATATCATCGCCTCCCAAAAAGAGAGCACGTCCGCCAAGGAGTTCTGCGCTAGTCTCCGCAGCAATGCGGGTCCTAGTACTGCGCTTCGAGAATAACAGCGCAATGGTCTTGAGAAAGAGTGATTGCGAAGGAAGACGCAAACTTTTAGTACTTTTGTGTGAGGTGGGCGGAGTGGGTGTGAGCCATGGTTTAGAACGATGTTTCAAAGCAAGGGAATGAGTTAGTACGCGGTTTATCTGGGCAGGCGAGAGATCAGCCAGGCTCATAAGATGGCGGGGCTGCATGGTCGATAAAAGTGAACTCGAGTCAGAGTTAGACGCGACTCCAACTTGAAGGATTTTTTGAAGTTATTCAGTCACGTGCCTAATTTCCGCATTTGGGAGAGGGATTCCTTCTGACTCGATTTGAAAAGTCACCTTTAAATTTATGCTGTATCGATTTTCATTCCGATTGCGTTATCATCCTCCAACTCGATATATTCCCCTCTGGTCGCGATCTTTGACACACACTGCGACAACGATGGCCGATCACGATAATACCCAGTCGACGACGACGGCGACCCAACCTGTCGATCCGAACAATGTTCGCGATCCAAACTCCAAGTCTGCCGGTATGTGTCGACCGACCTATCTTTTTAGACGCGTCCTTATATTTTCTTTATTTTCTTCCTTCCGTCCTGCGTACAGCAAAAAAGGAGGCCAAGCGTCTAGAAAGGGAGGCCAAGCTCGCCGCCAAAGCCGCCAAAGCCCCTCCGCCTGGTGCAGCCTCTGCAGACGGCAAGAAACCGAAGGCGGAGAAGAAGGAGAAAGAAATCGAGCCAGAGTTTGTCAATACCACCCCAAAAGGGGCGAAAAAAGGTTCGTCTCGTCCGATTACTCTCTTACATGTTGAAAGCTCAGTATTTCGTTCATTGATAGACTTGTCCGAGGCGATGGCAGCCGGGTACAACCCGCTTGCCGTCGAGGCTGCGTGGTACGACTGGTGGGTTGGGCAGGGCTTCTTCAAGCCCGAGTACACGCTGCCATCACTCCGGGGCCAGGATTCGAAGGAGCAGGAAACGTTTGTGATCCCCTCGCCCCCGCCCAACGTCACGGGAAGCCTTCATATCGGACATGCGCTTACGGTCGCCATCCAGGACGGGTTGATTAGATGGTGCGGCGTCAGCTTGTTATTTCTTGCTTCGAATTGTTGAAAACTTATGCATTTTTTGATATTTATAGGAATCGAATGTTGGGCAAGAAGACGTTGTTCGCGCCCGGCTTCGATCATGCTGGAATATCGACGCAGAGCGTCGTAGAGAAACGGTTGTTCAAGGCCGAGGGCAAGACACGCCATGATCTTGGACGCGCGAAATTTTTGGATACCGTTATGGATTGGAAAAATGAGTGCGTATTTTATTGCTTCTTTCTCGTTTACTCTTTCTTTCTCTGTTGGATTTGGAAGTGGAGTGTGGCTTGGCTGACGCGAACGCGAATAGTTACCAAGGACGGATTACGAACCAGCTGCATCGTCTCGGTGGCAGCTACGATTGGGATCGTGTGGCGTTTACTATGGACGAGGTGCTTTTTTCATTTCCCCCCCTTCCTTTCACGGTTGTACCCATCAATCCTAATGCGATATAATATTTTCGGCCGACAGAAACTCAGCAAGGCCGTTATCGAAACTTTCTGCAGGCTGCACGAGGACGGCATCCTGTATCGCGCGAACCGGCTCGTTAACTGGTGTGTCAAACTAAACACGACGTTGTCGAACCTCGAGGTCGACCAGAAGGAGTTGGAGGGCCGGACGTTGTTGAGCGTGCCTGGATATGATCCCAAGGAGAAGTTCGAGTTTGGGGTGCTCACGAGTTTCGCATATGAGGTCATTGGTTCAGGTGGGTGTCCGATTTTTTTTCTTGGTTGGATATATGATACTTATATACGATAGACGAACGGCTGGTAATCGCGACGACGCGTCCGGAGACGATGCTCGGAGATACAGCCGTCGCTGTGCACCCTGACGACCCGCGCTACAAGGTTGGCGTTTTCCTATTCCAGTCAATCTTTTTTCGTTGTATCTAACTAGCCCATCCCATCACTACCCTACAGCACCTTCACGGCAAGTTCCTCAAGCACCCCTTCGTCCCGGAGCGCCGCGTGCCCGTCATCACCGACTCTATCATCGTCGACATGGAGTTCGGGACGGGTGCGGTCAAGATTACACCCGCACATGACCAGAACGATTACGAGGTGGGAAAGAGGCACAACCTAGAGTTCATCAACATCTTGAATGATGATGGGACGTTGAACGCGAATGCGGGGCCCAAGTTCCAGGTCGGCTCGGAAAGATCATCATGATTTGAAGAGACTGACTGACTTTCTTTTCGTTGTGCAGGGCATGAAGAGGTTCCATGCGAGGGTAGAAGTCGTCAAGGCTTTGAAGGAGCTGGGTCTTTACATTGAAACGAAAGATAATAAGATGGCAATTCCGATTTGCAGGTATTTGCTCTGTGCCTTTTTCGTCCGTCTCCTGTTGTTGATACTGTTTTTTCACTAGCAAGTCGGGCGACGTTATTGAGCCTATCCTCAAGCCACAGTGGTGGGTCGACTGCAGACCTCTGGCCGACGAGGCTATCAGGGTCAGTCCATGTTTCTATCGGTTACTGATTAGGTCTGGGATGCTAATTTCTTTTTTTTCATCTTTTTTTCCCGGCAATATAGCGCACTCGCCTTGGCGAACTCGAGATCAACCCCAAGCAGTCGGAGAACGAGTGGTACCGCTGGCTCGATGGCATCCAGGACTGGTGTATCTCGCGCCAGCTGTGGTGGGGCCATCGTTGCCCCGCGTACTTTGTGCGCATCGAGGGCGAGGAACGGGACGTCAACGATGGCAGTCATTGGGTCGTCGGCAGGACGAAGGAGGAGGCGAACGAGCGTGCGGAGAAGATGGCGGCGGGCCGAAAGTTCGAGCTCGTGCAAGACGAGGACGTGCTGGATACTTGGTTCAGCTCTGGTCTTTGGCCATTTTCGATCATGGGCTGGCCTGACAAGGTGTGTTTAGGCTTCCTTCTTTTCGTGTTTGCGAGAGATATGCAGAAGGGCTAATCTGATCAATTTAGACTGCCGATTTGAAGGATTTCTACCCCTCGAGTCTGCTCGAGACGGGCTGGGATATTCTCTTCTTCTGGGTCGCCCGCATGGTGCTGCTCGGTCTGCATCTGACGGGCGAGATGCCCTTCAAGGAGGTCTATTGCCACGCTATGATCCGCGATGCCCATGGTCGCAAGATGAGCAAGTCGCTCGGAAACGTTATCGATCCCCTGGATGTTATCCAAGGATTGCCGCTCGAGGCCCTCCACCAGAAGTTGTACGAGGGCAACTTGGACGAGAAGGAAATCGTCAAGGCCAAAGCCGGCCAGAAGAAAGACTTCCCCAAAGGCATCCCGCAGTGCGGAACCGATGCGCTGAGGTTCGCGCTTTGTGCTTATTCTGGAGGAGGTAAGTCGCTCGTGTTTTATTCTTGATAGGGATACAAGTCAAGGCTAACATTCATGCTTGGCAGGCCGCGATATCAACCTCGAGATTCTGCGCGTCGAAGGCTACCGCAAGTTCTGCAATAAGATCTTCAACGCGACCAAGTTTGCCATGTTGAAGCTTGACGAGGAGTTCGTCCCTCAGCCGTCTGCCAAAGTCTGTCCTTCTCGTGTCCTTCGCCGTTCTTGTACCTTCTGACTGATGGACGATTATCCCTTTCAGCCAACAGGAAACGAAAGCCTCGTCGAGAAATGGATTCTGCATAAACTCAACATCGCCGCCACCGAAATTAACGCCTCCCTTGCAGAGAGGAATTTCATGGCAGCTACAAACTCGGCCTACAATTTCTGGTTGTACGAGCTGTGCGACGTGTACATCGTGAGTTATATTCGCGTCCTTGCTTATATCGCATCGCTTTGACGATCACTCGTGCTTGCAGGAAGCCATGAAACCCATGACGGACGAGTTGGCCCCCATCGCGACTCGTAAATCCGCACAACAGACACTATATACATGCTTGGATAATGGCCTGTGCCTTCTCCATCCTTTCATGCCTTTCGTGACCGAGGAGTTGTGGCAACGCCTGCCGAGACGCCCGAATGACCCTACCCCGTCCATAATGGTCTCCGCATTCCCCGTCAATGTGCGTCTATCCTTCGACACTGCCTGCTTGACTGACTGTCTTGATAGGACTCGGCCTTCGTGTTTGAAGATGCGGACAAACAGTTTGACCTCGTCTTCACAACACTGAAAGCTGCCCGCTCGTTGGCCGCTTCGTACACATTGCAGAGTGATATCCAATGTAGGAATCTCTTGTCCATTGTGCCTCTTGCAGTGACCTTGTTGACTATTTTCCAATCTAGTTTTCATTCAAGTGTGGACCGAGCAAGAAGAGCAGCTTTTTGTGCCACAGGTCCCAACTATCGTTGCTCTCTCAAAGGGCTGTAAAAGTGCAAAAGTTGTTCGCAATCTCGCTGAGATTCCTGCCGGATGTGGCAGTGCTGTCGTAACACCTTCAATCATCGTGCATACCCTTGTCAGGGTAAGAATTCATTCAGTTATCTGCTATATGTCTTGTTTATATATA
This sequence comes from Flammula alnicola, assembly GCA_015499995.1. Lineage (NCBI taxonomy): Eukaryota > Fungi > Basidiomycota > Agaricomycetes > Agaricales > Strophariaceae > Flammula > Flammula alnicola. The sequence continues at coordinate 288,220 of JADNRV010000028.1, forward strand.
AATGGTATAGGGACTTGTGGACCTTGACAATGAGATTGCAAAGTGCGATAAAAAGCTAGACTTTGCCCACCTTAATCTCCAAAAGATTATCAAGGTTGAATCACAGCCTGAGTATGAAGGAACAGTGCCTGCAAATGTTCGGACAGTGAATACTGACAAGGTAATTGCAATTTTCTCAATCATCTGTCCTTAATTTGATTTTATAATTTGTATTATCAGCGGAAGACTCTGGAGGCTGAAATTGCAACATTAGAGACATCAAAAAATATGTTTGTACAATTGAAATAATTCCTCTGAAAAGTGTATTGCAGTTTTTATCATTCTGGTGTAAATGGACCCATGTGGTGCTGGTTCAAACTATCATTGTTTTTTTTTGAGCTAGGTGTTTTGTCGTTTGGCCTTTTGGTAGCCTTTTTTTTGCTTTTAACTTAGATTTATGCTCATATACCTCTGCTGTTGATACATTTTATTTGTGGAGTAGGCAGCAAATAGATATTTTGCTTGCAATTGTGTTGGGTGTCATCATAAGTGGATAACTTTGCAAACAATCTTGTATATTTATTAGAACCATGTGATAAATAACAACTCAATAACAAAGGTAGCAGCAATACAGAGATGGAGGAAGTAGCAGAAATTGTAGCCAGTAACTGTATCAAGGAAACTGGGTATATAACCAGCATAACATCTGGTGCTATTTAACATTGTTCAATTGGCTCTACCCAGTACCCACCCTTATTAGGAAATATTACTTTTTTGGGTTGTAAAATGGCTGTTGGTTTTCTTTTTAGAATGGGTCTTTGGGTGCTGCTTCTTTAGGTGCTTCCTCTTGGATTCAAAAATAAATCCTGAGAATAACTGATTATTTGATGTGTTTTTATGATGCAGGCCTTGCCCTTCTTTATATATTTCTACTTCTACTGTTAATCCAAATATAATACTAGCCTTTCTTGCAACTGATACTTTTTCCTGCTCAACATTCAGAGAATTCTGTAGCTATTTACCATATATAGTGTATTACCTTGTGTGACATAAGTACCATCAGTGATGGCCTAGCCTCATGAGCTCATGCTGCCAAAAATACCCATCCAGGATGGGCGAGCTCGTGAGAGGCCACGCAAGCTCGTTCCAGTCCAGCGGGCAAGGCCAAGCTGCCATGTCCTGCTGGAACAGCTTTCCCAGTAGATCCCTTATGTACTATCAGCAGTAATAATGAAATATATATTAGTGTTATACTGTTATGCATTCTACTGTTCCTGTCTCACAAGCCCCTTGCCTCTTTGCATCTCCACACCCTCAATTACAAGCTCAATTTGAGCAAAAAGCTCTGTCAAATTGTTGAGCCAGGACCTTGATGTTCGGGTTTGCTGGTCAATCTCTGCAAGATAGATGCGGCACAGTGACGCTGGTGATATGAGAGTGGGTGAAAAAGTGTTGAATGTGGCTATTGCAGCAGCAGATGATTGGTGTGGGGGGTTTGGAAGAATAGGCAGTGGCGGAAGTGAAAGCAAAAGCAGGGCTGGGGGTGACGGGATAGGCAGAGGCAGAGGCAGAGGGGCAGGCATAGATGGAGGCGGTGGTGGAGGCAAAGGCAGTGGTGGAGGCGGAGGCGAAGGTGGAGGTGGAGGTGGAGTAAGACACACAATATTCGCGCTGTGTTCTGCCTTGCTCTCGATGGAATCTCCATCCAGGCTGCTGGCATTCAACTCCTGGAATGTTGGAATGGGGGAATCCATCTTGACATTCATGAATTCCATCAATGCAGCTATTTGGATGCTTTGTGAGCTCTCCTGAGGTAAAGTATAAAACAACTGAGCTAAAAAGACAAAGAAAAACTTACAGGTTCAATGTCCATAGACATCCCAAATCTTTCTTCAGGCATATTCTGTAGTCACTAAGTACATAATCAGTAGTGGAGCAGGAGGTACTTACACGTTCCAGCCTTGCTATCATTCTGAAAATATCTGTCATGATATCTGGAGAGGGTTCCTATTTCAGAATAAGTTAAAAGCTCAAAAGTAGGTAATTAGACACTTACATGTTCCAGGTTGTAGATGACATCCCACAAGTTGAATTGTCTTGATGCTTCCTGTCCGAAAATCAGCCTCGGAGCCAAAAGGGAGGAAATAACTTACCAGTTCCTCGGCGGGCACTTCAGTCATTGCTTGATGTTTTCTCTTTCATGATTGGCATGGTTGCTGGGTTTCTGCCAGCTTATTATAAGCAGCTGTGAGGTCTTGAAGACCGTTATTGTAATCTTTGAAGTTCATAACAAATGGGGGAGTGGAAGGGACCAGCAATGTGCTCGACTTCTGGTGGGTCTTGCAACAATGGTTCTGGTGGTGGTTGCCACAATGGTCATGTGCATGTTGAACTTGGGACAATTTTGATCAACCAACATGTTCAACATTGCTTGTGTCATTCCACACTACATACCACTTACCACACCACCCTCTCATTTACCATGTCTCATCAAGCTACAACCTCCATTGGCAATTTTCAAGATATCAAGCAGGCTTTCGATGAGTTGCACTCCACAGTGGAGACAATGGTCATGCACCGCTATGGCAATGCAGATGAAATCACAATGCAGGCCTATTTGACTGTCTTCCAGCGCAAATGTGTAAGTGTTTTTATTTTGTGTTCAAAGTAATGCTAAACTGCAAGTACAGTCAATATTTATGATTCTAAGCACCAAACAGGAGTACTTGGATGCTCCTGGCTATCAACGCTTCCTGAGGTCATTGTTCAATAAGCCGGCCCATAAAAATATATCACACATGTTTAGATATTTCAGGCCCCCCGTGAACAGTACCTCCAGAACCTGGCACTCAAGCTGGAGTGGGATGATGAGATTCTCCCCCAATTTGCCCTCCCCCCCTTGAGAACATCTTTTCCTTGATCAGGCCCACCGTGCCTAACCCTAGTGGAAGCAACCAGCTGTGAATCGACACTAGGCCTCAACTGGAGGGAGTGAGACAGAGGGTGAGGGTTGAAGAGATGGATGTGGAGAGTATACCAGCAACCAGCAAGGGGAAGAAGAAGGATATGGGGCTGGGCATAGACATTGATGTGGTGAGGCCAGTGGTAGAGGGTCCAAGGGATGTGAGGATACAGGAGGAAAAGGTGGTGGTGAAAGCAGAGGAGCTTCCATGGTCGTCGAGGAGGAAATGCACCATCAAATCTATGGAGTACATTGAGGAGTCTGACAAGGAAGATGAATTGGTGATGTCTACCCCAGATTAGCTGCCACCAGCAAAGAGAGCGAAATCTGTCTCAAAGCAACTCCCCGCTGCCCCGCCAAAGCCCAAAAAGGTGACGAAAGGAGAATCCAGCAAGAGTGCACATGCTGACCGCAAGGCTCTGCCCCTGGAGACCAAGCCCACTGCTGTCACCACTGCAGCTGTTGATGACCAAGGGGTTTTGGAGCCCACCAGGAAGTTGCATGAACATCCAGCTCTGGAACCCCAAGTTGGTCTTTTTAGGGTTGATGTCGAGCAGGTCATCGCTGGAGGAAGCTGTTTCAGATGCAAGACAAGAGGCTGGAAGTGTCTTGTGTGCTATGAGAAGCCATACGACCAACCACAGCAAGCAGTGAAGAAGCTCAGTGACAAGCATGCACGCCCATACAAGAAGGTTGCTTGCCACCAGTGCCAAAGCCACAAAGACAAGTGCGAGTGGTCCACTGCATTCATGCTATCAACAGTGGCTGGAAGGGGATACTCAGAAGCACCGGCAGTGGAAGTCAAAGAGAAGAAACAAGTGGCGATGGCTGTGGCGGCAGTGAAGTTGACAATTATGGTGCATCTGCAGCTCTCCCCTCCCACAGGCAATGTGGTCGCAGGTCCTTCACGCACAAGTCACAGCAGTGCCGCACCCACCATCACCATTCCACCACCACACAACCACAAGCACCCTCACATTGCCACCATCCAAGAGGATCTGGTGACACCACCACATATCTCAGCGCTGGTGAAGCCCCCACCCCTTACGCCAATCGAGCTGCCTCCCATCAAACCCAACATTAACAGGACACCCCCGGAACACAAGTTAGGTGGATGGATGACCATGTCCAGGCACAAGCTGCCTGTACAGCAGAGCTTCTCACCTGTGCCTCCATATGTGTTGACATCTAGCACGACATCAGAGACTCCCTGTAAGTTTTCCTCTCTCCGGTCTACATTATCGACTAATTCTAAACAGATGGATTCCCTCTTTGATGCTGGAGGTACAGTACTGTCCCGCCAGATCAGTGAACTCCAGTCACAGCAATCAGCCATGAGGGCCTCCACCATCACCCACGCCATGTTCGATGATGAGGTGGAGAAGATGATGCAATGATTCACCAAGGTCGAACTCATGGAGACAAGGGTTCTGGAGGCAGTGGATCACATGCTTAATTCATGGCTCTGGGACACCATGGTGACCGATGACTTCAAAAGGTGACTTGCAGAGCAGTTTGAGGAACAGAAGGTGGTGGTCGACCAGAGTGTGGAGGAGAAGATTGCATAGAGTATTGTGGCAGCAGAGATGGATGTCTGCTGGACTGTTGACAAGAGCATGGCAAGAGTATGGAGCTGCAGAGGATCAACTGGGGGCCAGGATCGATGACATCCAGAATGAGAAGGAAGCATTGTCAGCCAGATTGGATCATCTCTGCGAGAAGTTGTACCAGATTAATGCCGGGTGGATGGCGCATGGGGTGGAGGTGGACGAGAGGCTGGGGGGTGTCTGGAAGGAACAGAGTGTGGTCAATGATGGGCTGGTGACTGCTCAATGTGACCTCAAGGCTGTGGAGGGCAACCTGGAGTACATGAAGGAGACATATGTAGATATGCGATTAGGGAACCAGTTGGCGGAGCACATCCAGACTCTCCAGGAGAGTCACAAGGCATCTCTTGAACAGCATAAGAAGCACATGGATAGTCATGAGGCATCTCTTGTGGAGCATCAGAGGCATATGGAGACCCTGTATTCTCATGTTGCCTCTCAGAATGGTGTTCTGCTCCATGCCATTGGTGATGTACTCACCAGCACTCTTCTAGTAAGTGGATTGATTCTATTCAGAAACAGTAACTGATACAAAAACACTAGAAACGTCTTCCATTGGCACAGGTGATCCCACCTGCATTGTCCTGGCGGGTGGTGTCAACCTCGCCAGGCATCGTCCTGCTGGAATGATCTCACAGCCTCTCGGTTCATTGTGTGTCACCCATGCCCCACCGTGCAGTCTTCAGCCCTGCGTACATCAATCCCTGACTGTTGGCTGTCTACCCCCAGGCACTATTGATACCATCGCCTACAATCCAGGTGATCCCTCCAACTCTGACTGACACTCACGAGAGTCCAGTCAATGATCTGGATGCTGGTGTGTGTACATGTGGATCATCTCTTTTCACTGGGCTGGTGGAGCAACCTTTGTCTCTGCCTAGTGGAGGTCTGACTGGAAGCCAAGAGGCCTTCCACAAGTACATCAACACCTTCCAGTTGAAGATGGTCTATCTGGGATGACTCACTACAACTCGGACGATGACATGGATGCCCGCGACACCTGATATTATAGTGTTTTTTATATATATAGCTCTTGTTGTCTTGGCCTGGTCCCCCCCTTGTATATATATTCAATGGGACCTATTGGCAAAAAACTAAGTGTGAATGATTATAACTAAGTGAAGTTTATCCCTGGGCTTTCACTTTCCAAGTTGGCTTTCTCTTCCTTTTTCCCACAACTTCTGGTGGTGAAGTAGGATCCCTTGTGTGACATTTCTTGGCCTCTGCCAGCACCACTTGATCATTCAATGCATCTCCAACCAAAGAAGAAGTGACTTCTGTGACCCTTGATCATTTTCCAAGGAGCCAGATGACGTTCTGGCAGCTTGGGGCATTTGACTGGCTTCATGGTAGGGTTATGTGCTTTGGACGTTGCTACTGGAACAGCTGGCTGACTGATCACCTGTGAGTGGCTATTGTCCAGTCAAGATTTGACACTGGTGTAGTGCCTGAAAATGCCAAAAATATCATAGGCAGTGTGAGAGAGGGTTCCAGTAGAGTGAGTGTTGATTCTGGCAGAGTTGGCTTCACTGGACTTCCTTTTTATTTTGACCAGAAGACTTGCTCCACCAGGGATCCACTCTGTGACATGGCTGTTGATAGAGGGAACTGATGTCCCTTCTGCTGGTCCACTTCCATTCATGACATCTGCTGTCTGTTTGGCAGGTACTCCACTGCCATCCAGAGTGCTTCGATCTCATCACGTAGATTGGGATCGAACTTGTCCAGATGTAGATTGGACTGACTTGATGGTAGACTGCGAAGTGCAGATTGCAATTCCAGAAGTGTCTTGGTGTACTCCAGAAGTGTAGTGCCTTCTTGACTCTGTTGCAAGGTACCTATTCTGGATGGAGTGATAGTAACCAGCAGAACTGTACCTGTGTGTCCATTGATTGTGGCATACATACTTTGAGCAATTTTATTGAATTCTTCAGCGTCCATCATATATTTCTCATAGTCAGTCAGTCTGGAATCATCACACATGTCTTGATCCAATGGATCCAGCTCATCATGGATACCCTCGAAGTCACTGGAGCTCTTGCTCTCATCATCAGAGTCCCCACTATCAGACCCTAAGTCTGGCTCCCATCTGAGGATACATTGCTGGAGTCGTCTGCAGATTCCTCAGACTCCACAGACACCTGCCAGGCTTTGTCTTTGCTTTGCTCATCTTGGCCTTTGGTGGTGGGTCTGCGACTGGAGTAGCATCCTTAGATGCTGGTTTAGTTCTCTGCTTCTGCTTCTGCTTTCCTTTTGCGTGTCAGGCACCACATTTGCCTGAAGGTTTTGGTTGTAAGTTGATGGCCGGAGCTGCAGGGCCTGTGTCAGCATCATCATTAGTCTCTGGATGTGAATGCTCCTGGATTTCCAGTGCAAGCTGTCATTTGAATGCTTCCACTAACTCTCCATTGTTCAAGAGATAATGTGAGAACCAGAATGCCACCTTGTCATCTGTGTTGGTTGCTTTCTGTTTCTTGTAAAGGTGTTTCAGGATTTGCAACGCCTCCACCTCCTTCAACTCAGACGGTTCCTTGAGTAACTTCAAAGTCGCATCAGACATGTATTCTGCATCAATGCAATTCTGCACCACTGGCAGGAATTTGGCCCAGGGAATTTTGGGTGCTTTCCTGGAAGCAAGCTCTGGATATTAATCAGTCACTTTCTATGCTATGAGAGGAGGCTTGAATACCATAATGCAATGCCAGGAAAGCCCAAAGCAGGCCTTGCCAATATACATGACCCTTTGTTCTGGATGGCACAACCTCGGGTCTGGAAGCACTGGTTCTCCATATGGTTCATCCTCAACTCAATCAATCCCCTCCTCGGCTGGTAGGTACTGAAGGTCAGAATGTCTTGATCTGGCTCATAATATGTTGTATTGTGTTGTAACCAGTCACAACTGGTAATTCTGGCACTCTGAAAGCTGGCATTCACAGTCAAGTAGACTTTTCCATTCCCTAGGGTGTCATTGAAATTGAGTTCAGTGCATGTGATCTTTCCATTGGGCCATCTAAAGGAGACAAAGAAAAGCATCCGGACACCCATGTCTAACCACATTTGCTGCACAAACACTGCGAGTTTCTTTGCAGTATGTTTTTCTGCTAATCTGAGAGAGGTCAATGTGGAATGGAAAGTGATTTCATGGGAACTCACCTAGCCTTTACCTCTGGCTTCGAGCCCTCATTGTTCCACCTAGTAGCAGTGGCCCTCAAGAATGCTTTTTCTTCTTCAGACAGCTTCTTCTAGACATGAGTCAAGGCAATTTGGAAGAAATTGAAGTCGCTTTTGGGATTCTTTCCCTTCACAACAGCAGTGTTATATAATTTCTTCTGTTTCTCCTGGACCAGTTCCAGTTTGAGGTCATAAAGTACATCTCTTCCTGTCCAGTGCTTCATAGCTTTCTTCATGTGTTTGACTTAGGCATAAGATGCAAGCCACTTCTTTGTTTTCAATGCCAGACCTTCCCTCTCCTGGCGCTTCAGCTTCTGGTTTGCTGGCAAGGTGAGAACTGGTTCTGTCTCTCCATCTGGGGTTGAATGTCAACAGTGTTTGAGGTGGTGGATGATTCAGCATTCATGGTTAGACAAAAGAACATTTTCAACACAGATATTTGTTTCCTTTTCTGAATGTTTGGGCGCAGGACAGGCACAGTTTAAGCTTTGATGTCGAGGAGGTATGATCGAGATCAACATTAATGCTAAATTGTGATCGATCATAGCTATAAATGGTAACTGATTAGCCCAATGTGGTAATGATCAGGGCCTTTAGATAACACCCAGACATAACACATGTATCTCCCTCACCTTCACCTTGTCTTTCAACCATCCACATGCCTAACTGGAAGGAAGTGTCACCTCCTGCAGAAAGCTACAATATTACTGTCAGCCAGACCAAACATGGACAGTTCAACATCTCAAAAAACAAAAGCAGCCTATGAGTGAATCTTCAGGTTCCAGTCACAATCAAGTAAAGAAGAGGCAGCAGGCAACTACAACTCTGCCACCCAAGGAGTCTAGTCCAATACTTGATCAAATCCCGGATGATGCTTTCAATGTATACTTCACTCCTGACGACTTGGTCAGGAAGGCCACCAATGTAAGGGATGACCACCTATTGAATATAATATGCTTTTATCTTGTTCATCAACAGACATCCCATGAGTACATGTGACAATGGCTACCTCTCCGGCGGGTATTTCTTGACAACATTCTCAAGCGTGAAGCACCCCCTCGAATATTCATTGCACTAAGTGCAAGACATGAAACTTCAAGATCTGTTGTGCTGATTGTCTAGGCAATCCGGTGCTCTGCATGCAATGCTGTCAAAACTCTCATGAAGACCATCCTTTTCATAGAATAGAAATTTGGTCTGGCACCCATTTCTCTCCAGGTTGGCTCTGGCAAACAGGCATGGCGATTCATCTGGGACATAGGGGTAATCACTGTCCCTATAATCAGAATATGAATCAAGAAGTGGAATCCCTCATCAGCACATTACCGTCCATGTTTAATGACACTGGAGCTCAAGATATGGATGAGGATGACTCCGATGTTGAAGAACCTGCTGGTGAATATGGATGGGCTGGCTCAGGCCAACCGCCTCACTGAGAGCTTCATGATGCCCCCATAGTTGTGGTCGTGCATACCAATGGTGTCCACCATCTGCCAATTTCCCATGATCTTGGACCATCTGCATTCTTTGATATAGGGGATTATACTAGATGCTCTTTCCACAATTCAAAGCAAAATTCTTGTAAGTCTTTTCATCTATTTCTAACCAGAATAAATGTCTAACAGTCCTAGTTACATCATCTGTGGTGTTTGGAATAAATGGAATCAGCTGCACTCAAAGACTGGGCTTTGTCACCCTTGAACTACTCAATGGATAGGCAGAGTTTGAAAAATATATAGATAGGTGTGTTCCACTCCTTGCAAAGGTGATCTAGGCAGTTAATACAGTATTCCAATGTCAACAGAGATGCTGGCAAATGTTATCAACTTCACCTTCTGATATCTTAGAAGGAGATACAGTCAGAATAATTGTGTTTAATTATTTTGACTATACATCAATCAAAACTTGTCTGTTTGGGATATCCCAGGGCTTGATCAAAAGCTCACAGGTAGGAGAAATTTAACCCATACCCTATCCATGCAATACCCTACCCATTAATCTATGTGGGTTACCCAAACCCATGTCATTGCCTAAGTACTTCTGGCCTCTTTCTTGGCATTTGGTACAGCTGCTTTTCTGGACTACAGCTATGACCTTGCTTGGCACCCCAGTGGTGCTGAGGTATGTCTTTTCTCAGACTTTTGACAGTACTGAGGGGAAAATAATTATTTGGTATCATCAAGAGCCTGAGTGAATGCATTTTCAGACCTGTGAGGGTCCCACAGAGCCCTTTACTTGTTGCCATAATAGTGCCGAGGTATGTCTTTTCTCAGTCTTTTGACAGTACCAAGGAACATAATTCTTCAGCACCATCAAGGCCCCGAGTGAATGCATTTTCAGACCCATCAGAGTTCCAAGGAGCCTTTTACTTGGTGCCCCTCTGGTGCTGAGCTGTGTTCTTGCTCACTATCATGATGGTGCTGAGGTATGTCTCTTCTCAGTCTTTTGACAGTATCAAGGAAAATAATTCTTCAGCACCATCAAGGTCCTGAGTAATTGAATTTTCAGACCCATCAGCATCCCAAGAAGGTCCTTGTTTGGTTTTATGATGATGCCAAGCTGTGTCCTTGCTTGGTGCCACAATGGTGCTGAAGTATTTTTTTTCTGCCTAATATACACTGCAAAGGGCTGAAAATTTAACCGGTACCTGAGGGAGGCAATAGCTCAGTAGATGAGCAATGACCAAGACAACAGTGCCCTGGACAGCTTTCAATCAGCCACTGCTTGGAACTCTGGTGCATGTTGACAGATCTATCTGGACCGCTGCCCTCAAAATATTGTAGCTATTCTGGGCTAGACCATTTCCCACAGTACATATGTTGTTCCTGACTGGGTCCATCCAGCACCATGACCATTGTGACATTGTTGGTTCCTTAGTAACTGTTAGGTGCACCATAGTTACACTGTCCCATATGCTATTCTGTCTATTCTTTCTTCTCAAAGAAAAGCAGCTAAGTGTACTTGTCTTGATTTTCTCATTTTCTACCGCCTTTCTCACACAGTTCTGAGCTTTTGTAATGTGATGCATGTATATATCTATCTAATATTAAAATATAGCAACATGATGATATAAATCATCATGCTCAGGTACTGTCACATTCCTGTTAAGAATAAAGACAATTTTAAAAATGTCTGTTCCAAAGAATCATATTTGTTTCTAATGTATGCTAACATTCAGTTTAGAACTATAATCCATTTAGTGTAACTTGCACCATCATGTAACTTCCTCCTAATCAAATGCCTGGATCTCAAATGCACAAGACCTGGTTGATGAATTGTGAACACCCACATCAGGTCTTCTATTCTTAAATCACCTGGTAAAGTCTTTGCTAATTGGATTTCTTCTCCTTCTGAGCACACACCCAGGTCTGAGTCTGTTTGAAGACTGAATTTTTGTAGTGTAGGAAATATTTGAAGGGCAGAAGACCATTTATCAGTTTTCCAGGGAATTGTGATAGCCATACATAAATAAGAGGGTGGCTCATCATCATTCATGGAATCTTCTTTATTCCATTCATCAAGGACTTTGGATAACACCTAAAGAAGTAAATTGAGATGACAGAGAAAAGAAGGGTTAAGAACACTAACTTCATTCTCATAAAAAATTTTAAGCTTCAGACAGTATCCATTGTTTTCCATGACAAAATTGTATGAATAAAGACAGGGCCAGAAGCAGAAATAGTAAGATAAAGGAGCCTCATATTTTGAAGGGCAATCCTGCAAATGTGTTTTAAATGGGAATCATTTTCAGAAGGCATAGGAATTTTGAGGGAAATGAAATCACAATAAGTAACATGACAGCCATGCTTTCTGAAGAATGGGTATGGCAGGACATTCATGAGCAGCTCATGTGATCAAACCTTCTGCTCGAAAGACATAACATCTTCCATGAATTGGCACAAGGTATGTGCATCTAAAATAATGATGGAACTTGGTAAGCTGAAGCACTCAATAAAGCACACATGAGATAATTCCCTTAATTTGCATAACTTCAGAACATCATTCTCATAAATGTCAGTAAGGATATTGCAGATGAGGATTTTTCCTGCAGTTCAGGAGGCACTAAAGGATGACATAGAAACTGTTAAAGAAATACTATTTCAAAACATTGTCTTTAATGCATGAGATTTCATGCCTGCCTCTAACCACTGGAAATCCATCTTCGACTATGGTCTCCTCAAATATAAAAAGAAAGATAGTACACAGAAGTCAGGCGCGTCCTAGCACACTGAAAAAGGATGAATTTCCAAATTCCTTGACCTCTATCTGGTCACCTGGAATATCAAACCCTATATCCATTGCCTGCAGGCATTATTTACATGAGATAAGAATGTTTTACTTTATTTTATTTGCATACCAGAACCACACATAGCTGTAGTATAAAAGATGTACTTCTGTAGTTATTTACCTTAAGCAATCTCTTTCTGTTTTATTTCAAGCTAAGATGCAGTGTCTAGTAAGAAAGAAGATGAATAAAGGATCAGTTTGACTTCAATAGAGCTCATTTGAAGCCAAAGAAGGCTTAGTTAAATAAAGAGAAAGTTCTTGAGGACAAGGTCCAAGAATTTAGAAGCCAGAGAATGCTTAGAGACCAAGAGAGCCTCCAAGAGTCAGAAACAGAGTCCACAGTGGGCTAGCAGATCATTCAGAAGGTAGTGCATAGTGCGGCCTTAGTTTCAGATGAGTTTCCAAAGCTTCAGAGCAGCTAGTGCTTCGAAAGTCGAGCTAGTAGCGTCCTAGAGAGTCTTTCTCAAATATAAAGTCTTAAAAATCAATAAAACTGTTCATTATTGTGATAAAATGAAGCTTGAAACTACAATAAAACATGTATTTGAATAATCCCTCATACCCACTTAAACGAACTGCGAGGCACTGTCTACAAGTCAGCTAGTTGAACAAAATAGACATTGTGGAGCAAAGCACACTACATATTTCTAAAGCTAGTAGAGCATCACTCGACCTAGTTAGGATCTTGCTCTGCAGTTGTGTGTGTTGTTTAGGTTGCTAAGTGCATAGCAGGTCTCTCACCGTGTCCTCATTTTTCACTCAAATCTTCAGGTAAAAACAATCTCCAGCTCAGAGACAGATATTTGACTTGTCCTTTCGATTAGAATGGTGAAGAAGCTCCAATGCCAATACTGCTCAGTGGGCTTTAAGCCAGGCAAGCAAGGGCAGCACTGTCTGAAACCCCATGAAAACCAGCACCATTGCCCAGCAGTTTCCCTCTCCTTCATTGAATTCTGGGATCCACATCGCTGTCTGCTGCAGACCCTCACAACTTACCTTGATGCCCTGCTATGCATGCAGCCAGGAGTATCCAGACCTCAATTCGCTTGTGCACCATGTCATGCATGACCACACCGGGGGCGAAAAGATGTCATCAAACACCACCAACCCCACTGGTCCTCAGTTAAAGCACTTGCCTCAACCGGCCTCCTTGTCGCATAAAGAGAGCTATAGATCCAGTCAGCTAAGACTGCTGTTGCTCTGTCAGCCCTCCTTGTTAAATTAATCCAGTCCAATATGGCAACTGCAGTCGCCTCCGCTGCCATCCTCATCAGTCCACCAACCAGCCTCCTCACCATATCGCCTGAGTCTGCGAGGTCTTTGCTGTGCCCCCCCTATTCCTACCAGAATCCGGTGGAATCCGGTGGAATATAGGGCCATTCCGGTGGAATCTCCTGCCAAATTTCTGAATTTTTTTGAAAAAAGGCAAATTCCGAGATTCCACTGGAATGTTGACCAGAATGCAACAGAAGTGGAATGGCTGGAATGGAACAACTAGATATTCCACTGGAATGGAATAGAAATGCATTATGATTTGGTGATTTCTGATGTCTATATATAGAAATAGACATCAGGTCCTGTCTGTGGTATTGAATAAAATTGGATAGTGTGCCAAGACATATTCCCAATTAGGAAATTCAATATTTGGATCAGGTGATTTTGAAAAGACTTGGATTTGGTTGAGTTTTTTGCAGTTTTCTCATCAACGAGAGCAGCAGATCACGTGATTTCTAAAGGTACACAGGTTTCAGAGCAGGTGCTATAATTACCTTTTTAGGCATAAAATTCCCACGGTCCTCAAAACAGCCTAAATATGATAATATTGCCTGTCTGGGACACATAATATAGATATATTTAGAATCTCCTCAAAATGCTAAATCTGATGGTACCTTATTGACCCTGAATCACTCACACGTCAGTCACATAACATATGTATCTCAAAATAGACAAATAAGGCATATAAAGGAGTCAATTTGTGCATGTCACACCTGTGTGACATGTGACTCCTGTGCCTGAATTTTTGGTTTTAGACACCTGCCAGATGAGGGTGGACCCTGTGGTTTTCGCAACCTATTTTAGATGATTTCACCCTAAATTTCTATATTTAGATTTGGATTTTGCGGGGTGGTTTTTGGACAAAGGGCTTGGGATACAGGAGAGGTGTGACTTTTTTGACAAATTCCAAAGGGCTGTGACATGTGACATCTAAATTAAACAAAATACAATTGTATTCCCATCTATTCCAGTGGATTTTGGTCTCATTCCAGTCCATTCCAGTTTCATTCCTAGGGATTGTCAGGGGTAACCCTGGGGTATTTTAGCTGTACCCTTACCCTTACCCACCAAAACCCTTACCCTCCACCAGGGGTAAGGGTTTTGAGGGGTTTGGGTAAGGGTTTCTGAAAACCCAGGGGTATTTAATATTTTGGAGGGTATATCTATTAAAATTGATTGAAAACTCTTTTAAAAATTATTTACTACTCAATTAAATTAAATTAATTAGTTGACTGTGTTATTTACAGTGTTATCTTGTACAGTAAGCCAAGTTTGGAGACAAAATTTTGTAAAAAGATATAAAATAAATGTTTTTTTGGACATCTTTGGTGTGCAAAAAAATCAAAAAATTTCTCTTGGCAATACCCCTGACCCCTGCTGGGGGTAGGGGTATTCCAAGGGTACAGAAATCTCAACCCTTACCCTTACCCCAGCATACCCTACCCAAAACCCCTGCGGGTTTTCAAACCCCTGACAATCACTATTCATTCCACTGGAATCCAGTCTATTCTACCAGATTCCAGTCATTTCAACTGGAATAGGTGGGGCACAGCAAAGTACTGGAGTCTGCCACAACTGTCACCATCCCCATTGCTCTGCCAACCAGCCTCTTTGGTGTTCAGAAGAGTCTTGAGAAGATTTCTGCTGAAGCAAGGGAAGATAGATAAGATATCAACAGTATGTTGCAAGAGCTTCTCTGCGAAATTCGACAAAAGCCATGAGCCCGTATTAATATATACCAAATCCGAGTAAATCCACCAGCCTGTAAATACCAGATACCTGTAAATATCAATTATCTATCAAGTCTCTGCACCTCCTGCATCCTATTCACACCACTTGCTATCAAGAGTGAACCTTTGCCTACTTGTATTTTATACGCATACAATGTTTTGGCCCTCCTTTTGTGGTACTAGTTCCTCTACCTGTATATAAAATATCTACGTACTGAATGGTACTAATAAGGGATTTTAGAGATTAGCATGTGTGATGCAACCTGAAGACATTCTGATATGCTCGCCTACAGAAACTTATTATCACTTGCCAGATGTACCAGCAGTTAGTGTGGGGTTAAATGACCCCTCATTTGTAGTACCAGTTCCTCTATCTGTATATAAATTATCTATGTACTGAATAGTATAAGGAATTTCAATGTATCTCCATAGATCTGTCAGTTACAATATTGTATATTGCTGATATTAAAAATTTTCAAGGGTAATTTTTATTTTTGTGTCTCATTGACCAGTGAATGACTGTAGTACATATAACTACGTTATTATATGGCATGGTGCACATACCATGCCATGCACAGTGCACACACATACCATGCACACGGTGCAATATTGTGGTTGTGGCAGGAGGTCCTTAGCCTGACATCAAAGTACTAAAGTACTGAGTAGATGATGCTATCCATCGTCCCAGGCAAAATAATATAAATTTATTGGGTGAAGATCATTAGAAATTTCCAGTGCAGTCAGGTAATGCTACTGCAGCCCTACATTTGAACGTGAGTGAAACAACAGATACCCTCAGCAAGATAGGTGCGAAAAGAATATCCAAAGCAGGACTGCTACCAAAATTGACTTGAAACTGAAATATGAATACAATGCCATTTTACGCTGAGTCCCATCTATGGTGTAGGACTGGGATGCATTTGAGCTCAGGTTAACCGATGGAGATCCCAGCCTGAACTATCTCTTCATCAGAATTTGAACACAAAGTCACCGGTAACTTGAAAGTACTTACCTTGAGGATCACCAAGTTGGCAGTCTTGGCTGGAGAAGTCATTGACATTGATGCTCCAAGTTCACCTTTGCCTTTGGGCTTCTGTTTTAGTGCCTTAGCCCTAGGCTTTGGAGTTGGAGTTCTCATGCGAATAAAAGGTGATTCAGCAAGGAAAGAGGCCTGGGGCACATCAGCAGGTATGGAGGAAAAGGTAGGTTGAACTTGAGGGGATTGCTTGCAACTCGGAAGTGCTGCATGAGACACGATTAGCAGTACCTTTTCTAATAAAAATGGCAAGTAAGCAAGAATTGAGTAGCCTTGAACTAAGGGATCTGAACTAACCATTGACAAGGGTGGTGAGATGACTGTTTTCTAGTTGTAACTTGATGACCTCTTGCTCAAGTGAGCAGATTCTATCTTGATGACCCTTCTCTGCTTGCTGGTAAGCTTCTCTTTCCAACTCCCAGCCCTTTGTTGGCTTCCTGGTTCCCTTGCACGAGCTTTGCCTGGAAGGATTGTTGGCCAAGTCATCTGAGTTGTCAATGTATATGTCATCTGGGCTACCAGTGTATATGTCATCTGGGCTGCCAGTGGCGTCCAAAACAAAAGTTGGCTGGCTTTTTATTGTGATCTGCGGGCTGCTAAAGGGTACAATTGGCACACAATGAAACAAGTCCAAATTTGCTCCTTCTTACTGGAGGTTCCCTCTTAAAGTGATTTCTGGAAAAGGCATCCGTAGTGAAAACTGCAGTCTCCTTTCACTGCAGGATCACCAGTGACTGGCCAGCTCCCACGGACTCAGTTGGTAGCCACCTTTACCAACTGCAGACCTGCGGCCACTGTCAAGTTAAATTTCCCTGAGATAGTTGATCCTCTAAAACAGCATCACAATTAAGTGTGGCAGAGGCTCCATTGAGCTGCTGCTTTAGTACTAGTAAAGTGAGAGAGGATACCTTCAAGTTGGCAGTTGTGATGCCCACCTTTGCCTGCTCGACCACGGTCACATTCTAAGGAGACAAACAGTCAGTCCAGTCTGGACGTGCATGACACACAGAGGGAAAGTGACAGAGCAAGAGATGACTTACCAGTGTGGCGCTGCTCCTCCAGACCTGCTCCTGCAGCAGCTTCGGCTCGTGTGTCCTCCTCGTGCAGCAGCGCATCGAGCCACACACTGTTCATGCTGTGCAGCATGGCGCTGCCACTGAGCATGCCTGATGGGTCGTACTACTACACATCGCCCTGCAGGCACATGACAGAGCACACACACATGCAGTACTTTACCCTCCTCCACCTATTCCTGGTGGACTCCATGGAGCATAAACTTGGCGGAGTCCAGATGGACTCCTGATGGACTCCACATGGAGTCTGGTAGAGTCCACTATGAAGAAGTGGAGTCAATATGGACTCCACCTGGACTCCACATAGAGTCTGGTGGAGTCCACATGAAGTCCACATGGAGTCTGGTGGAATCCACATGGACTCCATATAAACTCCGGATGGACTCCATATGGAGTCCACAAATGACGCAACTTCAACTGGTGGACTTAGACAAAACTCAGAAAAAAAATATCACCAAAAAGTTTGCATTAAGCAGTAATTAAACCCAGAGCTACCAGAAAGCTATTAGAACAAACCATTTAACCACTACACCAGAGAGCCTTGTCTAATCAAGCAAAAAAAGCACCCTATATACCTTCTTTTCTCTAATATATCTATTTATTTTGTGACATTAGTCACAAGATTCAGAGTCAAGTAGAGTACCATCAGATTCAGAAATTTAAGGAGATTCTAGATACACATGCCTCAGGTTATGTCAGCATGATATATTGCTTTATTTGGCTGGTTCCACATACCATGGGAACTTTTTGCCAAAAAAGGTAGTTGCTTCCAAAACCCTGAATATGCAAAAATCCTATTAATAGATGCTTCGGTTGGTGAGAAAAACACAAAATACTTGACCGAACGCGAGTCTTTTGAAAATTGCACTTGCTAAATATGGAATTTGTTGATTACAAATAGATCCAACAGTGCCACTTTGATGTCATTTTATGTAATATTATGTAATTTTTATACAGTTGCCAAAATAACAGTATTTTCAAAAAAAGAAATCACCAGACTTCTGTTGGACTCCATCTGAACTCCTGGGACTCCTGTTCCACTATAAAACTAGTGGACTCCAGGGACTCCGCATGGAGTCTCCAGAGTTTGTCCGGACTCCATCTGGACTCCACCTGGAGTCCGGAATAAAATTTGGCTGGGGTCTCAGCCAAAAAATAGTCCATCTGGACTCCATATGGACTGTTCCACTCTGCTGGAGTCCATCCGGAGTCCACCAGGAATCTGGAGGGGAGGGTAAAGACCTCCACACATGCATCGCTTCGTGATCTCAGCTTTGTCGCACATGAGTGTGTGGCCAAACACGTATGCGATGGCCTTCTGTACATCTGCCGCGTTGTCCACATCGGTTACTTTGGATGTTAATGTTGATACTTAGGATACTAGCCTGTGGACCCGTGCTTCGCACGGTGAAAGAGTTATCCAAGAGATAGTCTAGCGGTGAGCAAGACTTTGAGAACTGAAAGGTGGGAATTTCGACAACAGGTCGACGAATAACTCACACGACATTTTGAGAGGTATCGCAGATAAATAGGTGATTGTGTCTGTCTTGTATAGAGAGGCATTTATGTACATAAAACATGAGTAAAGATCCATTGCAGCAGGTCTAAGGCAAATCAGAGACTGGAACCCGTTGATGTTTCTGGAGCAATGCTTGGTTCTCTGCGCCTAGTACGTTTATTTGATGTACTCGTTGCCGGTGCATCAGCCAGAGGCCGCTTGGCAGTTGGTGCTGGAGTCACCGGAGTGATGAGTGGTTGAGCTTGGCGCTTGCCATAACTGATGAGGCTGCGCGTCATTCGAGGAGGTTTGGCAGGAGCTACTCAAAGAAATGAGATTAGATACCAAATACAGTAAATGTGAACATCCAACATACTGTCGAGGGTATTTGCATGAACAGAATTGTTTGCTTGTAATAGTTGGCCCATAAAAGTAATGTCTTCGATGGTGATCACGAAGCGATCAACAGCGACGTCAGAAGAGGGTTTGAATATGATGTTGGTAAGAAATCTGAAAGCGGATATGTATCGATGGTTGTATGGGACTGGCTTTCCATTCTTGTAACGTGGAGAGTCTGGAATGATACATGTAAGTGGGGCAAAGGCTTTGACATGCTTCGTGTCTTTGAGGGCTGAAACATAGTGTTCGAGATCGAGGTCAAAGGAACCTTGTTCTTTTTGACAGTTTGTGGCAAGGCCAGAGACATGGACTAATGCACGCTGGCAGAGATCGATTGAGAAGGTTGTTGAATCATTCACTTCCTGAGGTACTTCAAGAGGAACAATCTAGTAGTGTAGTGTCAGCAATATACATACTTAGATTATTTAATAGACACATACCCAGTTTATATCTCCGATAAAGCTGTAGTCATCTGCAGGTAAGGTGGTTGGAATGATCTCAGCTGTGGTCTCCATTCGAAAGATCTTGAAATAATGTGAACAGTGAGATATAAATCATCAGCAAAAAAAAATGAAAGACTTGCTGTTGTGTTTATCAAGTAAAGTCCTGCGGATTCAGCAAAATGGAGGTCTCTCGCATTGAAGTATCTCAAGGCTCCCAGCAAAGATTCACAGGACGATGATCCGATGTAAATCTGAGCATCAATAACAGTCATCTTCGACTTAGGAATTGTGCGAGGATTTCCAAGGGCAGCAATGGCTGTGAGAGAGATCATCCCTGCGCTATGCATGGGAGCAGAGGAGTCTATTGCAAGGTTTGAGGGCATACTGGCAGTTGTGTAATGGCAGTATATGTTCAAAGTGATTAGAGACGGTAGAAGAATTGTGACAGAAGTGGTGGACGACATTGGCCTTATATAACATTTTTCAGTATGGATCGCGACTCCTCTAACTTGTCTAGTTGAAGTCTAGTTCTCAGTGTACATGATGCGTCTCGTGAGTCATGACCGACTTGCAATTTCCGCAGTAGTCTTTTCAAAGTCTAGTTCACGGTCCCGCCACCACTCGCGACCTGCTCATAGCCAACTCGCGACCGACTCGCGCCAACTCACGTGATGGCGTTGTGGACATCTGGATAAGATAACACAATGGACCATGCCGCTGATCTCGAACCCGCTAAGCGGAGTTTTAACTTTCATGCACTGATTGCTATTGAGCTAATTTGTATCACCACATGACGCAGAACAACCAACTTTGTATAAAAATACTTGGAATACATTTAGTATAGCTTCTTGGTGAATTCTACCAAAAATCTTGAATAGCAGAGGGGTATGTAATATCCACTTTTTTGAAACCCATAGAGCGCACATCAGCGGAGTTTGAATTTTCATGCACTGACTGCTGTTGAGCTAATTTGTATCACCACACTACGCAAAACAACCAACTTTGCATAAAAATACTTGGAATGCATCTAGTATAGCTTCTTGATGAATTCTACCAAAAATCTTGAATTGCTGAGGGGTATGTAATATCCTCTTTTTGAAACCCATAGAGCGCACATCAGCGGAGTTTGAATTTTCATGCACTGACTGCTGTTGAGCTAATTTGTATCACCACGCTACGCAAAACAACCAACTTTGCATAAAAATACTTGGAATGCATCTAGTATAGCTTCTTGGTGAATTCTACCAAAAATCTTGAATAGCAGAGGGGTATGTAATATCCACTTTTTTGAAACCCATAGAGCGCACATCAGCGGAGTTTGAATTTTCATGCACTGACTGCTGTTGAGCTAATTTGTATCACCACGCTACGCAAAACAACCAACTTTGCATAAAAATACTTGGAATGCATCTAGTATAGCTTCTTGATGAATTCTACCAAAAATCTTGAATTGCTGAGGGGTATGTAATATCCTCTTTTTGAATCCCATAGAAAGCGCACATCACTATGCTGATGGCTTCAGTAAATAAGGATCAACAAAAGCTTAGAAATGAGTCTTCCTGCTAATTCATGTCGCTGCATGCCCCACACCAACCAACTTTGTATAAAATTATGCTTAGTGAATTTAAGACGTCAGGTTAATGATGTTTTCTAAAAATCTAGAATAGCAGAGGAAATTATATTTACTTTCCTGACGGAATCTAATGCACAAAATAATATTAAATGCCTAATATCCGTAACACAGGACCATGCTAGGATATATATATATATATATATTATAAAATCACTTCCGGATAAACAACATTATGCGTCAAACACTCTCTGCTATCTGCTGGCAACAAAATTTTGATATTATGACTCGATGTTGAACGTGAGAGTGCAACATATAGCTGTCCATGAGCAAAGACTGGGGTAGAAAGAAAAAGGCCGACATGTTTGACCGATTGGCCCTGGGATTTGTTTATGCTAAGGGCGAAGGCCAGTCTGACCGGAAATTGACGTCGCTTGAGTTGGAATGTGACTTCGGAAGCTGCTGCTGATGGAGTGAGAGAAATTCGTGGAATGAAGGCCATCTGACCGTCATATTCACCACCAATCAACTGAGTCTCAATGACACGATCCCTCATCCGTGTTACGATCATTCGTGTCCCATTGCAAAGGTCATGTGAAGGTGAGAGGTTCCGAAGAAGAATGATAGGACAACCAACTCTCAGATTGAGTTCTCCTGGTGGAAGTCCAGAGGATGTCATCGCACGGAGATATTCGACAGGAACTGGATCCTCGTTGTTAGGATCAGCACCAGGCTCATGAACAATTTGGTCAGCGCTAACATATTGGCGCATTTCCCCAGACATCCTGTCCAAGATCGATTGATTGAGTTCATTGACATCAGCGTTCCGGGGTGCGAGAATCATTCGGTCGAGGAAATACTCTGATGGAGGGGGTGGATTTGTATGAATAGCAGGATAGATAGAGTCGATGAGTGTAGGAGCATCGTCAACACGCATGTATTCCGGAAAGTGAACTTGACTATCTTCGGTCATATTCTTGCCATGACCAACTTCTAGAAGCCATTGTGCAAATGTGCAAGCATCTGCATTTGTGGGGTCGAGTCTCATGTTCTGACGTAGCTGAAGGATTTCAATGGATTCCCAGAGTGTTGATCTTTGGATTGTTGCATTGACGATTTCTTCTCGTGAGCCTTTTGGGACAATTGGAAGAGTCTGCAAGAAGTCGCCACCAAGTATGACAGTTTTACTGCCAAACAGTCGATCATTTTCACAGAGATCTTGAAGAGTTCGATCAACTGCCTCAACAGCATGTCGATGTTGTGCCCCGATTTCATCCCAAATGATAGCTTTCATAGCGCGCAAAAGTTCCGCCCGAGTGCTACGCTTAGGTATGTTGCAAAATGTGTGCTCGTTAAGATTGTCGATGGGAATTTTGAATGTGGAATGAGCTGTGCGTCCACCCTGAAGAAGAAGGGCAGAGATGCCGGAAGAGGAGACGCAAAGAATGATATGCCCCTCACTGCGAATTTTTGAACAGATGGTATTATAGACAAATGTCTTTCCGGTACCGCCTGGTCCATTGAGAAAAAAGAGTATTCCCTCTGAATTATTGATCGAGGTCGTTATGTGTTCATATGCCGTTCGTTGATCAGGATTAAGTTGGTGGAGCCGCTCGTTGAGCTTTTGGCGTTCAGCATCTCGATTGTAGTTCAACTGCTCTGCAATTAGCGGGTTCATTGTCAGCGCACTCCAGTCTTGCTGAGGTCGTGGCATTGAGGGCCAGTCGATCAAAGAATGTCCAGAGTCGCCCAATATCTTCTCGAGTAGGAAAAGTCCATAGTCATAGATGTCGTTCGGAGATGGTGCTGCAAGTCCCATAGCACGCAATTGGTACTCAAGGTCATCGCAAATATGAGCGCGGAATTCCAACCACAAAACATCCGGCTGAGAAAGGTCGCTGAAGAGAAGGAGGGTGGCGAATAATTGACGAAGACGGGTGCCCGTTTGCATTTCGGCTGCTTCCTGAAGGCATATTCTCCATTCTCCATCATCTTCTAGAAGGCCGCGAGCGAGACATGTAGCATGGTAAGTTGGGTATGGTTCATCGTGACCAGGTACTCTGCGGAGGTCTTCGAAGGAAGTGGCACCCTTTACAACAGTCAGTAAAGTGCGAAGATAAAATTGTTCGCCGGCAGTGGGCTTGATAAAGTACATGCGCCCAAGCGCGAATCCTTTCTGCCGTAACTTCCATGTTCGGGTGTTTGCGTCATAAACGAAGTAATGGGGAAATTCTTGATATGTATGTTTCCGAGCTTCTTCTCCGAGGGGACCCATATTGGCATTTGCTTCGAAGAATGCTGTGAGAGTTGAGTGCTCATTCCCGCCACGCTCAAGGACTCGGTCGATGTCATCGTCAGCATTGAATGTGATCATTTGATGTCCTTCGAGATGTACTTGGAGCCGAACTACATTTGGAATTTGTTCGTGCATGTCGAAGTGGAAGATGCGCCAAACAGCATCTGGTGCAGTGATAAAGCGTCCGTCAATCCATCTCTTGATCTCATCGTGTTGTTGAATTTCTAGCATTCCTCGATCAGGGCCTTTATAGACGTACTTGAAGGCATATTTGAATGACCCAAGAGACACCGCACACTCCATGTTGATGTGACAGATAAATCGCACGCAAAGAAATGGGGGATAAGGAACCAACCACCTGTTATCGAGCACCTTCCCTCGGACTTCATATGCCTTGCCATCATTTGGCCGATAGTATAGTGGGTAGCCATGAGGATCCATGGTCGTGAATGGCTGGAAGTTCTTTGGATAGCCATTTCGACACTTTTTCGTAACAGGATCCATGCATTGCGCTGTCGGATCGAGTTCGCCACATGGCCCATGTACCATACAGGTTTTGACCGCCTCAAATAACAGTGGTTGGGTGACAGGATCTGGCCATCGTGCCCATATACACGAATCAATGGCTTCTGGTGTCGACAGTTTGTGTGGATCCTGCAAGAATATGAGGCAATGCATATGTGGTAGGCCCCGTTTCTGGAACTCAATGGTATAGACGTAGGCGACTGCGACCCCGAAGATGCTGTATTTATATATGTAGTCGAGAAGAGCCTTTCTCTTCATCTGAAAAACGTGCGCGACCAAATCTGGACGGTCATAGGCCGACTGTCCAGGAAGGAGTTCACGTTCTATCTCGTCCCAATGCGGATTTGTTGTCATAGTGAGGAAGATGTCGACTTTGCGGTAATATCGAGCGATAGCCATTGAATCTTGGAAACATTGACCCATGTTACGTGGCCCTCCAATGTAGGATGACGGAAGGATAACACGTTTCCCAAGATCATTGAGGTCGAGATTGTTGCCTTCATCAGCAACAGCGTCCTCCAGATTGTTGAATCGAGCAGCGCGGATTATATTTTGATTGAGCTCGACCCAACGGAGGCATTGCTGATCAGCTGAAGCAAACATGTCGACCAAATAACGGGCAAAAAGTCGACCACCGTAAAGGAGAGTGTTCCATTCTTCATCGGCTCGGTACTGGATGCGAAATGCGATGTACCGTGTCAATGTCAGACGCCGCGACTCTGGTGGTGCGTGAATTTCATCCACTTGTATGCCACGTGTGCTTCGTTGTTGAGTACGTTGTTGCCGAATTGTTATCCGGTTAGTTTTTTGACGCTCTGTTTCACGCAGGTACAAATCTGGATGCCAACCATTTTCACCGTAAGGAAAGAGAAGAGGGTACTGAAGTGGTACGTAGGCTGGATGAAGGTCGCTGATGCGATGCAATGGGCCTGCTCTTTGTCGAAGAACAATATCTCTCGGGTGTGTACCATGACCTGGAAGGATGACAGCAACCTCGTCGACTGTCGGCAAATTATAACGACGGCGATCCAATCCAGGCATGACGCGAAGGCGAATTTCCAAATCATTTGCCGGATCATAGGTTTGGAGAATTTCATACACGTGGCGATAGATGGGCACATACTGATGATGGGAGCGGAGCATTTCTTGAAGGGATTCCATGGTTTCTTCGTCAAGTTCAGCATTTCGGCCCATTCGAACCTCCAATGCAGCGCGAGGTTCATATACATAGAGCTGAGCATATTGTGGGGTGGCTCCATTTGCAGGCTCGAGTGCGCCAGATTGATGGTAAAGTTCACCTGAGATTCGGAATACAGGTGGTCCTTTATGCTTGTTGACTTCATAGTCCTCTCGAGCTCCAAGCGACGTAAAAGACAATGCGCGGTTGTATCGCCATATTTCATTGCAGAAGTTATCAGCGTAACGATGATCTTGGTCAGTTAATAACATCCGAAGAGGCTCTGGAGGAGGTTGAAGAAGAGGCAGAGAAACTTTGCCTTCGAGACAGCACATTCCAAATCTCGGCGAGGTTTCAGTGCTTCCAGAAAGTCTTTCAGCTAGCCAGTGTCGAGCGCCACAATGAGAGCATCGCATATTCATTCGTCCCAATTCATGGCGTCTAGGAGGATCTTCATAGGGCTGTCGGCCAGCGAGGAAAAGTTCATCTTTCTTTATTCGAGTGGGTTGAACTGCACATGACGTTAGAATGCAAACAGCAAAGAACAATGAAGGGAATGCATACTATTCTCGTTTGGGTTGTGTATGGCAACATGTTGCTCGATGAGATGTTCGTCTGAGTGTTGTTCTGTGAGATATATGTCAGAAACTGTTAGTCGGAGATAGATAGCATAGATTATACATACCTGCATTAGCAGCATCAGCATTTTGGCATTGTCGTTCCAAACTTACAGCCTGAGGGTTGACTGAACATTCATTCACATAACTCATTAGCAATGCAGTAGAAGATACAGAAATCAAATAACGTACAGGCAATACCCTCATTCTGCGCATGGTAGGCAACTTGTAGTCGATTTGAACTTGGCCAGTTCATTCGCTGAGTTGAGGGTGGTGTCAAAAACACATCTTCAACTTGTTCGACGCAAAAGGGTGTTGACAATCTTGTGTTCATGTTATGATCGCGGTCGAGTTCGAGCTCCTGGTTGTGGTGCGGAGCTTCATGTTCACGTTCTCGTCTCCTTCGTTGGGCGTCCGACCTCGCGTTGCTTGTTGATGATCCGATATTCTGGGCTTTTAGTGCTCGTTCGTGGTCTCATCTCATTTTCCTTAGCTGGGCACCTGATTTGGCTTTGATCGTGGATGATACAGGCCGATGAACAGCTGCAGTAAGGGTCGAAGGGGGTACAGGTTGGATAGCAAGGTTTGAGAATAGACCATGCAGACTCTCTCCGTCGCAGGCTCGTCGCTTATTTGAACCCTAAATAAATAGATGAGATACGTCACATATAAAAAGAAAGAATTCAGACTCTCACATTTGACGGTGCGAGTCCCTCAGCTGGAGCTGTATTTTCATCCTGATCATCATCTCGCATCTCGCGCTCTCGAGCTCTTCGCTTCCGCTGAGCTATGGAACGTGCATTCGGCATATCAAGCTATATCAGGTGAGAAGTCAGTTCCGTGAAAAAGTTGGTATATATAATTAGAACGTTGTACTTACTTTCGAAGATGTGGGTGCTTGACTTTCATGAATGACTTCATGTTGTTCGAGTTGCCAATGTGGAACAACGTCAACGACTGCTGTCAGGGTTTCGGGTCCTCTCGCAGGAGTTTTACGTCGAGTTGGACTGCCCTTGTTGTTTAGAGCCAACTCTCGCAGAGCCTGCCGTGTGCATTGTTGGTAACGTTGTGGGTCATTCAAAATATGATCAGACCTGAAAAGTTGAGGTTAAAAACACGGAAGAAACACAATGTAGAACTTGTTACTCACATGTAGATACTCAGAGAAAGGGCACGGATTGGTAGGATCGCGACGTTGCATCACAATGGTCCAAGGGTCGTCGTGATCGCGTTGGCCGATCCCCAAGAGGCGAGACTCAACAAAAGCCCGGAAAGGCCGTTTCAGCCATGAAGTTGCTGTCTCCCACTTGTTAGCAGTCATTCATGAGCGAAAGAAATGAATATTATTCTGTAAGGCTGCCACAGCGGTTATCTACAGTGAGGAGAGCAATTCGAAGTTGAAAGGAGAACAGAGAGATCAATGATGAGCTAGGCTGATCGAGTTCGGCGCAGGACCATCGATAAGTCACGTGCCCATGCCTCGCCACAGATCTGTATACGCAAGCCAATGAGTCTTTGTGTTTGTCTCTAGCCAATGAGCCGCGCCCGATTTATCCCCCCCGTGAGAACCCATGTCGTTTTAGAATATAGATTAACATTAATGCAGACCCTCGCAATTGAGTGAGGGGTTGATGTCTATGGTACAGTGGTTATATACATTGTATGGCATGTTATTTTCTAGCGACGATGAGCCCACGTAGTAAGAAAATGAAGTGAAATAAAAGAGAATGTGCGAGGCCGTGCCAACCATCTGCCGATGTCGCACGAATCTTTAGCATCCGCTCTTCAATATTCCAACAGTTTTTCCATGGTCACTACCAAGGGGCATCAGGGGGATCTTGTGCCTTGCCACTCACTCAAGGCTGAGTTGGTGTTGGAGCCTTGCAAGAAGATCATTACAGGCATGGTGGTGTGGTGATGTGGGGTCCATAAACCTAGCCCATGCATCCCAATATAATTTGTACTTCAGGAGCTCACATTGGGAGAATGAACTCAGCTGCTTCATGTCCGACCACTTTTTACTGTTAGTATCTCGAGAGTAATAGATGCCGTAAAGTTCCTTTTCGATCTATAAAACCAATGGATAGATAAGTTAGAATCTTGAAACCATGAAGATGTCCTGACTCACCAGCATCACTGTGAGGCATATACCGTCTCTGCTGATGTCAAATTTGCCCTGTTTGGCATGCCACATTGAGAACACAATGACTTCGACGTCAAGGGCATTAACGACAGTGATAGCAGTGTGACAAGTCGATGGAGATAAATAGAATTGAATGAGGGCAGTGTCCTTGTCACCGGTGAAGGGGTAGGTCAACTGGATAATCGACCATGTGGATTCAGAATAGGCTTCAGCTGAATTCCAGATCCTGGCAGCGGGTATAACTTTCTTGTGCATTGGAGGGATGATAACTACTTTCATAGCAGCCACATGGACGGTGATCAAGAATGCCTCCCAGAACTCTTGAGCCTTGTTCAAGGAATCTGTAAATTAGCCCGAGGTGCAAAGTAATTGAACATTAGACTTACGTAGTTCCTTAATTGAATCAAGAAAATTTTGGTGACAGGGTCCACATACATTGCTGATGGGCTAAAGTCCCAACCAGCTGAATCCAAGAAGAGGTCAGAAACGAGAGAGCCAATGCCGCCCAAGGAGGCAATGAGTGGAGAGGAGGCATGCTCTTTCCAGAAACAGTGAAAGGCTGGGGAGGACAAACTTTTCGTCAGGACAATAGTGCTCGTCTTCCATGGCCCCCAGTAAGTCCTGCTGAGGAGCATGCTCGCCATAGTTTCCTTGACTTCATCACAAAGGAAAGAGTGGAGAGAAACAATGCCTTTAATGGCATAGGTGCTGCCCTCCAAATCATCGCAGAACTGCAGCCTCTCCAGGTGGTATGGGGAGTCCGAGCAGCAATCATAGATGATGATGCCTTCCTTAATCTTGAGGTCCACCTGCAAAGTGAGGAGCGATGTTTTTGGTCAATTGTTGGGAAGAGCACTCTGCAGTAGTAAATGTTGAGTAAACACGTTTGGGTCATTATAGAATTATAAATGCTTGCCTTAATGAATAGGGAGCAGATATCATTTTCTTTGTGGGGAAGATATGAATAATTACTCCTGAAGCTGGTGGGTGTGTGCCCGCCTTGAGTACTGGTTTCAGGCACCAGGGTGAATTCACCCCATAGGCTTTCAGCCCCTAGGCTGATTAGATCGGGCTTTGGCGCAGCATAAAGAAAGCCATTGATCCAGTCCACTGCAGTTGCCTCTGCTGCCAACCCCATCACTTTATTGATTGGCCTCCTCATCACATAAAAAAGGGTGCCACTATCCTTACTCAACACCCACTCGGCCACCCACCTTCTACCACTGCAGTCTGCTACAATAGCTGCCACAGTCACCTCTGCTCCATCAGCCAGCCACCCTACTGTATCGACCCAGTCCACTGCTATTGCCACGACTGCCTCTGCTCCACCCATTAGTGTCTTCATCATGTAA
Source organism: Flammula alnicola (assembly GCA_015499995.1). Classification (NCBI taxonomy): domain Eukaryota; kingdom Fungi; phylum Basidiomycota; class Agaricomycetes; order Agaricales; family Strophariaceae; genus Flammula; species Flammula alnicola. The sequence continues at coordinate 317,360 of JADNRV010000028.1, forward strand.
AAAAGAGCACCACCATCCCTACCCAAGGCCCACTCCGCTACAGCCACCCCTTCTGCCCATCCTCGAGAATGGCGACTTGCTGTTTACACTTCAACACAGTCTACAACAGCCACTGCAGCCACCTCTGCAGCCACCTCTGCTGGCATCCTCTCTGCTGCAACCAGCCTGCTTTCAGTGGAATGGCTCACCTAGTGCTCGTAAAGAGAAGGAGAATGAACATGAAGAACGCTACCATTCTTACTTGAGGTCGTCACTGCTGGCAAAGGACCAGCCTCAGCTTCCAGCCTCCTCCTTGCCTGGGAGGGAGGACACATGCAAAAAGAACAAAAAGAAGAAGCTCAGGAAATTGCAGGAGACAAAGAGCGCCCATGAAGAAGGGAAGAGGGAGGGAGAAAAGTATGTCTTCTTTTTCTTTTGATTCGCTCATGCCCTAAGGCCTTTCCTTCCTAGCAAATGCTACTACTACAAGCACTGCGGCTACATAGCACTGAATCACAAGGCAGCAGCCTCGCATCTATGCAACTACCACTGCAGATCTTTCACATGCACAGGCTTGGGTGAGTAAACCTTTCCACAATACTTCAGCTATCTCTGATCATTTCGCTCAGGCTTTGAGCACACCTTCTGCTGATGTGCACCCATGGCCTCACCTGCTTCTTTGATTGCACTAAAACATTAGCCACTGCTGGACTCCTTCAGAAGCACCTATCAGAACATGCATCAGTTCCACCCCGCCTTTTTACAGCTGCCAAGTTCTTTCCTCCTCCAGGCAACAGCAAACACTGTCATCACTACTAGCAGGGCCACTACAAAAATAGTGCTGAGCATCCTGATGTGGACACTGATGAGCAGGAGCAGAAGCAGTGCATAGACACTGTTGAGCAGGGGCAACATGCAAGTGGTGGTGAGCGGGAGTGGCATCTAAACACTGGCGAGCAGGAGCAACATACAGATGCCAGTAAGCAGCAGTGGCATATGGGTGCCAACAAGCAGCAGCAATGGAGCTCACAGAGGTCACTAAGAGTAGCGCAGCCCCAGACCAGAAGAGATGTTGATGAGGTGGTGGAGCAGCAGTCAGAGGCAGAGAAGAATATTGACAGTGATTATGAGGAGGAGCAATAGAGGCTGCCAAGGAGAACTCATCAGCAGACAGGTGCAGAGGAGGTTGAGAGGGATGAGAGGAAGCAAATTGAGAACAGCAGCAGTGGCTATGATGATGGTAACAGTGATGGCCACAGTGGCCTGAGCCAGGTCGGTGTTGATGGAAAAATCAACCAGCTGCTCGCCAAAGCTGGCCTCCACTACCTTCATCTTTTTGGTACTACCTTCATCTTCTTGGTCCAGATTTCCTCAGCATCCTCATCTGTAAATGCTGCAAAAAGGCAGTCTTTGCCACAAACACCCTCTCACACTCTAAAAAACACCATGGCATTGTAGTTTCTAGCAAAGAGAAGAAGCACATTGTGGAATGGATCTCCAAAAAGAACAAAGCACAGGGGTTCATTAAAAAGACAGCTGACATCACCCATCATCCGCCTCCCAACCAGGCTCTGATCGAAGGTCTTGCGATCAAGAAGGACAGGTTATGCAGAAAGTGCAACTACTGTTGTTCTGAAAAAACAATGATGCAGAATCACTGGTCAAATTGTCATTCTCGCCTCAACTGTGAGCTTGCGAACTGATCTCGAAGTGCTGATATCCAAATCTACTACCTCAGCAACCTGCACTACTTCCAGGTCAACCGATCTCTGGCTAAACTCTCTAGCAAGAACCTATATGCACTCTATGTTGCCCAGTATTTGGGCCCTATCAAAGAAAGCTCAGCCATAGGCAGACTGGCCCTCACAAGCCTAGAGGTCCCTCCTATCCTCCCACTGACACAATGGCATGGGCACCTTGAGTCATACATATGCCAGCCATCTGGTATCCAAGCCCTATGCTCACTAATGTGCCCGCCTTCAAGAAAGAAGGCCAAGACGTCCTGGCTGGGCAACTGACTCCAGGCCACTATTGCATAGTATATGGAAACTTTTGCATCTCAGGCCAGAGCTGCTCTCTTGAGGGTCAGAGAGTTGCTGATGGAGTGCCCCTGGTAAGCAAGAGATCTTCCTGAAATCAAAAAAGTATTGCTTACTGATAGAAACAAACCTCCACTAGCAAGTCAAAAGACAAAGTCCCCATTCAAAGAAGGAAACAATCAAGGCCTACCACAGGCTCATCTATGTCTTCGCCCATGCCATCCTGGTTTCTATTGATGGTCATCCATCCAAATATTCCTTTCTCTTGACTGATGGTGACAAAAGACATGCAGAGCAGCTGAAGAATCTACTGGAGCATGACGTCAGTGGCAATGGTGGCAATGTTGATGATGAGAATGATGAAAGTGGTGAGGGTGATAGTGACAATGAAGACAGCAAGACTGAGAATGAAAAGAGCAAGAATAATGAGGGCCAGGGTGGTGAGGATGAGGATGGCGAAGATGAGAACAATGAGGGCAAGAGTGGCAAAAGTGGGGCAGAGGATAGTGACAGCGATGATGGGGATGAAGACAATCCAATGCAGTTTTCTCACCTTACAACATATGTGAGGACTACCAGAGGCCCATTTCAACACTTTCGATGAACTCAAACAACCTCTCCACCACTCGTGTGAGCGATGACTACAGGTTCATCACCCACAATGAATCCACCCTTGATATGAAGGCTTTTAGAGCTGCTTTAGAAAGGTTGATCTCAGAGACTGTTGCAGAGCTTGACAGCCTCTGCCTCGATAGCGACTTCAGATTGACCATTTCCAATCTAGTGCCTGATGATTGGAGAAATGATGATAGAGGCTACAGCTGGGTCCATAATGCTGACTTTGGCTCTCATCGCTTGGCCTTCTTAACAGAGATATTTAGCAATCCCTCCAATGAACTCCTGGAAGTTGATGCAAGTGGAAAACTTGATATGTGAGAATAGATGAGAACAATAATATTAGACATCTTGATCTTCATTCCATCCTAAAGAAACTGAGCAACAGCAAGAGCATGAGCATGGCCACAAGGATCATTCTTTCCAGAGATGTGAGTGTGATTGTAAAAAAGAATCTCTAAGAGATCACCAACAGTGTCAAAGACTGAGTGTGATGGTCACGTCATATCTCACATCATATGGGTCTGTGCACCATGTCTCAGTACACTTTGTTCTCTTGTTGTACATATATCTCATAGCTATGTAGTCCATTTTCCCCATTGAAACAACGCGCATCCTCTCGTTACAAAACTCTTCGCTCAGTCGTCGTCCTTGACCGTAACACTGAGTCTCATAGAATCTCCTCCATTTGCTTAAACTTCACATCTAGTTTCTGTGTTTCATTTTGTTGAGGTTAAATAAACCTCAGTTGAGTTGAAGATTCACCCAAAAAACCAAGAGCATTGAATGGAGAACCAAAGAAGGGTGATAGGGAGGTCATAGATGATGAAGTTGCTGAACTGGGTGCAGACTGGTGTTGCAGGAACTTTGATTGTAGGTGTTCTATTGTAGGATTGGACAGTTTGGATGTTTTGAGCCATAGTAATAAATGTTTCAAGGGGATATGGATTGAACTTGAAGGAATAGAATGAGTTGGAAGACTATAAACACATTGACAGTCAAGACATCCAAGAGGAATATTGACATGATGCAGTTTCAGACTCAGCACTTTACATAATCATTGAGCAGCATGGTTTAGGGGATATGATAAGCACAAAACTATTACATGCTATGTAATCACTTATCTTGTCTGTGTCTTTTTTGTGTATGTCTTAGACTGTAATAAATTATAAAATATGTATTATAGTAAATGCCCACACTGCTGATCATTCATGCTGGACAGTGCATCCTTTGCTTTACACTGCAATTAAACTTGCTTACATTTTATTAGCTCACATATATACTTACAGGGGGTTGTCAGAATCATATAAAAGCAGGTGGGACTTTGCCTTATTTCCTTATCATCCTCTCTGTCTTCTTTTCTCTCCTCTCCTCTGCTTGCCTTCTCATGCACTCTCAATGCTTGGGTGCTCTTTCCTGTCATCATTAGATTACCTGTCTTTGAGCCATCTCTTGAATGTTGATCTCATCACCAATTGTCTTGCTTTGTTCATAACTCTTGATGTTTCTTCTTTGTTGCCTACTCGTTATCATTGGAATGAAAGCTAGAGATGTTGCTGCTGGGCTTTCACCACTGAAAACTAGGATGTCTTGAATCAAGCTCTTCACAGCAAGAAGTCTTGTGTTCAGATAATGGAACCATGAGTGGTTATTCCCTAAGAAACATGCAATACATATCAAGTAGCACTAGCAGTCTTTTGGTTTTCTTGATAATGAAAACAACAGAGTTTTCAGACTTGGAGTGTTTGAATCTACTATGTATTAGTAGTATTACTGGCTGACTCAAGAATTAACAAGGAGTTTTTCTTTAGAAAATTTGGTGGCCATGTAAAGCTCGAAATCAATATAAATTGAAATCTACTAGCAGCCAAATTGAACATGGCATGGTGTAAGAGAAGAAAAGTGCTGAAAGAAATTAAAGGCCAGTGCATTCTGAAAACCTAAGTAAGGTGGACATAGAAATTAAAGGGACACAGTATTCTGGCTACTAAGCTGAGTTGGTTATTATATTAGATAGTGGAGGGCTGCTGAGTGTAGATGTTGAGATGGATGTAGATAAGCACATGGATGTTACTGATTTGAATTTCTTAGCCAGGCTTGCTGCTATATTATAAGAGCTCATCATATGAATATAGCTTTTTAAATTTGGATACAAAGGGCCTCAACTCTAGATCTAGTATTATGAAGATTGATAATAAAAAAAAGTGCTGGCTGGTGATGTTCAGTCATACAAGGCAGAGCCCAGCAAAGTTCCAATATACAGATTATCACATCAAGGCTTAAGTTAGACTTTCGCCATCTTTGACTTTTTCCAGAGCTTTCAATTCCACTTTTGATGTTGGCATTTTAGGCAGCAAATTTTTACTTTATTGCTAGCTTTCTGTTCTTTCCTTTGACTTTCTGTACTGATTGATTGACCTGAATATTGATGGATCAAGTACAAGACTTCCTTCATGTGTTGACTGAAATCCAAGCTTCTTCTGGTCATACAACCACTGGAAAAAAATGTCTGACTCAGAGGTATGCATGTCCTTCTTCCTTGTGTCTGTGATAATACTATATTCTATTGTCTTTTCATCACCATTTTCCTCAGGGTCATCCTCAATTTTTCAGATGCTGAACAGGCCCTCGATTCCTCCATAATAGCATCTCCATAAGGACCTCCTTCAGGATGAATTGTTCAAGCTCAAAAACCTTTGTATAGAGTTTTTTTCAGTAGTCTAGAAATGAGGTTTTGTTGAAAATATGAGAACCACATCTCCATGCCACCAAACCAGATTAGGATGAGGGGTTGCCTTTGCAATGTCACTGATATAGTGCATCCAGTGCCTTAACATTGCAAAGAGGGCATCCCTCCAATCTCCTAGGAAGGTTCAGCAAATTCCTTGATGGCACTGTAAATAAAATGAGCTGTTAATGAATTGAAAATAGTCTAAATGACAGTATCTTACTTTGTTCAATTTTTTAGGTTATTCTCCTTCACATGCTCATTGATGCAGTGTAATCCATACAAACAAATGTAGTACTGGTGTTTGGTGAGTTTGGCAGGAAATTGATAAATAGGAAGGTATACTCAGAAATAAAAGGATATAACATGTACTGCAGAAGTGGATAGAGCAGAACAGGCCCATTATATGTGCACACTCTCTCTTTAGTGCCAGGGAAATAGATTGAATTGTAAAGTGCATGGAGAGTGTCCTCAATTTTATCTGATGCTGGGGCTCCATGAAGCACATTATGCAGCTTTGTAAGCACTGTCAAATGCCCCCATGTTAAATAAAAAAGAGGTGAATTTTGCTTTGACTTTGGACCTGGCTTTGCTGCAGATGCTGAACTGAACTGTAGTAATGTCCAGATAAGAGCAAATTCAGCTGTGGCATAGTCACAAATGAGATCCTCTTTGGATCACAACATTGTTGCCCTTCGAAAGACATACAAGATTATCTTGAACTCTTTACAAAGTTTGCCCTCATGTTGGAGCACATGAAGTCAGAGATCTTCCACTTTGATTGCACGATCTTCATGTATAATCCTAGCATTGATCTAGGGGAGCAGCTCTATACCAGTGTTAACTGACTCAGGCCCAAGCCATTTTGATAGTATTTGGGCTTTTACTTTGATTGCAAGCTCACTTTCAAGGAGCATGTGTATTACTACTCCACCAAGGGTTTTACATCAGTTATATCAATGAAAATGCTTGGCTCATCTACCAGAGGCCTGACACCCATGCAAAAATGTCTCCTCTATTGCACCTGTGAGGTGCTCATAATTGACTGCACTACATGAGCACCCCAGAACACTGGGGTCATCAATCTTAAACTGCTCATAATATGAGCTGATCAGAGCATGATTCATTATTACATGGCACATGCAGGTAAAGAGCTGAGAGCTCTGGCTGCTGCTTGTTCATCTCACCAGACAAAGAGTGCTGTTTGCAGGTTGTGGTTGAGAGCTGTCATGTCATATTGTTTGATATGAGATTTTCCAGGTGCTTTGGCAGCCTTTTCAGCAGGGTGAACTCAAAATTTGTCGAAAGCTTCAGGAGTACAGAGGTTACAACAAATTGTAGACTCCTTGGGCTGGCAGTAAGTACAGCCAAAAGAAGAGGATGTATCACAAAGAACATGGTCATTAATAGCTAGTGAGGCTGTGAAAAGTCAATGGCAGATAGATGGCTATGGAAAGTTCAAGACTCACATTTCTTATCATTTCTGAAGAACATGGGAACAATTCAGTGACAATTGAAGTAAGCATTGATAAAGTCATCTACATAGGCAGGCCTATAATGACACAAATGCCAATACCCAACACCCAATCTCCTTACATTTATTTCTACCCCCTACTGCTGCATCACATGTGCATCTCAGCTAGTGGTGCCGCTTTACTCTGAATCCATGGTCATCATTGCTGCTGGTTCCATCTTTCCTTTCTTGTCCTATTACCACTTTTGGTACTCCCATGAGTAGAGGGTAGAGTGTGCATCTAACTAGTGCATCTGCATCCTGTGCGTCTCCTGGTAAGTCACAAGATACACTTGCTAGTGGCTGCTGCATTCACGTCTAACTTTCTGCTAGCTGTGTCCCATGCTCCTAGCCATAGTATTTTATAGCTAGCTATTCAGCAATACATTGATTGTACTGAATTCACCATGCACTATCTCCAAAGCATCCAGAAGTCTTTCAATGTGTTCCCTATGATGCGTTTAAGCCTCGCTAGTCATTTCTGACTTATGCATTCTGTGTTTCACCATCTATTAACTTTTAACTGTCTCCCAGCTTATCATACGGACTCAGCTAGCTCTGAACCATGTTTGATTACCATTGTCACAGGTTATATGACAGCTAGTAGTCGCATAGCTAGGCCTTAGACTACTAACGTGGGTCCATTATAGTCTCTCTGTCTTGGTTATATTCTATAGGTAAAAGATGATATATTTGCAAAATTCACATGTGGCCAATTTGCAGCCCTATCAATGATTTGAGTAGGTGATGAGAGAGCAAAGAGGATGGGATGTGTAAGTAGAAGCAGGGGCACGACCAAAGAGGTGTTGTTGTTTGGTTAGTTATTTTCTGTTGGATTCCTGTTTTCAGTTGCAATCATTTACGGTGGAGGGGGCGGGTCTGGAGAAGACTCAGAAGGAGTCGCAGCGGGTGGGTGTGAGCAGGGAAACCCGGGTGGATGTATATGAAAGAGCTGTCTATGACATCGGAACATAGTTCTACGAGGTTCAGACTCCACCGGCGCGGTCCTGCCAGCACCGCCACAACGGGTGAAGTCAGGGGGCTACTGCCAGAAAAGTCTGTGATGTCCACTACCTTCACTCTCTTTGCCGAGGTTGAAATGGGGTGATGGGCGGTTACATGGGGTCCATGCCTATATCAGGAAGGTGTACTCGCTTAGATGACACAGCCATCATGTGCGCTAAAGATGCTTAGTGTGGGGTGTGTGTGAACTACTAGTCTATCAAGTAGTCATGTTTAATAGACCTTGTAATGTCTACTAAAGGAGCACTATCAAGTCTGACTTGTCTCACTTTTAATAACTACTTTACTACACTCAAACACCCAAATCAATGTTTAGTTGACTTAGTTCATCCAAGGGGAGGATAATAGTTTTATAATATCGATACCTGATAGTAGGTGTGCAATAAAAGAAGGTTTCTAACTATCTAACAGCTCTGACAATGTCCAAGACTTGTTTAATAGTTAATGGGTCGTTTTAAGTCCAATAGACTTGTTGTAAATTCATAACTGGTGTTCTGAAACTAGTGCTCTATGCACAAACTGCTAACTGATCTCGCTTTACTTGTTCTCCAATTGAGAAGATGGCTCTATGCCCTTTAACTTGTCTTTACTTGTCTCAAAAACTCTACTTGTGGAAAGAGGCACACAGACTTCTTATCTGCTGACACTACAGTCTTTAAACAATGGCCAGAGGCACGTAAATGCTTTGTCTACCAACACTACAGTCCAGGTCCCCAGATGTCCTTTGACAAAGGGTAGATTTTGAACAAAGTGCCTAAGACTTAATCCTCCTCGACCATGTCGTATACAGGCTTGTGACCTTTCATTTTCATTGGTATCTTGTCCTGTCATTGTCTATTAACTGAACGGAGCATAGATGTGCCTATGTCTCATTGGAGACACTCAGGCAAACTGCACCTGTTCTGTCCATGATAATACTTGTGATTAGAGTTGTAACCCTTCGTCCTCTGTACCCTGTACCCTGGTACCCTTGGCGTGCATCTGGGGATCTCACTATGTCGAGTTATGCACCCCGGAAATCTTCCTGTAACCAATTATTACCTGATATGGTATATGTCCCAAATAGGTATCCCTTTGATCTGAGCTTCTGATCGGCGTTGCTACAGGCATGTCTATGGGCATCTGCTTTACCCCACTGCTCCACTCTCCTCCATGCCTTTGGCAATGTTACGTGACCTGTCCTGTATTGTGCCTAGATGTCCATTCTTTAATCTAGAGACCTGCGCCCAATCTGTATAGGCCGGATGGTTAAGATATTACTGAAAGGGACCTATTTCCATACACTTCATTAGATGTATTGACTATTATCTCAATAGTTACTAATGATAATGTTTTTATTAAACTGCGCATTCCTCGTTATCTTGCATAGTTTCCTCTAGTCCTTAGTAGTCTTGTTATTGTAATGTCTGGACTTGTAACATTTAGACTATATTGTAAGCTTTACTAAGTGCTAAAAATAGCTCAGGTAAGAAGAATAGTAGTCTGTTCAGAGCTAGCTGCTCGCGGTCTCTTCAGCATAAATTATTTTGTATAAATCGTGTGAATCAGATGAACAAACCCTAAAGCTTAAAGGTGTAATCTCATCTGATCCATCCCCAGGATCCACAACTAGCTCTACCTCTTCGTTGCGATGGTCTGATGCAATCATGATAGATTTCTTTACTTTTGGTTTCTTGAAGAAGAAAGAAATAAAGATCTAAATAGAAACAATTAGCTAATTGCTCAATGGATATTGTTGCAGTTACCTTTGTGACAAGATTGATTATATGAGCCAAGCATTGCAGGCATGCATCCATGCCTCAGAATGTGGGAATATAGTCAGACAGCAATTCTGCAAGCTTGTCGCAATTACTGGCATTGTCCATACATAGACCAAGTAGCTATATAAATGCAGATATTATTATTAATTTTGAAAGATTATATTTATTTTGCTTACCTGTTGATCAAGACCAAACTGTTTCAAACAGTCAGATGTAACTGTGGCCAGATACCGCCCATCATGTTTTTTAGTCAAGCTATCAAAATAAAAAGAACTGAGAAATAGAGAATATATATCACAGATTTGCCACACACTGAAGTGAATTCCAGAATTGCATGATGAATTACTCCCTGATCAAACCAAACAACCACAAGGCCAAGATATGAAGAAACAAACAGAGAAGTCCACCCATCAAGAACAAGGTGAATTGTATTGTTTAGTTGCTACATTTAATGTATAAGCACTTTCTAAATCTTATAATGCAAATTAACATACCAAAAATAGTTCTTTACTGCAATGGAGGCCTGTTCATAGATGTAAAAGAGATCCCATTGAACAGTCATTGGACTCAGAAGCTTGGTCCCAGGTCGTAGCATTTCGACCTCAAGTTTATAGTCTTTGTCAAGGACAGAGTTGATTGGACATGCATTTTTAGTGCACATGTTCGATTTTTTTTGGAGACTCTACCGAGGGAGGTCTTTGCTGTGCCCCCCCTATTCCTACTGGAATCCGGTGGAATCCGGTGGAATATCCTGCCACAATTTTGAAATTTTTTGAAAAAGGGGCAAATTCCAAGATTCCACTGGAATGTTGACCGGAATGCAACAGGAGTAGAATGACTGGAATGGAATAACCAGGTATTCTGCTGGAATGAAATAGAAATGCATTATGATTTGGTGATTTCTAATGTCTATATATAGAAATAGACATTGGTACCTGTCTGTGGTATTGAAATAAGATTGGAAAGTGTGCCAAGACATATTCCAAATTAGGAAATTCAATATTTGAATTAGGTGATTTTAAAAAGACTCAGGTTTGGTTGAGTTTTTTGCATTTTTCTCATCAATGAGAGCAGCAGATCACATGATTTCAAAAGGTACATGGGTTTTGGGGCAGGTGCTATGATTGCCTTTTTGGGCATAAAATTTTCACGGTTCCCAAAACAGCCTAAATATAGTAATATTGCCTGTCTGGGTCACATGACATAGATATATTTAGAATGTCCTCAAAATTCTAAATCTGATGGTACCTTATTGACCCTGAATCACTCACGAGTTAGTCACATAATGTATATATCTCAAATAGACAAATAGAATATATAAAGGAGTTGATTTGTATAGGTCACACAGGTGTGACAGATGTGACCTATGACCTTGTGTCTGAATTTTTGGTTTCAGACACTGGTCAAATTAGGGTGGACCCTGCAGTTTGAGCAATCTATTTTAAATAATTTTGGACCCTGAATTTCTATATTTAGATTTGGTTTTTGCTGGGTGGTTTTGGCCAAAGGGTTTGGGATACTGGATAAGTGTGACTTTTTTTGACAAATTCAAGGGTCTGTGACATGTGACATCTAAATGAATCAAAATACAACGTATTTCAGTACATTCTAGTAGATTCCAGTCCCATTCTAGTCTATTCCTGTCTCGTTCTGGTCTATTCCTGTCTCATTCCAGTGGAATCTGGTCTATTCCACTGGATTCTAGTCCCATTCCACCAGATTCCAGTCATTCCTACCAGAATAGGTGGGGCACAGCAAAGTACTGTACTGAGGCCCCGCCATCTTGCTCGACAGAATTCGACCAGACAACACATGCCAGCTCTCTCTCACTTTGTAGTGAGGCTTGTCAAATGTCATCTGAGTACCCTGATCATGTTCAACTCTGAGCTTGTTCGGGCACCCAGAGCCACCTACCTTCAACATCCCAGCTGCCCGGCTGGCTCAGCTAGATGATGAAGGTGAGCCTCTCTGGCCCCAGGGTGTCTGTCCATGATGTTGTTGCAGCTGCAGCTCCTGTCATCATGGGTGCCTGGTATGGCAGAAGCCTGCAGTGTAGCGGCTATGTTAACTTTGCTGTTTCCTCCTCATCGTTCATTCAATTTGCCTTCCTGAGGTTTTTACATAGTGGTATGCAAGTTTTTCACATGATTATTTGATGCTCTGACTAGCTTTGATTAAGGTAATACTTTGAAAGAGCATGGTAGGGCAGCCAAGGAGACTGTGGCATAATTAATGTCATCATTTCCTCATTGAAAAACTTGTCCTTCCCCAGAATTAAGCCATTGACTACCCACCACCAATGATGGTCACCTTGCCATCACCACAGCTGTACACCGAGGTCTTGGCCCCAACCCCTGAATATTGCAGCAGCAAACACTGCCACCATGATCCGTAGCAAATACGAGACATTTTCATTGTCTTGCATGAGTACAGGGATCCCAGTATAGATAGTATTTTGAATAAAATTATTTATTGCAACTTAATAAAATGTGAGAGTGAGTAACATTATGGACCAGCTGAAGGCCAGGTATAACATAGTAAATTGTAAGGTCAGCAAAAGTTATAAGTTATTCCGAGGACATATTGGGTCGATGGACGAGGCATGTACAGGAGGGGCGAGTGTTAAGGAGTTGGCTCACGATTTTTTTGAGCACCAAATTCTATTGAATAATTCAGTAAGCCCATGGACATATTCACTGACATATATCTCTCTCTGCTGAGCTCTGTCAAGCTTAGATCAAAATTTCAACTGGTAATCGAGAGGAAACCAATAATATGCCCTGCCGTTGAGGAAGCAAGACAGTGCCAAAAACTGAGAGCTAATAATGTTAATATGAAACTGCAGCCCCTAGTGCAATGTTAATAATATTAGGCTTGAGGTGAAAATACCTTATGAGATATGTAATTGTAAAGGTTTTCGAGGTTGGGAAATTCAAATCTGCCTTCAGAAGTTGGAACTTTAAATTTCTGGGAAGTGATGCATGCTTATGCAACAAATATGCAATGACAAATAAAAAAATTCTTGCAATGAGTCTATAAACCAATATATCTAGGGTTTTGCCTCCAAAACTCTGTCAATTATTGAATTGCGAAGCTGCCAAGGGTGAGATTATCAGACATGTGACATGCATGATTTTAGAGTCTAGAACGAATGAAGCTCAGTGTTATGGTCTAGATGATGTGGAACAACTATATTAAGTACCTAGAACAGATGAAGCTAGGTGACATGGGAGAACAATAAGTTATAGGTACTATAATAATGAAAGAACATTCATACCTCAGTGTTACGGTCTAGATGACGTGGAACAACTGAGGGAAGGAAGAAAGGAAAGTGGGCTTTATGTACGCAGTGGTGAAGTAATTCCACAAACAAATATGGAGGGTTGTACACAAATAGGAGAGGGTGTCGTGATGCATGAACAAGTCATGTGATACAGAAAAAGAATGATAAAGGACTAATACTAACAGCCCCCCTCAATGAGCTGTGAGCCCAAGGCGGGTGACATGAGATTGGAAGATGATGTGGGTGAGGGGCTTGGTGAAAATATTTGCAGTGTTGATAATCCCGGGAGTATGCGTGATGAGGAAAGCTTTGGATTCTATGTGAAAGCGAATAAAATGATAGCAGATGTCGATGTGCTACGGAGAGGGACTTAGCGCCATTGTTATCAGTGGAAATGATGAGGGAGGATGGGCAAGGGACTTGAAATTGGTCAAGAGATCAACGTAGCCATATACCTTTCTGAATGGTGCATGTGAGAGCGACGTACTCAGCCTCAGTGGTGGAGAGGACAATGCAATTTTGCTTCTTCGCAGACCAGCTGATGGAGCTGCCTCCGAGTGACCAGATGAAGCCAGAGACAGAGGCATGGTCTTTTCTGTCACTGGCCCAGTCAGCATCAGATAGACCAGACAGCAGGAGATCACGATCCAGGCCACCATAGTGAAGGCGGTAAGTGCAAGTCCCCTTGAGGTAGCAAAGGACATGCTTAGCTTGGCAGTTATACCATCTGCTCCACAAGAGGGCAGCCCTGGACTTCATGTTCCTGCCTATTCTTCTCTTTTTAGTCTGCAACCTCATCCTATGCCTCTGCCTTCAGATTTCCATATTGGTGATCTAGTCCAGATGGTGGAGTTTCTTCAGCAAAAGAGAGCACAAGATATGGAGGCAGCGGCTGCACTGAGGAAAACAGATGCAGAGGTGGTGGCTGCACTGAGGAAAGAAAACATAAAGGCAGCAGCAGCAATTAGGGAGCAGGATGCAAAGGCAGCAGCAGCACTTAGGGAGCTGTATGAGAAAAAAGTGGCAACACAATGGAAGAATGATGAGAAGAATGCAGTGGCTCACAGGAAGCTGGAGGCACAGAAAGCGGAGACTGTGAGAAAAGAGCTTGAGCATAGAATAAAGAAGCTTGAATTGGAAGTCAAAGTGCTCAAGCAGGTGGTCAGCGACCAGGCACTTGACCAGCAGTGCATTGATCAAGCAACTAGAGAATACATCTTCAGCATCGCAGACCAAGTCGATGAGACCACTGAGTTTCTATCGATCAGGGTGCATCTCTGTCCCAACTTTCTTGTTCTTTTCTGATTTTTTTGAGTCCAGGATGGACCTGCACTGGATCATATCAAGCATTGAAACCTTCTAGACTGGGCACAAGCTACACTTGCTCTCAACTTGGGCCTTTCCTCAAATCTCAAGTCCGCATCCTTCAACTTCTGCTTGGCTCTCGGGCTGTCATTTGGCCTTGAGGAGCAGCAGTGCTAGTTGTTGAAAATCCTTAAAAGAGGGTGATTGAAATACCAAGGTGCCCTGCTGCTTTAATTTCAGTGCCTGCTGCACTCAGCCTTTTGGCTGATCAATCCCCTCGAGTCTGTTTAGATGGGAACCAGGTCGCTCATGGCTACCACAATTGTGATTAGTATGAAGGCTCAGTTATTGGATCAGCTGACAGGGCTGCATTATCGGCCCTCCTCGATTTCATTTTCCCCAGAGTGTAGGCTTCTTTTATTTACCACATCATTTTGTCAGTATATGACTGATATTCAATTGAGAGTCATTCTAAATGCCCTGGTCATTGTTACTGTTCTAACTATGTATACTTCCTCCATTGTTTCTGATATGGCCTCCATTGTACTTATATCATCTGCTTGGTTACATTCTATTCCTTCTTTCTCTTTACCATTGTTCCTGATTCGGAACAATGCTTCTTCTTGCCATTGTTCCTCATTTAGAACAATGCCCTATGTCTAGTACTATAAAGCCAGACACTTGTAGTAGATAGCTTCTCTAGCTTGATCTTGAGAATCTAACCTGATTACTCTGGACCTTGAAACCTCTAAGCTCTACTTCAGACAATACTGCTAGCAGCATTCTGAACATACTCCAAACCACTGAAACTTGACTTCACGGTCATGTAGTCATTCACTAAATATAGATTACATCTATCTTTAGTAACACTTCACTATGACCATAACAAATATACTGCAGGTGGACCCATATCCTGGGATTCTTTACATAAAAGTTGAAAGATGTCTTCCTGTTTATGTTTTTGATGATTTCTAGTGGGTAGTCCTCAGTACATCTAGTGCTTGAAAGTCTGGTTAGGTCCAGTTTTTGGGTACCCAGAGGCTCTAACCGAGACCGAGACTGGTTAGCCTTTGTTCCCAGACCCAAAATAACCTAACCTAACCGCAAAAAACTGCAAAAAACTGGTTAGTTGCAGTTAGTAACTGGTTAGGACTGAAAATATTAAAAACCGGTTATAACCGGTAGTAACTGCACATTTATGACTTAGTACAATTTATTGTCCTTCATTTAAGCTTCAAATCGACCCTGGGAACGTTAATTTGGTAAAGAAATGACTGAGTTATGATTTTATTACATGCTATCTACTCTTTTGACTGATATTTTATGGTTTTAATTGTAACTCAGTCAGTTTTTGACCTAAAATTATGGTCCAGGGCTTGTTTTAACAGGAAAAATGAGAGCTAAAAATAATCAGTAATAACCGGTTATAACCGGTTACTAACCGGTCCTATAACTGCAAAATAACCAGTTAGTCAATCCTCAGAAACCACTAACCACTAACTGCAGTCCGGTTATTTGCAGTTAGAGGTCCGGTTAGGTCTCAGTTATTTTGCAGTTAACTAACCTAACTTCCAAGCACTAAGTACATCAATAGTAATGTAGAAGGGAAAGAATGTCTATTCAAGAGAACCAAGGCCATAGTAACATGAGTACTACGTGAAGAATGTTTGAGAATATGAGAGAAGATATGAGTGTTGAAATGAAAATGGGTGGTTATAATATTACCCCCATTCTAGGCAATGACGTCTCGTCATTGAGAGTTCCATCTTTGTCCTGTAGTCAGTCTCTGTAGGGTTCCTCTGTCATGTTCGCAATGCCTTCTGGGTCCATATTGTCCTTGTACCCATCTAATGTGGGTAATGCCCAGCTATTGTAATCTGAATGTGGTTGAAATTGCTGGCGTCCTGGACAACCTGAGAGATAATGTTGCAGCTGAAATCGTCCACAACTGAAACAGTGATAAGTAGGGCATGAAAGTGCCCAGTGGCCAAGCTGCCCACAATTATTGCATTCATTTTGTCGGCTTCAGTCGTAGGCAAAGGTTGACATTCTCAGTGGCCCGGTCGAGGTCGAGGTTGATGATGTCAGTGGAGTGGTCATGGGGAATTGATATGAGAAGGAGGCTTGTCTTCCTCTGGGATAGGTGGGAGGTGGACTATTTCGAGCTGGTTGAGGATGTTGCAGAGTCAGACATTGGGTTCTTGGGGATGAGGACGCTCCGTCAAGGTGGATGGGGTCATGAATCGAGGACCCAGGGGACTGATGTCTGGTTCTGTGAGTGGTTCGTGGGCGTGAAGTGGGTGCAAATGTTCTGCTTGCTGATCTAGCCTGGTGTTGGTGGTATTCAGTATGGGTCTCCTGGGTTCTGAGTTTGAGATCGCCTTGCATGAGTGCTTTTGTGTCCCCCACGGATTCCTAGTGGAATCTGGCAGAATCCACATGGATTCTGGGTGATTCCGGTGGAATGGGTTTGGCAGGAGGACCAGCCAAAATACCGGATGTCAGTCCAGTGGAATGGGCACTGGAATGGCCCAGAATCTGGTATGGGCACCAGAATTTGCCGGAACAGAACGCAAAATGGAATGAAAAATGGAATCTGGTCACCTGTGTAATGATTTATTATATATTTATGGTATAATCAATGTATTAAGTAATTAATTAATTATTTTCTATTAATTACACAAATTGATGGATTCCGAACAGGCCAGAGAGTGCACGTTGAGAGACTCGCTACGCGCTCAGCGACCTAAACCACACACACAACTGCAGAGCGAGATCCTAACTAGGTCGAGCGACGCTCTACTAGCTTCAGAAATATGTAGTGTGCTGTACTCCATGGTGTTTGTTTTGTTTAGCTAGCTGACTTGTAGACAGCGCCTCATGGTTCGTTTAAAGTGGGTATGAGGGATTATTCAAATACACGTTTTATTGTAGTTTCAAGCCTCGTTTTATCACAGGGATGAACGGTTTTATTGATTTTATGGTTTTTATTTGAGAGGAACTCTCTAGGATGCTGCTAGCTCGAATTTCGAAGCCACTAGCTGCTCTGAAGCTTTGGGAACTGGTCTGAAACTAAGGCCGCACTGTGCGCTACCTTCTGAACAATCTGCTAGCCCACTGTGGACTCTGTTTCTGACTCTCTAGGCGCTCTCTTGGCCTCTAAGCACACTCTGGCTTCTAAATTCTTGGACCTTGTCCTCAAGAACTTTTCTCTTTATTTAACTAAGCCTTCTCTGGCTTCAAACAAACTCTATGAAGTCAAACTGATCCTTTATTTGTCTTCTTTCTTACTAGACACTGCGTCTTAGCTCGAAATAAAACAGGGAAGAGATTGCTTAAGGTAACTAGCTACAAAAGTACATCTTTTATACTACAGCTATGTGTGGTTCTGGTATGCGAATAAAATAGAGTAAAACATTCTTATCTCATGTAAATAATGCCTGCAGGCAATGGGTATAGGGTTGGGTATTCCAGGTGACCAGATAGCGGTCAAGGATTTGGAAATTCATCCCATTTTAGCGCGCTAGGATGCTCCTGACTTCTGCGTACCATGCGCATCATGCGTGCGTCTCGGCTAGCGGTGCCGCTTTATTCCGGATCTGTGGCCATCATTGATGCCGGTTCCTTCTTTCCTTTCTTGTCCTATTACCACTTTTGGTAGTCCCCCGGGTAGAGGGTAGAGCGTGCGTCTAACTAACGCGTCCGCATCCCGTGCATTTCTCAGTAAGTCACAAGATACGCTCACTAGTAGTCGACGCATTCGCGTCTAGCTTTCACTAGCTGTGTCTCGCGCTCCTAGTTGTAGTATTCTGTAGCTAGCTATTCAGCAATACATTGATTGTACTGAATTCACCGCGCACTATTTCCAAAGCATCCAGAAGTCTTTTAATTTATTCCCCATGGTGTGTTTATGCCTCGCTAGTCATTTATGACTTATGTGTTCTATATTTCACTGCCTGATAACTTTTAACTGTCTCCCGGCTTATCATACGGACTCAGCTAGCTCTGAACCGCGTCTGATTACCATTGTCACAGGTTATATGACAACTAGTAGTCACATAGCTAGGCCTTAGACTACTAACTTGGGTGCGTTATAGTCTCTCTGTCTCGGTTATATTCCATAGGTAAAAGATGATATATTGCGAAATTCACGCGTGGCCAGTTTGCGGCCCTATCAATGTGACATTGGCAAACCGGCAACCCATTGCCGCATGCTGGTGACGCAGCTCCAATGTTGCCACGTCACCACTTTCTTTCCTCCCACCACCATCCCCACCGTCCCTCCCTGTGGACCACCCACTGCTCCATGGCCACGACAAATGCACAGCCATGGCAACAATGATGACGACGACGATGACAACCAGCCCAGCATGCAATGATGACACTGTGCATATGCGAAACTGAGCCACAAGGGCGACATGATGCTGCAGCGTGTGAGGGAATATATGCCACAGGGAGTGTTGGATACAAAGGGGGGACCCAGGAGGCCCACATGGTACATCGTAAACAATGACCATGCAATGACCACTAACCCCAGTACTTTACCCTCCTCCACCTATTCCTGGTGGACTCCATGGACTCTGCATAAAATTGGTGGAGTCCATATGGACTCCGGATGGACTCCATATGGAATCAGAAAAAAACTGTACGACTCCACATAAAGTCTGGTGGAGTCTACATGGAGTCCACCTGGAGTCAGGTGGAATCCACATGGACCCCATATAAACTCCGGATGGACTCCATATGGAGTCCACAAATGACGCAACTTCAACTGGTGGACTTGGACAAAATTCAGAAAAAAAATATCACCAAAAAGTTTGCATTCAACAGTAATTGAACCCAGAGCTACCAATAAGCTATCAGAACAAACCATTTAACCACTACACCAGAGAACCTTGTCTAACCAAGCAAAAAAAGTGCCTTATATACCACCTTTTCTGTAATATATCTATCTATTTTGTGACATTAGTCACAAGATTCAGGGTCAAATGAGGTACCATCAGATTCAGAAATTTAAGGAGATCCTAGATACACATGCCTCAGGTTATGTCAGCATGATATATTGCTTTATTTGGCTGGTTCCACATACCGTGGGAACTTTTTGCCAAAAAAGGTAGTTGCTTCCAAAACCCTGAATATGCAAAAATCCTATTAATAGATGCTTCGGTTGGTGAGAAAAACACAAAATACTTGACCGAACGCGAGTCTTTTGAAATTTGCACCTGCCAAATATGGAATTTCTTGATTATAAATAGGTTCCACTGTGTCACTTTGATGTCACTTTATGTAATAGTATGTAATTTTCACATTGTTGCTAAAAATAACTGGTGTTTCCACAAAAGGAAATCACGAGACTCCTGTTGGACCACCTGGACTCCTGTTGGACTCCACCTGAACTCCTGGCACTCCTGTTCCACTATAAAACCAGTGGACTCCAGGGACTCCCTATGGACTCTCCGGAGTTTGTCAGGACTCCATCTGGACTCCTGGTGGAGTCCAGCATAAAATTTGGCAGGGCTGTCAGGCAAAAAAAAGCACACATGGACTCCACATGGACTACTCCACTCCGCCGGAGTCCATCCGGAGTCCACCAGGAATAGGTGAGGGAGGGTAAAGACCTCACTAACCCCCACCACCTCCCTCGCAGCAGACGAGGCAACCTTGCACTCTGATTCCTGATCAACCCCGATCAGTGACTCCAGTTATCCACAATGACAGTGAGGTGCCCTACAGTGAAGAAGGCAGTCCTGGTGATGAAGACGAGGACATGTATGGGGAGGAAGCCTCCCCGGCAGGTCCTTCTACCCGCGATAGCACCACTGCACCTCCGGAAACAGACGATGAGGTGATGCATCAACTTTCTGAGTCTCTCCAGATGGCATCATCCTGGTTTCACCGCTCCGGTGGTGAGGCCTTGGATAGTGCTGAGTCGGAGGTCTCTCGACCTCTCGCATCATCCATCATTGGGTTTATCTCAGTGGTGTACACATCTTCATGGTGGGAAGCCACTACACTCAACGTGGATGGTAATCGCACCATCCACAAGCTTGCTTCTATGGTTGTGGCCTCGGTCTCCCCTCATGAGGAGATGATTCATGCCTCCATGGCCTCCATCCTCCCTGGTGCTTCCAGGTCGGGTCCTATGGACACTGACATGGACACTGGGATGTTATCTGCGACCTCCGCCTCCATGACTAGGAAGCCAACTGGGAAGGCTAGGGCACCAGCGTTCACAGTGCCATCTGGTGCCCTTGCCCCCCATCAGCCTCACAAGAGGCCGGCAGATTCCTACTTGAGGCCTCCGCCTCCTCTTCCTCTGCAGCCAGCTGGTTGGAAGAGCAGTCATCTCAGCTATGCTGAGATGGCTGCCGCCAACCCATTGTCCCAGAGGGACCACGCCATGGGCTCTAGTGCCTTTGGTGGTGGCCCTCCTCGATATGCACCTGTGCCTCGGGTTCCTGCCATGCAGGCGGAACTCTCTGGCAACAAATGATTCCTTTCAAATCCGACGGGGCCGCTGCCTGCTAAGAAGCAGAAGGCTGCCCCATTATTCACCTCATCTGGACCTACTTGCAAACAGACTTCGAGATGCAGCCATGTCTGCCTCTCGGACATATGAGGGTATATCCCTCACTACCTCTGGTGTGGCCAATGAGGCCGACCTCAACATCATTTGTGGATTTGTCCATGCTATCACTCCCACTTCCAACACCCTTCATCTCCTCCTTATTCGGTAACCACTTCGTGCGACCATGGGAAACAACTTCAGCAACACCAACATCGTCCCCCACAGCTCCTCCTCATTGAGCACTCCTGAGCGCTACTTTACCAATTGACAGATAAACATTCAATGCCCCCAAGTCCAGTTCTGGTGGCGATCTGCCCAGCAGATCTCACGCATCAGAGAGATTGCCTGCTTTTGTGCCTAGGCGCACCCCTGCAGTTGACTCGTCATCTACTTCAGCGGCAGCAGCCTCTACCCCTGCATCTCCCTCTCCCCAGAGGCAGACGTACTCATCTACAGTCCCTCAGCATCAGCGGGACAGAACCCCAGTCAGCGAGCGTGAATGCACTCCTGTCTTTACCCCATCGGGCCTGCCACCTCAGCAGGATCCATCTCACTACCTGAGGGATGAGGATGTCATGCTCGACTATGAGCAGACTCCTCCTCCTTCTTCTCAATCAACAGCAGGTCTTGCCCTGGAGGGAGATCTCACATTTGCCATCAATGATTTGGCCTGGAGTGCGAGGGCGATCACCGCATGGATGAGGGGAATCCCTGATTCATCTGACAATGCCCCCACATGTCCTGCAACTGAACTCACTGCTGCGATTGCCTCTGTGGTGTCCACAGCTGAATCTACCGGATGGACCGATATCACCGTGTCTGTTGTCGGCGATGAAGCCCTTTCTCTGGGATACGTTCTCAGCAAAACCATCAAGGTCCCAGATGACACTGTCATGCAGCCCAACACCATCCCCTCCAGCGATGTGGAGTCCTCTGCCATGGAGACAGACACCACCACCCAGCCCCCCCCTCCTAGGTCGGATAAGGGGAAGGGCAGAGCACCCATGAGCAAGGTGGGACCAGCCTCGTTGCAGCCTTCAGCTGCACCGAGGCAGGCCCCTCCTGCTCCCCCGTCAGTCTCGCAAGAGGCTGGTGGATTCATACTTGAGGCCCCCGCCTCCTGTTCCCCCTTGACCTCAGAGTTGGAAAGCTGGTGTTCCTTGGAGTGTTGGTCCCCGTAAGCGCATGTTTGCTGAGCTTGCAGCGGCCAACCCATTGTCGCAACAAGATCCTGCTGCAGGCCCTAGTGCCCTCAGCAGGTATCCACCTCCACCTCGCGTGCCAGCCATGCAGGCCGCCTTCGATGAGAGGGTCTCTGCTGCCAAGAGGCAGAAGAGGCGCCCCTCCTTTACCACTGCTGGCCTCTCCTGCAAGCAGATTCTCCTCGCGTTCAGCAGCCCGTACACAAGGCTGCATGACACGAAACTCGTTGACCTGGTTCACAAGATTGACAAAGCCTTCCACGATGTGGGCAGCGCCAACCGGGTGTTGTCTGCATCGCACGCATATGATGGCATTTTCCTTGCCACCTCCGGTGTCTCCACCCAGGGTGATCTTGAGATTGCTTGTGGGTGGATCCACCGCATCCTTCCTGAATCTGACACTGTCAAGGTGTCAGTCAGCCTTCCAGCATCCACGTCATACAGTCAGGTTCTCGACTTACCTGCTTATTGCAATTTTGCCAGTAAGACCCTCACCACAGGTGCCGAAGTGAAGATGGCGATTCTTGCCTCTCCACTTTCCATCCATGCACCGTTCAAATCTGAGCCTCAGATTATGCGCAACTCCAAGAAGAGCACCACTTGTGTGGCGTTCATCAACATCTGGGACTCTCAGTCAGGAGCCTGCACGAAGGCCCTCATTGGAAAGACCTTCATGTTCTGTGGCAGGGCAGTGTGCATTCTGTCTGTGCATGCCAACTCTGGCATCTCTCTTTGCACTAGGTGCTGGAGGTGGGGCCACCCATCTAACATATGCAGGGCTCCTCAGCCCCGCTGCGCTCATTGCGCTGGGCCGCACGAGGAGGAGGTACATCATATTGCCTCCTCGTGCTGCAAGGGAAATCCCAAGGCAATTCCGCCAGTACCACCCACCCCGACTGGTATGGACTGCCCCCATGCCCCGCGTTGCCCTAACTGCAAGGGCGCGCATAAACCTTATGACAGGAAATGTCATTTCTGGAACAACCGGTACGATCATGAATGGATCGATGCCAAATATGCCCAGGTACGTGAATATTGGATTCAACATCATGCACTCCACTCACAGAATGTAGCTTAATGCAGGCACAAATGCTTGATGAGATACGGGTGTTGAGCTGGAATGTGGCGAGGGATAGGACATCCCTCGATGTAATTCTTAGTACATGCTTGAATATATATGATGTGCTATTCATCCAAGAGCCTCCCTGGAGGCATATAAGAACTGCCCCGTCTGCGAAGAGCAGAAAGAGTGAAGATGTAGTCGGCGCGCCCAACCACCCAGATTGGCTGGCTATGGTGCACCCCACCACTCCTGACGAGCGACCTCAGGTCATGACCTATGTTTCAACTAGGCTGGCCCGGTATCGCCCGGCTCAATGACGGGATATTATTGATCATCCCAACATCATGGTTCTCTCTCTCTCATCGGGTGAGAGTTCCTTCTACCTTCTGAATGTCTACTCAGACTCTGATCATGGGGCCATCAACTGGCTCAAGGATCACGATCGAGATCTTCCCAAGTGTCATTTGATGATGGGAGACTTTAATGCACACTCCCCAGAGTGGGACCCCAGTTCCTCTCGGAAAGGGTGTGCTCTCTCACTGCAGCAATCTGTGGCTATCCTTGGGCTCGAGCTTGCCACCTTTGGCAATCCTGGGCCCACACACATACCAAGAGATCACACCAAATGCAGCACAGTGATAGATCTGGCCTTTGTTCCCCCCGATCAGGTGGTGAATAGATGTACAGTCTGCTGCCTGGACATCCAGCTTAAGTCAGATCACATTCCAATTTATACTACACTGGACATCCTTCCCGCCCCTGACGGGGCAGTTCGGATGTCTCTTCCTACAGAGTCTGTTCAGGCCTTTGTTAACTCTATCACTTTGGGACTTGCAGCTATAGATCCAAGGACCCCGATGAACACCGAGGATCAGATTGAGACTGTGGCTCAAGAAGTGGCGCAGATTTTCTTGGATGCATGGGTTTCCCATGCCAAAGAGACCTCTATTAATAAGTGTTTGAAGCCCTGGTGGTCCCAGGAATGCTTTGACGCTCTCCTCAATTTTCGGAGGGATCGCTCTCCTGAGAATTGGAAATCTTTCCAGGTGATAGTTCAGGAAACGAAGCACGTCTTCTTCAATGATCGCATCACAGAGATTGCATCTGTTAACAAGCAGCTGTGGGACCTTATGAATTGGGTCCAACAATGGAAGCTACCCCCCAGCGAGGCCATCCAGTACCATGGAGAGCCCTGCAATGATCTACCTGCCCTGTGGGATGCCCTGCATGGCACGTACAATTCAGCATCAGACAGAACATACGATGCTGCTCTGTTGGAGTCTATCTCCACATTGCCCGTGTGGTAATGGGCTCCTTTCTCCCCACTGGAACTCATGGAGGCTCTCTCTGCATGTTCTGGTCTATCTTCTCCAGGTCCGGATCATGTCAATTGGTCCCACCTGAAGGGGATTGTACGTCGGGACCCTCACTCAGTTGAGGTCCTGATCTCGGTCGCCAATGCCTGCATGTGTGTGGGGTATTGGCCGTCTCCCTTCAAGGAGTCCATGTTAGTTATAATTCCCAAACCTGGCAAGCCCTCTTACTCTACCCCCAAGGCATTCAGGCCTATAGTGCTTCTGAACACTGTGGGTAAATTAATCGAGAAGATGATCTCGAACCGCATTCAGTTCGATGCTGTTGGACTGGATATATTTCATCCGAATCAGGTTGGAGGCATCAGAGGGCACTCCACTGAGGATGCGGGCCTGTTCCTAACTCACTATGTGAGGGCAGGATAGGCTAAGGGGTTGAGGACTAGCGTGGTCACCTTTGACCTCGCTCAGTTCTTCCCTTCTCTTAATCATGAGGTTCTCGTGATTATTCTCTGAAGGCTTGGCTTCCTATCGTTGGTGGTCAAGTTCTTTAGTTCGTACCTGGTGGAAAGGAAGATGCAGTATGCATGGAACTCCTTCCTGTCAGATCCTCTCCAGGCTGATGTGGGCGTGGGTCAGGGCTCTGCCTTGTCTCCGGTCCTGTCAGCTCTTTACTTGGTGCCCATAATGCGTCTCTTCTACAAGAGGTGCCGCGAGATTCATCTCGAGGTTGATCTCTTGTCATATGTGGATGATGGTATCCTAATTACTCAGGATGCTGGACTCGATCCCAATGTTGTTAAGCTCCGCAAGGCTTACAAGATTATATTTGAACTGTTCACTAAGTTCGCTCTCGCTCTGAAGCATGCGAAGTCAGAGATTTTTCACTTTGACAACACGGCTTCAGTTTATAATCCTGCCATTGATTTGGGTGAAGAGCCCTACACTGGAGGCAAATGGCTCAAGCCAAAGCCATTTTGGCGGTATCTTGGGTTTTACTTTGATCGCAAGCTCACTTTTAAGGAGCATGTTCAGTATTATTCCACCAAGGGTTTCACATCTGTTGTGGCGATGAAGATGCTTGGATCTTCTACCAGGGGGCTGATGCCATTGCAAAAGTGTCTCCTCTATCACACATGTGTTGTCCCCATAATTACTTATGGGTATCGCATGTGGTATTTCTGCAAGGCTCACGTCAAGGGCCTTATTGCTCAGCTCACGAATGCCCAGCGTAAGGCTGGTCTTTGGATCACAGGGTGCTTTCGCACCTCCTCCTCGCATGGAGTTGAGGCCCTCATGGGTCTCTTGCCCATGCATTTACTTTTGGATAGACTGAATTCCAGGGCGATTGCCCGGATATCTGTTTTGTCTGACACTCATCTGGTCCGGTCATTTATGGCTGGCCCTCTTCTCAAGACAGCTACTCTGCACAAGCTAGCTATCGAACACATGACCGAACAGCACCATTCCAAGGTGCGGGGTGGACTTATAGGGAACGCACTGTTCTACCCCTCTGGCTTGGAGCCTATGGAACCTTTTGCTCTGGAGGCCAGGCCTGGATATCGTCTCATGGATAGACATGCAAGCCGATTCACATGGATGGCTAAGCCGCATGTTAGCAGGGCTGAAGACCCTGATGCTGCGTGGAAAATTGTACTGGACAAACTCATCGAGAAATGCGATGATGAGCCAGGAACTACATATGCTGGTGTCGACGGCTCGGTCCCCCTGGGGCCCTGGCAGGCCGCCAACAGCATTGTTATTAAACAGCAGGGTGCACTGGTTTTAGCCAGATGCCACTCTTCCAGTCGGGCTATTAGCACAGACACTGAGCTCGATGCCATCTCGGTGGCTGTCTCTGCAATGGTAGCATTTGGAGACGTCACCAGGATAGTTATTTTCACAGATTTGATGCATGCTGCTCATTTATCCATGGATCCCTCCTCACATTCTCATCAGGGCTCCTCTCTGGTAGTTTGTCGGACACTTGAACGATGGTTCCAAGGTGGGGGTAACCATAAAGTCGTTTTTGCAGAGTCTCCTTCCGATATGGAGTGGGACATACATCAAGAGGCTCATGACCTCATTCTGGGATTTCCTGGGGTGCATGTCACCCCGGATACCCCTTTATCTACTGCTTGGCTCAAGGCTCGGGCTGATCAGGTTGCGTGGGAGGCTTGGGCGATGGAGGTCGATGAGGTCCCCCATATATTAGGCTCCAACTTTCTGGAGTTAGAGGATCTAAAGAGTAATCCTCTCCGCCCAACCCCCATTCGCGGAGGGCCGTGGCTTGAAGTGGGTGGCTGCAACTCTCAGTTGTTCGCCCGCATGTGCCATGTTATCACGAATCATGCTTCGATCAGCTCGTATTACGAGCGGTTCAAAATCGACGACCTGCTTGCTCTCGAGTGCATGTGTGGGAAATATCCACAGACTCGCGCGCATATCTTCAAGTGCCCTAAGCTCTTGATGCTACCTCACAGGGCCCCGCACCTGGTGTGGGGTCTTGAGAAATTCTTGTCGGACAATGTTATGGTGTTTGCCTTCAATCGGCCTCCAGCCAGAGTCGGATGAGGGACTCTGGATGGGGGGCAATCCTGGGTGCAGTTGGGGCCTTGGCCTAAGATCTAGTGCCCACAGGTGTTTCCAGATTGGTGCGATAAATCCCGCGAGGGCTGCAGCTGTGTTCGTTGCACAGCTTTGCTTGTGACTCTCTGAGTCTATGGCACGCATCTTCTGGAGGACCCGCCATGGTGTCACGACAATGTGGAGTTTGCCAACGAAGTGGGGAGAGCCGGGCAAGCTCTGACTTCATCTGGGTGACCCCCTTGTCTACCCTTTTAATCCATATCTACCTTATGCTCAGTAGCGTTAACAATGCCGCACGTCTGTACTTCTTGGGCTGCGAGGTCTGTCATTTGGGTTTCAGGCTGCTGTGCAGTCTCGCCCACGAGCACGCCGCATGCTCCCCTGCGAGCAACCAATTCCTTTCTTTTGCTTTGGGCCAATTCCTTTCTTTTGCTTTGGGTATTGTAGCGTACTCGCTTGTATTAGATAGGGTCCGGACTGCGATCATGCACTAGTATATAAATTGTTGATATAAATAAAAAAAAAAAAAAAAAAAAAAAAAAACTTCCAACACCCTTGACATGTGGGTTGGGCTCCCTACCTCAAAGTCTTATATCAAGGCTCTCGATCGAGGTCTTTGCTGTGCCCCCCCTATTCCTACTGGAATCCGATGGAATATAGGGCCATTCCAGTGGAATATCCTGCCAAATTTCTGAATTTTTTTTTGAAAAAGTGGCAAATTCCGAGATTCCACTGGAATGTTGACCGGAATGCAACAGGAGTGGAATAGCTGGAATGAAACAACCAGATATTCCACTGGAATGGAATAGAAATGCATTATGATTTGGTGATTTCTGATGTTTATATATAGAAATAGACATCAGTTCCTGTCTGTGGTATTGAAATAAAATTGGATAGTGTGCCAAGACTATTCCCAATTAGAAAATTCAATATTTAAATTAGGTGATTTTGGAAAGACTCAGGTTTGGTCAAGTTTTTTGCAGTTTTCTCATCAACGAGAGCAGCAAATCACATGATTTCTAAAGATACACATGTTTCAGAGCAGGTGCTATGATTACCTTTTTAGGCATAAAATTCCCATGGTCCACAAATTGCCTAAATATGGTAATATTGCCTGTCTGGGACACATAATATAGATATATTTAGAATCTCCTCAAAATGCTAAATCTGATGGCACCTTATTGACCCTGAATCACTCATATGTCAGTCATATAACATATGTATCTCAAATAGACAAATAAAGCATATAAAGGAGTCAATTTGCACATGTCACATAGGTGTGACATGTGACTCCTGTGCCTGAATTTTTGGTTTCAGACATCTGCCAGATTAGGGTAGACCCTGTAGTTTTTGCAACCTATTTTAGATGATTTCACCCTAAATTTCTATATTTAGATTTGGATTTTGCGGGGTGGTTTTTGGACAAAGGGCTTGGGATACAGGAGAGGTGTGATTTTTTTGACAAATTCAAAGGCCTGTGACATGTGACACCTAAATTAAACAAAATACAATGTATTCCCGTCTATTCCAGTGGATTTTGGTCCCATTCCAGTCCATTCTAGTTTCATTCCACTGGAATCCAGTCTATTCCACTGGATTCCAGTCTATTCCACTGGATTCCAGTCTATTCCACTGGATTCCAGTCTATTCCACTGGATTCCAGTCTATTCCACTGGATTCCAGTCTATTCCACTGGATTCCAGTCTATTCCACTGGATTCCAGTCTATTCCACTGGATTCCAGTCTATTCCACTGGATTCCAGTCTATTCCACTGGATTCCAGTCTATTCCACTGGATTCCAGTCTATTCCACTGGATTCCAGTCTATTCCACTGGATTCCAGTCTATTCCACTGGATTCCAGTCTATTCCACTGGATTCCAGTCTATTCCACTGGATTCCAGTCTATTCCACTGGATTCCAGTCTATTCCACTGGATTCCAGTCCCATTCCACCAGATTCCAGTCATTCCAACTGGAATAGGTGGGGCACAGCAAAGTACTGCTCTCGATCTACCGGCCTTTAGTGACTATGTCACCAGGGTCCCTACCACTGGTGATGAGGTAAAGATGGCGATGCTCGCCTCCCCTCTTGCCACCAATATCATGCTCATGGGTCCCCCTCACATCATTCGCAATTCGAAGGTGAGCACCACCGCTCATGCCTTCTTTGAGATCTACGACTAGCAATCGGGTCAATTTTGATTCGCCCAGCTACAGCTAGCGTCGGTGTCCCCTTCTGCACTTGGTGCTGGAAGTGGGGTCATCCGAAGACTTCCTGCAGGGTGCCCCAGCCAAGGTGTGCTCGCTGCGCTGGGCCGCATGAGGCAGAGGTGCATCACATTGCTGCCCATGCAGAAGCGCCTCCTTTATCGCACATGTGTGATTCTTATATTTACATATGGGTATCGCATGTGGTTTTTCAGGGGTGCCCAGAATAAGGGCCTCATCAAACAACTTATGCAGGTTCAGCGTAAGGCTGCTCTATGGATTATGGGTGCATTCTGTACTTCGCCTTCAGGAGGGGTGGAGGCCCTTGCAGGCCTCCTACCCCTCCCTATACTTCTCAAAAGATTGCGCGATCATTCTATGATACACGTCGTGACTCTTTTGGACACTCATCCCAGTCACTGATGGTGTGTCGCATACTTGAACCTTGGTTTAGGCGCTCGCCAGACCACAAGGTTACTTTCATCAAGTCTCCTCCTGATATGGAATGGGACATTCAGAACAAAGCACATGATCTCATTGCTGGTATGCGCAGCGCTGCTGTCGTCCCTACCACCAAACTTTCTCTCCAGTATGTCTGCAACTTCATGGACAAATTGGCTCATGTGGATTGAAAACAACAAATTTCTGATAGGCCCTATCTACTTGGCTCCAATTTCATGGAGCTGCAAGGATTAAACGGGGACCCTGTACAGCCTACTCCAATCGCGGGGGGCCTTGGCTTGAATCTGGCAATCAGAGCTCTGTGCTCTTTGCCTGCATGTGTTATTTAATTATGAATCATGCTCTGATCAGCTTGTACTATGAGCGGTTTAAAATCGATGACCCTAGGGCCCTCGGTTGCGAGTGTGGGGTTTATCCTCAGACCTGCGATCATATATTCAAGTGCAAGAAATAGCCTTGGACTTGCCAGAAGCCGAAACTTGTTTCGGAGCTGGTGACTTATTTGTTGGAGCACCCTACAGCGTTCTCCTTCTCCCAGCACCCTGCTGGAGTCAGATGAGGGACTCTGGGAGGGGAGCGATCCTGATCGCAGAGTGGGCTGCAGTCAAATCTACTCGACTACCCATAATGTGTTTCTGTTTGGCGGCAGCAAAGTTCTGCAAGTGCCTAGGGCCCTGGTCATCCCAGGGCTGGTGGTGTCGACTCTCTGAGCCAGTGTCATGCGCCGTCGATGGAGGACCCAGTTCAGTGGATGGTGGTGGGGGCTTCAGCTCCTGCTTAGCTATTACAACGTAAATTTTACTGTTGAACCAGGGAGGGTCTGGCAGGCTCTCTTTGCTTTCGGGTGACGACCCCCCTTCCCATCCCAATACTCTTATCTGCCATTTGTGCGGTAGCGTTAACAATGCTGCAATGACAGACAATCTGTAGCTGCGAGGCTACCTATCTGGGTTTCAGGCAGCTGTGCCATCTTACCCATGCCATGCTCGCGTGCATCGCATGCTCGCCATCGAGCTCAACTCTAATTTTTTACAAGCATAGTATACCATCTCCATTTGTATTAGATAGGGACCGGACTGCTTTCGTGCACCAGTATAAAATTGATGATATAAATAAAAATAATAAAAAATGTCTTCCTTCTACCAGATAAGAACTGAAAAACTTGACCACCAAAGGCAGAAAGCCGAGCTTCTGGAGAATGATCATAAGAACATCATGATTAAGGGACAGAAAGAACTGAGCAAGATCAAAGGCAAGGATGCTAGTCCTCAACCCCTTCGCCCACCCAGCCCTCACCATGTGTGTCAAAAACAGCCCCGCATCCTCAGTGGAGCACCCCCTGATGCCCCCCACCTGATTCAGATGAAATATATCCTGTCTGACTGCATCGAACTGAATGCAGTTTGAGATCATTTTCTTGAGTTTCCCCATGGTGTTCAGAAGCACTATAGGCCTGAACGCCTTGGGGGTAGAATACGAAGGCTTGCCAGGTTTGGGGATAATAACTGACATAGATTCCTTGAAGGGAGATGGCCAGTAACCCACATGCATGCAGGCATTAGCAATCGAGATAAGGACCTCCACTGAGTGAGGGTCCCGACATACAATCTTCTTCAGGTGGGGCCAATTGACATGATCCGGACCGAGGTCTTTACACTCCCCCACCTGTTCCATGTGGACTCCATGGACTCCACGGAATCCATGGACAATCCGTGGACTTTTTACAATTTTTTTCCAGATTTGTTTTTGGTGAAAACACCTGCCAAATTGCAAATTTTAGTCCACACAAAGTCCATGAAAAGTCCGCACAAAGTCCACACAATGGCCATTTTGGGTGTGGACTCCATGGAATATCCGTGGACAATGCCACGGATTTTGTGGACTTGCCCTTACTATTTTAATAATGATAGTAAAAAAAAAAGAAAATGCCCTCAACAAGAATTGAACCATTGACTAACAGATCATTACAATAGCCACGCTGTAGCCACCTGAACCAAGTCGGCATTTCTACATGAGAAATTTCAGTTGTACATATACCGAGCGCCGTCGGCAAACCGGCGACCGGTTACCGAACGATGGTGACGCGGCTGCAACGTTGCCACGTCACCACCTTTGTTCACTCCCACCACCACCGTTCACCATCCCCCTCAGCACGGACCACCCGCTGATACCGCACAACTGCGACGACCACGACCACGACCACGACGGCCACGACCACGACCACGACGGCCACGACCACGACCACGATAGCGACAACCGCGACGACGGCAGTCACCACCGGCATACCACGCAACGTCGATGACAGCGGGGCCCCAACCAGCAGGACGGCGCAACGACGCGGCGCGTGAGGGAAAACACGCCGCGGGGGGTGTTGGAAACGAAGGGGGGACCCAGGAAGTGGGAGGCCCACAAGGTACGTCATAAACGACGCCCCCGCGACCACGGCTAACCCACTCCGTCCCTGCAGACGCGATGTGCCCCCATCAGCCACCGAAACGACGCCCGTGGCAGCGTCCCACGCAACTGACCACCACAACCATACCCATCACGCGTCCGCCATGACGGGCACACGACGGCAATGACAGCGGGAGCACAAGTCGTGCTCCCGTTTCGTTCTGACGTCCGGTGTGCGGTGAGAACAACACCGAGCCACGACGAGCCCCGGAACGCACGCCGACGAGCCACAATGGCTCGTCGTTGCCACCCCAGGCGACGACATGACAAGGCGACGACACGACACACTGCAGCACGCAACAACGAGGGCGCGGACGCGCGAAACCAGACGACGCAACGATGCGGCGTGTGAGGGACACACGCCGCCGGGGGTGTTGGATATGCAGGGGGGACCCAGGAATGGGAGGCCCGCAAGGTACGTCGTAAACGATGACATGCAATGATGGCTAACCCCCCACTCCATCCCCCGCAGATAGATGTGCCCGCCGGGCACTGAAACGATGCCGACGGCAGCGTCACACGCGACCAACCACCCCAACCACACCCGCCACGTGACCGCCATTCCTGGCACGCAACGGCAACGGCAGTGGGAGCACGACATCATGCTCCCATGTCGTTCTGGTGTCGGGTGAGCGGCCACAACGACCGAGGCAGCGACGAGGCGACAGCGACCCGACCACGGACCCGACTGCGACACGACTACCACAATACAACGACCGCGACACAATGACCAACCCGACCACGGACCCAAGCACGAAGCGACGACCACCCCGACGACGAGACCACCAACCTGACCACTACCCGATGACGGACGCGACCACAACGCGACCACTGACCTGACGACGAGACGACCGCCGACCCAACCCACCAGGAGACCGACCCGACCACCGACCTGACCATCACCTGACCCGACCACTGAGGCGATGACAACGCGACCACCAAGGCGACCACCACGCCGACCACAGACGCGATGATGATGACGCGACGGCGATGACCACGGACCCGACCACGACACCACAACCATCCCAACGACGAGACCACCAACCTGATGACGACCCGACGATGGACCCAACCACAACGCGACCACCGACGTGACCACCGACGTGACCACAACGCAACCACCTACCCGACGCCGACGCGACAACAAGGCGACCGCTGACCCGACATGACAGGAGACCCAAGTGGTGACCGACACGACGACAGACCCGACCACGCCGCCATGCCTGACACAACAACCAACCTGACCTGATGACCGAACCGACCACGGAGGTGACAACAATGCGACCATACCTCAGTAGTGTACTGCATGTATTTTAATAGTTTTTTTAATATCATCAATTTATTAGATTGTACATTTGGTTATAACCCTGAGTCCACAAAAGTCCATGGACTCTCCATGGACTTTCCTTGGACTTTCTGTGGACTTCGGTATTTGCAACTTAACGTAACTCTAAGTTGACTCTAAGTCCAAAGTCCACAGAAAGTCCACAGAAGTCCACAGAACACAATATTTACTGCTAATTTCATGCTGTGGACTGAGCATGGACTTTGTGTGGACTTTGTGTGGACTTTGTGTGGACTGTCCATGGACATCCGTGGACTAATTTTTTCCAAAAGTAAGAAAAACACCATTAAGTTAAAAGTCCACAGATTGTCCATGGATTCCATGGAGTCCGTGGAGTCCATGCGGACAGGTGGGGGACTGTAAAGTACATTCCGGACCTGGAGAAAAAAGACCGGAACACGCAGAAAGAGCTTCTGTGAGTTCCAGCGGGAAGAAAAAAGCCCATTCCTGAACAGGAAGTTGAGGAATAGACTCCAAGAGAGCGGCATCATATGTTTTATCTGATGCTGAATTGTACGTGCCATGTAGGGCATCCCACAGGGCAGGCAGATCATTGCAGGGCTCTCCATGATACTGGATAGCCTCGCTGGGAGGGAGCTTTCGCTGTTGGACCCAGTTCATTAAGTCCCACGATTGCTTGTTAGTGCCCATGATCTCTCTGATGTGATCATCAAAGAAAACACATTTTGTATTCTGGACTATCACCTGGAAAGATTTCCAATTCTCAGAGGAGCGATCCCTCTGAAACTTGAGCAGAGCATCTGAGCACTCCTGGGACCACCAGGGCTTCGAACACTTAGTGATCGAGGTCTCTTTAGCATGGGACATCCATGCTTCTGAGAAAATCTGCACCACCTCTAGGGCTGCAGTTTCAATCTGATCCTCCATGTTCATTGGGGCCATTGGGTCTATAGCTGCAAGTCCCAAAGTGAGAGATTTAACGAAAGTCTCAACAGACTCTGTAGGATGTCCAGTGTAGTATAAATTGGAAAGTGATCTGACTTAAGCTGGATGTCCAGGCAGCGGACAGTAGATTCATTCACCACCTGATTGGGGGGAACAAATGCCAGATCAATCACTGTGCTTCATTTGGCGTGATCTCTCAGAATGTGTGTAGGCCCAGGGTTGCCAAATGCGGCAAGCTCAAGCCCAAGGATAGCTGCAGATTGCTGCAGCGATAAGGCACAACCCTCCTGAGCAGAACCAGGGTCCCAATCAGGAGAATGTGCATTAAAATCTCCCATCATCAGATGACAGCAGAGGAGATCTCGATTGTGATCCTGGAGCCAGTTGATAGCCCCATGATCAGAATCTGAATACATGTTCAGAAGGTAGAAGGAACTCTCACCTGATGAGAGAGAGAGAACCATGATGTCAGGATGATAAATAATATCCCTTTATTGAGCCAGGCGGTACCAGGCCAGCCTAGTCGAAACATAGGTCATGACCCAAGGTCGCTCATCAGGAGTATTAGGGTGCACCATAGCCAGCCAATCTGGGTGGTTGGGTGCGCCAACTACATCTTCGCCCTTTCTGCTCTTCGCAGATAGAGCGGTGTTGCAGGCAGGCCTGGCATTCACGCTGGGCTTAATTCTCAACTTTCTCTTGGTTATCTTTGCAAGGATGAAGACAAGTTGTCATGACCTCCTCTCTTATGTTGATGATGGTACACTCATTGTGCAATGCCATCTCTGCTGCTGTTGCATTTGGAGATGTCACCCGTGTTGTCATATTCACTAATGTGATGCATGCTGCACCCTTATCAGTGGACCCTTCCCCACATTCAAATCAGGCCTTGTCCCTAATCATCTGTCAGACACTTGAGTGATGGTTCCATGGTGGTGGTAACCGTAAGGTCATTTTTGCAGAGTATCCCTCCAATATAGAGTGGGGCATTCATCAAGAGGCTCATGACCTCACTTTGGGGCTTCCAGAGGTGCGCACCACCCCAGATACTCCTATGTCAGTCGCCTGGCTTAAAGCTAAGGTGGACCAAGTCACTAGGGCTGGCTGGAAGACTTCAGTCAATGAGCAGCCCCATTTACTTGGCTTTAATTTCTTGGAGCTTGAGGATCTAAAGGGTAATCCTCTCCATCTGACCCCCATTTGCAGCGGGCCGTGGCTTGAAGTGGGCAGCTGCAACTCTCAGTTGTTCACGTGCATGTGCCACACTATTATGAATTATGCTCCGATTAGCTCATATTATGAGCGGTTCAAAATTGACGACCCATTGGTTCTCGGGTGTATGTGCGGAGTTTATCCTCAAATGCGCACTCACTTATTCGGGTGCCCAAAGTTCCCGATTCTGCCTCACAGGGTGCCACACCTAGTGTGGGGCCTTGTGAAATTCCTGGAAGACAACGTAGGTGCATTTGTTTTCAACTGGCCTCCAGCCAGAGTCGGATGAGGAACTCTGGATGGGGGGCAATCCTGGGTTCGAGCAGGGCCATGGTCAAAGCATCTGGCTGCCCGCAGTGAGTTTCCATGATGGACTGTTTTGGACCTGCAAGGGTGAGGGGTGCAGTCATTCTGTACTTCCCTTGGTGGCCTTTATGGGTGTCTTGGGGCACGATATCCTGTGGAGGACCCAACCTGGTCAACAGCGATGGGGGCTTCGGCCTCTGTTTAGCTATGATCATGTAGATTTTACCGGTGAATCAGGGAGGGCCTGGCAGGCTCTTCTTGGATTTGGGTGACCCCCCTGTCCCCCCAATATTCCTTATTTGCTATTCATTTGAATGCCGCAATGTTGGACCATCTGGGCTGCAAGGTCCGTTATTTGGGCTTCATGTTAAAGGTGGCAAGCACAGGAACGTGTGATGCAGCTGTGTGCCTAATATGAGCAACTCGGAGTGAGGGACACAGGAGCTACAGTGAGCTGAAGTCCAGAGTGAGTAACTAGTTGTATGGGGCAAAATACTAACTACTTGCCTGAAGTCCAGAGTGAGTAACTAAGGGCTTCTGGCAAATGTCAAAAGACTTGATATACAAAATAGAAAGGATCTAGAAATGATCTGGAGATCATCTAGAAATGATCTGGAGATCATCTAGAAATGATCTGGAGATCATCTAGAAATGATCTGGAGATCATCTAGAAATGATCTGGAGATCATCTAGAAATGATCTGGAGATCATCTAGAGATGATCTAGAACATGATAAGAATCTAATCTACAAATGCACAACAAGTGAAAAGGAGGAAGTGCAGATAAGAGATAAGATAAGAGATAAGATAAGAGATAAGATAAGAGATAAGATAAGAGATAAGATAAGAGATAAGATAAGAGATAAGATAAGAGATAAGATAAGAGATAAGATAAGAGATAAGATAAGAGATAAGATAAGATAAGATAAGATAAGATAACTTGGAGATATGTGCAGGCAGTTTTAACACTTCAGGCTGCTGCGCAGTCTCGCCCACGTCGCGCTTGTACATGCCACATGCTTCCCTGTGAGCACTCATCTTTCTTCTGCTTATGTAGTGCAGCATACATTTGTATTAGTTAGACACTCGGCCTGCTTTCGTGCACCGGTTTTATAAATTGTTAATTTAAAATAAAATAAAATGAGGGTCATGCATTTAAGTGGTGGTCTGGACATGAATGACCATACCAGATAAGTGTGAAAGAGTGGCAACATGCACTGTAGAGTGATCGTGCAAACTTTTGAGAAGTATAGGGATGGGTAGGAGGCTCACAAGGGCCTCCACCCCTCCCAAAGGTGAAGTACAAAATGCACCCATAATCCAGAGAGCGGCCTTACACTGAACTTGCACAAGCTGTTTGATAAGGCTCTTGTTACAGGTGCCCTTGAAGAACCACATGTGATACCCATATGTGAATATGGGAACCACACACGTGCGATAGCAGAGACACTTCTGCATAGGCAGAAGTCCCCAAGTAGATGACCCAAGCATCCTCATTGACACAACTAATGTGAATCCCTTGGTGGCATAATAACGCACATGCTCATTAAAAGTGAGCTTGCGATCAAAGTAGAAACCCAAGTATCACCAGAATGGCTTGGGCTAGAGATAGTTGGCATAATCTCCAGTGTAAGGTGCATACCCGAGATCAATGCTGGGATTGTAATAAGTGTGAGACCTATCAAAATAATAGATCTCAGACTTATTGTGCTCAAGTGCCAAGGAAAATGCCTTGAACAGTTCGAAGATAACTGCATATGCCTTTTTAAGCATTGCAATATTATGATCCAGCCACACATCTTGCACAATGAGTGTGCCATCATTAACATAAGAGAGAAGGTCAACTCTCAACCCAAGGTTGAGGCACCACTTCTCAAATAGGCACATGATAGGTGCCAAATAAATAGCCAGCAAGACAAGAGACAAGGCCAATCCCTGGCCCACCCCCACATCTGCCTGTAAAGGATCTGACAAAAAGGAGTTCCATGCATAGCACGTCTTCCTCTCCACCAGATAAAAAGTGAAAAACTTGACCACCAGTGGAGGGAAGCCAAGTCGAAGAATAATCACGAGCACATCATGATTAAGTGAAGGGACCATGCTAGTCTTTAAACCCTTAGCCCACCTCGCATGCACAATGTGTGTGAGGAAGAGCCCAGCATCCTCAGTAGAGCATTAGCAGTAAATATGCTTAGTGTGGGGTGTGTGTGAACTACTAGTCTATTAAGTAGTCATGTTTAATAGACCTTGTAATGTCTACTAAAGGAATACTAGCTGTGATCTCAGACCCACCGAGTTTCTACTTAGTGTTGCAGTCTCTAGAGATCGCCAGAAGCATCTTGTGTCACTATCAGCACCAATTCATTCTGGACATGCTTGAGCACTACAGTATGACTGATTCACACCCTGTTTTCACTCCTATTGCACCTGGCACAGTCTTGTCCAAAGACATGGGTCCTCAGAATGCTGCAGAAGATATCACACCGGTGGTTCCAACATTAAAAGCTCCTTTTGATGTGTATCAAGTACGTTATCAAGGATTTTAAGTGTAGGAAATTCTACAATCTTATTTCGTATTTAAAATGTCGGATAACGTACAAGAAATTATTCTATTTTAAATACTCAACACCATGTAGGGATATCTTAGATTTAAAATCTTTGATTACATTGAAAGGTGCTTTATACGAAGTCAAGTATTTTAAGACTAGGATAACAATCGGGAATATCTTAAATTTTAAGTATTAAAAATTCCGATACGTTGCTTTATATAATGAATATGTGACAACGTCTTAGAAGTCTTTATACTTCAAATATTAAGTAACATTTAAAAAAATCTTACACGGTATCCAGCATTTAAAGTATAAAAAAATCCTCGATTAATTGCCCACTCATCGCCCACTCATTACCTGCCTAGCGCCCGTTATGCGTGCGACGGCTCGCCGTCCCGCCAAAATTAGTGGGTGGATTCAAGTTTCTTAGTTAGTAAGCTGCATCTCCTGAATAAGTACGAGGGAAACTTGCTCACTTGGTCTGTAGGATTAAATATTAAATTATCAAGGATTCTCAAGGCTGGGTTGTGCATGTTTGCTTTTTCACCGGGCATGCATTATGTGCCCAGAAAGTCGGCGACAAGTGGGCAATGAGTGGGCAATGAGTGGGCGATTAATCGAGGATTTTTTTCTACTTGAAATCTTGAATAACATCTTTGATAATTTTAAATGTTCTTTTATATTTTAAATATGTGTAAATTTTAGATTGTGCTCAATATTTAAAATGGTAACCACGCTATTGGATTTATTTTTATTTTAAGTACTAAAAGTATTTCTTACTAAATTAAATTTTTAAATATGGTGGAACATTTTAAATAAATTTCGAGTTAAAATATTTGTTACCGTGGAAAGGAGCTTTATATCTTATTCAAGATTTAAAATACGAGAATCTTTAAGACTTAATAAAAGATTTTAAATGCTGAAATATTCAATATGGTAACTAATACTTAAAATCTTTGACAACGTACTTGATACACGTCAAAAGGAGCTTTTAATGTTGGAACCGCCGGTGTGTATGCACAATACTCCTTACCTCAGTGCTATTGGGTCTTTGCAGTATTTGGCTACTATGACTCACCCTGATATTGTGCATGCTGTGTCCTATTTGGCAGGCTTCAACTGCAATTCTGATCCCAGCCATTAAGCTGCTGTCAAGCATTTGTTCCACTATCTCAAGGGCACCTTAGAGTACAAGTTGCAGTATTTACTGGGGCACAAAAGCAGTCTGGTCTCTAACCAATACAAATGAAGATGGTATACTATGCCCATAAAAGAAAGAAATTGAGCTCCCCAGAGAGCATGCGAGACGGCACAGTTTTTTTTTTTTTTTTTTTTTTCCTTAAATCAACAATTTGTATTCTGAAGCATGATCGCAGCTCAGACCCTAACTAATACAAATGAGTATGCTACAATACCCAAAGCAAAAGAATGGAATTGGTTGCTTGCAGGGGAGCATGCAGCATGCACGAGCGCGATGTGGGCGAGACTGCGCAGCATCCTGAAACCCAAATAATGGACCTCGCAGCCCAGGAAATATGGTCCCACAGTGTTGTTAATGCTACTGCTGAACTGGTAAGTATGGATTAAAACAGTACTTTACCCTCCTCCACCTATTCCTGGTGGACTCCATGGACTCCGCATAAAATTGGTGGAGTCCAGATGGACTCCAGATGGACTCCATATAAAATCCAAAAAAAATAGTACAACTCCACTTAGTCCATGTGGAGTCCATGTGGAGTCCATGTGGAGTCCTTCTAGACTTTGTTGGACTCCACATGGACTTAGCTGGACTCCACATGGACTCCATATGGAGTCTACAAAATTTATAAAAGGACTTGTGTATATAAATTTAAGTTGACCTTTCAAATTGTTAGTAATAAAAATACATTAAATGATATCATGTATATTGACTTTCAGATATTTGTACACTACTATACACTTCTTCTGTTTTAATTTCTATACACTACTGTACACTTCTTTTGTTTAAATTCCATCAAGTATTTATACACTACTATACACTTCTTCCATTTTAATTCCATTAGTTGTCATCATCCCAATGTCTCACTACACCATTTTCTTCTTCTTCATCCTCTTCTTCATTACCAATTTCTTGAATCTGCACAGGTTTTTTCTTTTGTTCTTGTTTGCGAATGACTTGCTGAGTATGATATACAAGCATAGCATGCAAAAACCAATCAAAGTTTCCTGATGTCATCCTTTTGAGGATAGATTCAAATCCTCCTAGCCATGCATTTAACTGCTCGCATGCTTGAGTATTGAATGCTCTTTGCAAATATAGTTTTCCATTTTTGTCTTTTGCTACTTTGACAAGATTTGGAGCTGAGCCATTCAAAGGAGCAGGATTACACCATTTACGGCATAGGTAGTCTGTTGTTCGATGATTGATATAATGATATGAATCAACAATGAAGCGACTAGTTTTCTGCCAAGTATCCCAGCTTTTATTTGCAATGCTTGTGCGAAGAACTTTACAAGCTTTGTCAATGCAAATATAATTTGGGCGAGAGTCTGCTGTAGGATATACAGAACCCAAGAAATTCAGAATCTTGGTAGGTGATTCAGATTTATCAAACTTTGTCCATGCGATTACTACACCACATGGTGCGCAGATTGTTTCAACACAGTAAAACCTTGAAGGACCAAAGTAATGAGTTCTTGGAGTTTCGTCTTCCTCATCATCATTATCATGAGGTCGTGCAGGTCTTGGAACATTAGGTTGCCATGGTAGATTCTCAGTAGGTCGTTGTAGCATTCTTCTAACACCTGCCATACTTGACCGACTATGTTCAAGTTTATATTTTCTCCATTGGCTTTGGTGTTGACGACATGCCTGAGTGCCATCAACTTTAGTATTTTGGCAAGTACCAACACGACAGTTATTCCCAAAGAGGATTTCATGTTCATTGCAGAATGCTCCTCCTCTCGCATTTTTCAAATCAGCAGTACATTTTTCATAAGCACAATGCTAGAAAATAATTAGCAACAGTTTATCCAAAAAGAAATAATTATTTACCACTGGACCCATTACAATTCCATCTAACACAACCATTTTGACAGGTGCATAATCCACGTCCATTGCATTTGGATCAGCATGAGCAACGTTGGCTCTCCTTTGTGCTTGTCGTCTTGCTTCTGCAGTCTCTCGTGCAGATTGAGCTGCAAATTCACCAACTAGTACAGGTACATTGCTATTTTCATCTGCTCCCATTACTGCTGCAGGATCACTATTCACAATAGAATCAGCATTCGCTTTATATGGCTGACTGCATTGAGAACAGGCATGGTCTTTTGCATCTTCCAGTATTCCAGTATTCCCCAGTATAGAATATGCTTCCTTTGTGACTTCATTGATGTTAAGATTTTCTCTTAACTCTAAATTGGTCTTTCTTGTACTTGCAACCATTCGAACAGATTCTTGAATAAATGTCTGCCAAATCTGCCGTCTTGTAATTTGGAAATCTGAGCTGTTGACAGAAGTACTATCATTCCAAAACTGTGTATATGCTGCAGCAGATGCATGGAAATCGTACATTCCACTGAGAACTGTATGTGAAAATTTGCGATCAACCCATGTTGATTGTCCAACTTTGAGGTATCGTGCAGAATTCAGATAACATTTGTTCCACAGTCCATGCCCATCTTTAAATCTTTCATGATCAGCATGATAAGTTGTATCACAAGTATTGCATTTCCCTGTTAAAACAGGAACATCTTGATAAACAGTATTGTCTTTGATCAGAGTAACCAATGGAATGTCTGTAGTTTTTGTTGCTTGCAAGAGAGCTCGAGGATCACACTGTGCATTCATGCAGAACATGCTATCAGGGCAAAGTGTTTGAACTGCCTGAATTGCATCATAAGATACTGGTAACAATTTTGTTTTAAAATTGTTCTCATCATCATATGGCGTAAGATTCAGCAACTTGGCAAAAGCATCAAGTTTAGTTGACAGTTTT
This sequence comes from Flammula alnicola, assembly GCA_015499995.1. NCBI lineage: Eukaryota > Fungi > Basidiomycota > Agaricomycetes > Agaricales > Strophariaceae > Flammula > Flammula alnicola. Next base: position 359,759 of record JADNRV010000028.1, read on the forward strand.
GTGACTTGATGATACCGAGTTGGAGGAAATTCTCTTTCAAGAAAAAGAGCTTGTACATCACGTTTCATTTTATGCATTATTGCACGTGAGAAAGCTCTAATCCATCCAGTTGCCAAGGTACGATTTTCACCATCAAACTCTGGAATTTGTTGCCGAGCATGTAGATTCAATAGCTCTGTGTTTTCTGTCATTGAAAACAACACAAGTAGCACAGTAGCCAAAGATACTTCAGAACTGAATGTATTTTCCACAAAAGCACTAAAGACTTTGAATGGTATATCAGGAAATGCTTGGGTTTGTGGAACTGCAGCAGCAAGTGGAAGAAAAATCGCAAAGACCAGCAGTTTCATATACAGTGGCAATGTAGCAGACACAGGTAGCACAGCACTCATAAGACAAAGCAGGGACCAGAGCAAGCTAAGACCAAGATATTCAAGAAGCGATACAAGTCCAAGACAAATCAAAAGCAAACTACAAGTACATAAAAAGAAAATTAGCATATTTCAAATCAATCAAAGCAAAAAAAACCAAGTAACACAAAAGAAATTCAGCTATACCTACCTCCTCCGTTGAGGCTGCTTTCCTTTGCCTGTACCTTCGTCTTCCGAAGACGAGTGCTTCTTCTTCTTCTTCTTGACCTTCAACTTTCCCCCATTGTCCACTAATTCCTTCAAGTCGGAAAACACGTAATCTTTCTTGTAAACGCCCCAGACCTTCACATCTTCTTCTTTGGTACTGGTCTCACTCTCCAACCAATCCACCATGTCGGGATACTTGGTCTGAACAGCAGAGAAGTTCTTCGTATAGTTTGCATGCCAAGCTGATTTGCCGATGAAAACTTCGATGATAAGGTTTTCATTGAAGCGAGGAAGATCTTCCGCCCACTTGCCATTCTCAACAAGGCTTTTACCGAGTTTGATAGCCTTGTTACACTCCACGTATTTCGACCAAGCAAAACGCAAGCCACTCTTCTTGCGATCAGTGAAGTATTCAGAAATAGCCAGCTCTTCCATTAGTCGAGCCTGATAAGTTGCAGGTTCTGCTTCCTGCGTAGACTTGGAAGAGCCTTCTTGGAATATAGGCATGTTGGCAGGATGACGAGATGGAAGACGAGAATGTGATGGAAGACGAGAACCAGAAGCAGAACCAGAACCAGAGCGAGATCCGAAACTAGACCCAAGACGACCAGCAAATCCAGGCAAAAATAACGGATTTTGTTCATAGTTAGACTAGATACAAAAAAACTAAAGTTAGAGAGAAAAGATTAAATGAATTATATAACTTACACCCAAGACATGGACAATGTATTTGTCTTGATCATTCTTCGTCCACTGAATATAATCCTCGTCCATAGGTTCACGCTTGCTGATAGCCTCGTAACGGCCTTTGATACTCCAGTTGTCATCCTCAAGCATAAAAAAGCGATAGGAGTTGTCTAATTTAAAACTTATTAATATCAAAAAAAAAAAAAAAAGTAAATTACACACCACGAACAGGAGAATAGTCTCGCGTAGCACGTTCCACCACAGTTTGGAATGTTGGAAAGTTGTAGATATCGCGGACCGAAACCGTAAATGACGGATTGGTATTCGCAATGCTGATGTTGGCAGGGTTATCTTGTGAAAGGTAGACAAAGATTCTACCAGATTCGGCAGTGTGCACCGGTACGTCCATGTCTCGCCAGACTTCCGAGGCATCAGCCATGTTAAAGTTATTACCCATTGCGCGACCTCGAAAAACTCCACCAGTCGACCGCGATGAACCATGGGCAGGGATTTTCTCCTTCGGAGGACTAGCCATCTTAATATCTATTACATTTACATTAAAAAGTTTAACAGATAATAAATAAAAATAAAATATACCATCATCCTGTGCGGAATGACGTTGACGGGAAACAGTCAGAGAACGGCTCGAACGACGACCACGAGAAGGGGTGGTGATAACTTGAACCCGGTGCTGCTCAGCGCCGGGTTCTCGTCGACCCTTCGTGGTGTCATGCCTGCGTTTGGCGGGCCTCCCACGATCCTCGTCAGTGTTATCGGGATGACCCACATCCATGAAGGGGTCGCGCGCCACTCCACGGCCAGCTGAGCGGCTGGTCTTGCCTTTCTCGTGGTGTGGGTGGTGTTCCTCACCCGAACGGCGCTTCCCACGAGTTGCGGCTGTGGTGCGGTCATCACTACCACTGTCGTCGTTACCGTGGTCGTCGTCGCTACCGCGGTCGACGTTGCCGCGGTCGTCGTCGTTACCGCTGTCATCGTCCTCCTTTGCGACACCAGGGCGCCTGCTTGATGGCGTGGTGGGCGCATGGGTGGCATCGTCGCTGGCACTGCCACGGTCGTCGTCGGCGCTGGCTCGACGGCGCCGTGCTGCTGGCGTGACAGACGCGTGGCGCGTGCGGTCGCTGCTGAGTTCTCGGCGCCGTGTCGACGAGGTGGCAGGCGCTGGGTTGGCTGGCTGGCTGCTGGCGGTGGGCGCCTTCGATGACGTGGCGGGCGGTCGGGGTGCGGGGGCGTCGTTCTTGTCGCCTGAGTCGTCAGGGGTCGGGGTGGCGTCACGGCGACGCCTAGAGGGAGCGGTGAGGTGGGCGTCAGCGGGTTTGGGGGCGCTAGGGGCGTGCGACGGACGAGGGGGCGGGGCAACTGCGATCCCGCTCTTTTCGAGCGTGCGTTCGGCCCTAAATCGAGGTATTTTGTTAGTAAAATAGAATGTCATGCATAAAAAAAAGGGGGGCGGGGGAACGTACGGGGTCAGCTTGGATTTAGGGGGGGATTTGGTGGCGGCGTCCTCGCGCGCACGGTCCTGGGCGGTCTTCCGGCTGTGGCATCGTGAGTGCGTGACGGAGGGGGGTGGGTAGATAGTACTTACAGATTCTTGGGGGGACCAACCTTGATCCCCCCGCCGCTTTTCCCTCCCCGTTTCCTTCCACCCGATGCGCGATCCTTGAGATCTGCCCATTGAGCAGCCTCGGGCTCGTCCTCAGCCTCGTCCTCAGCCTCCTCAGCCTCTTCCTCAGCCTCCTCGACCTCCTGCTGTTCCTCCTCCTCGTTTTCGGCGTTGTCGGCGTTGTTCGTGCCACGGCGGGGTCGCTTCGTGGGCTGCTTCTGGTCGGCGGTCGACCCTTGGCGCTTGCGTTGATCCTTCGACGGCGGCGGCGCGGGCTGCTCTTGTCGCACGGTGCCAGAGCGGAGCGTCGAGGGCGGTGCTTTCGAGCGGGTTGCGCGCATCGTGACGTGGTCGACGATGGCGGACGGTGGACGGCGGCGGATAGCGGACGATGGCAGACGGTGGGGAGGGTGGGTGGTGGTGGGAGGGAAGAAAGAACGGGTGACGTGGCAACCGTTTGACACGATTTGCTGCGGTTGCGGGCGTGCCAAGCGTGCCGAGCGACGCGGGTACATCATGAGTTGATGGGTGTCCAACTCCCAAGCCGTCGTGGTGTACTGGTCAAACGCGTCAAACTACATATTGCTTATAGTCCTGCGTTCAATTCTCGCTTGTTGCACTTTTTTTTAATTAGCTATATTAATAATAAATTAAAAGAATAAAAATAAAAATAAACATGACTGGACTCCGCCTGGACTCCGGCTGGACCAACCGGAATTGGTTTGAAATCAATTATATTATATTGATTCTAGCTAATAAAATTGGGAAAGCAGACTCCGGGTGGACTCCGGGTGGACTCCATCTGGACTCCTGTGACTTCTGTGGTAATATAAAACCAGTGGACTCCAGGGACTCCGCATGGAGTCTCCGGAGTTTGTCCGGACTCCATCTGGACTCCACCAGGAGTCCGGAATAAAATTTGGCTGGGGTCTCAGCCAAAAAATAGTCCACCTGGACTCCATATGGACTGTTCCACTCCGCCGGAGTCCATCCGGAGTCCACCAGGAATCTGGGGGGGAGGGTAAAGACCTCGATTAAAAGGGGGGATAGGGGGGTCACCCAGATGCAAGAAGAGCCTGCCAGGCCCTCCCCAATTAAATGGTAAAATCGACATGGTCATAGCTAAATGAGGACCGAAGTCCAAGCCGCCGTCCACCAAGCCGGGTCTGAAATGACACAACGAAAAGCCTGACCCCAAAGGGTAGAGCCTCCCTAACCTGGAATGACCAGGTCCACCAGCCTCTCAGCCTTTGACTGTACTGAGCCAACACTCACAGGCAGTGAGTCGCTTTGACCGCAGTGCTGCCCGCAAATAGGACCATCCCCCATCCGAAGTCCTTCATCCGACTCTGGCTGGGGGCCGGTTGAAGGCAAATGCAGCAGCATTGTCTGTCAAGAATTTCTCAAGACCCCACACTAAGTGCGGGGCCCTGTGAGGTAGCATTGGGAACTTTGGGCACCCAAAAAGATGATCACGCATCTGAGGATAAACCCCACACATGCAACTAAGAGCCAATGGGTCATCAATTTTGAACCGCTCATAATACGAGCTGATCAGAGCATGGTTAGTTATGACAGGGCACATGCGGGTGAACAGCTGAGAGTTGTGACTGCTAACTTCTAGCCACGGTCCTCCGTGAACGGGGGTGGGCCAGAGAGGATTACCCTTTAGATCCTCAAGCTCCAGGAAATTGGAGCCTAACATATGGGGGACCTCGTCGACCTCTGTCGACCAAGCCTTCCGCACTACCTGATCAGCCCAAGCCTGGAGCCAAGCAGTAGATAAAGGGGTATCTGGGGTGACATGCATGCCTGGGTAATCCAGAATGAGGTCATGAGCCTCTTGATGAATGTCCCACTCTATATCAGAGGGAGACTCTGCAAAAACGACTTTACAGTTGCCATCACCCCATAACCATCATTCAAGTGTTCGACACACTACCAGAGAAGAGCCCTGATGAGAGTGCGGGGACAGATCAATGGACATACAAGAGACGGCACAGCTGCCTGAAACCCAGATAGGTAGCCTTGCAGCTACAGATTGTCTGTCATTGCAGTGTTGTTAATGCTACCACATGAACAATAGATAGGAATTAGGATGGACAGGAGGGTCACCCAGATACAAGAAGAACTTGCTAGGCCCTCTCTGATTAAATGGCAAAATTGATGTGGTCATAGCTAAGCAGGGGCTGAAGCCCCCACTACTGTCTAGCAAATCGGGTCTCTACTAGATATGGTGTGACGAGATGCCCATAAGGGCTGCCAAGTCAAGTGTGGAACAACCACACCCCTTGCCCTTGCAGGTCTGGAACAGTCCCTCATCTGACTCCAGCGGGGTGCTGGGAGAAGGAGAACATGGTAGGGTGCTCCTCCAGATAGGTCACCAGCTCTGAAATGAGTTTCAGTGTGCGGCACCTCCAAGGCTGCTTTCTGCACTTGAATAAATGTTTGCATGTCTGGGGATAAGTCTCGCACTCACATGCGAGGGCCCGAGGGTCATCAATTTTGAACCGCTTATAATATGAGCTGATCGGAGCATGATTTGTTATTACACAGCACATGTGGATGAAGAGCTGGGAGCTCTTACTGCGGAACTGGAGCCACGGACCTCCTTGGATAGGAGTGGGCTGGATGGGGTCTCTGTTTACCCCTTGCAGCTCCAAGAAGTTGGAGCCAAGCAGAAAAGACTGATTAGAAATTTGTTGTTTCCAGTCAGCACATGCTGATTTGTCCACAAAATTGCAGACATATTGGAGAGAGAGTTTAGTGGTAGGAATGACAGTAACACCGTGCATACCAGCAACAAGATCATGTGCTTCCTGATGAACTCTCCACTCCATGTCGGAGGGAGACTCGATGAAAGTAACCTTGTGGTCAGGTGAGCACCTGAACCAAGGTTCAAGAATGCGACACACCATCAGCGACTGAAAGCCAGCACATCAGTGTTGAATAAATCATCCAATGCATCCAAGTCTTCAGTGGCAAAGGAAAAGAAAGAGGGGTGAACCATAGCTTTGAAAACTTCTCTAAATGAGGCTGTTTGAACAGGAATGTTTCAGTGGCATCCTACCCAGTTGGCAAATTATAAAGCCAAACTTCAAGATCTCAATCCACACTTCAAAATCAATGAAGCCAATACCACCCTTGCATGGCTGGTTAGACATTCAAAATGTGCAGAGAATATTCTCATGGCAATGCCTTATGACACTGGCCACTTCAAAGAGCATTTGAAGACCTGCCAAGGAAAGAAGAATCTGTCCACTGCAGCTAATACACGGACATTAGATTCTATGTTTTCTTCATCACAACAGCCGGGTGTCACTGTTAGAGCACCAGGGAAATTTAAGGTGTCTTCTTTGTCCAAGGTCATTAAGCTCTGGCCTTGTCCAGGTCTGACAGAAGCTGACAATGGCCGAATCACACAATATCTCAAGCACACAGAGTATGGCTCAGGTGGAGGTGTTAGCGAGCATATTCTAGCAGAGGAAATGTTTGAAACCAAATATTCATTGTTACACTCATCGCAAAAGGAGGCAGTTACCTTGAGGCAGCTACAAACACACCGCTGGCGACTTGATCACCCACATAAATGCATCTTTGCAATTGGTGATAAGAAATGCCTTAAAAATGTCAAAGCAGACAATGGTGATCATACTACCATTAAGCCATGCACTGAATACAAAGCATTGCTTTCCCTCCTGGCTTTCCAGATGGCCATTTTGAAGTCTAAACCTGAGGATAAAAATTGTCATTTCATTCCTCTCAGATATCAAAATTCTGCAATTGGGGAGATACATACGAACAAGATTGGTCTTAGGAATTTATTATCTAAAGTAAATCTTCTTTTTCATTTTACAGATAGATGTTTACTTATTATCATTCTAGGAGAGCGAGGACAACATTTTGTTGCACTTTGCACACCAATTTGCACAAACCAAATTTGGAAAAGATAATGTCTTCGTTGATATGATCAAAGTCATGATTGTAAAAGTGGAGCATGAGGAAAGAGGGCATAGAATGAAAAATATGCAATATCCTCCTGCCTTTGATGAATGGTGCCATGAGCTTTTGTGCATCAGGCCTGAAGCATATTGCTCTTTCCAGTTAGCCTTTGGTGGTCATACGGAAAGGAGTTTCCATCAAATCTGAGGATCCAAATCATCCTTCATGCAGGGAATAGGTGCCCAAACCCTTGAGAGGGTGAAGCACTATTTTAAAGACTACGGCTATCCTTCAGAGGGACCACTTGCAACTGGTGTCAATGATATGAAGCTTTTGGCATCTTTCTGGCCATACTATGACAGCACTGAGAAAAAGTGGTTCATGGTTGGGGAAACAGGTGAACTAATGCATGTCACAGATATTGAATGTCTTCAGGCTCAGATCAATGAAGCAAAGGACCTCAAAGCAATGAAGCTACACTTGTGGACTATGAGCATTCCACTTTCTCGCATCCCTCCTCTCATCCTTGCTGTGAGCCCCATTTCTTCCAAAAACAGCACTATACAACTCGCAAAAATAGAGGAAAGCTTACTTCGACTGATGATTTTTTCAGAGCAGAAATACAATGTTATCTCCCTTGGATCTGATGGAATAACCATCAAGCAGGAGGCTCATTAGCAATTAATTCACTCTGGATTTGTACAGCTGATCCATTATTGCATTCCACATCCTGCATTGGGAAGCCCTCCAATTATTATCAAGTTTTTTTTTGTTTTTTTTTTTTTTGTTTTTTAAATGAACAATTTATATTCCAATGCACGAATGCAGCTTGGACTCTAACTAATACAAACGAGTATGTTACAATACCCAATGCAAAAGAAAGAAATTGGTTGCTTGCAGGGGAGCATGCAGCATGCGTGAGCGCGACTGCGTCGCAGCCTGAAACCCAAATAACAGACCTTGCAGCCCAGGAAATACAAGTGCGCAGTGTTGTTAATGCTACTGCAGACCTGATAAATATGGATTAAAAGGGTAGACAGGGGGGTCACCCAGATGAAGTCAGAGCTTGCCTGGCTCTCTCCACTTCGTTGGCAAACTCGATGTTGTCGTTACACCATGGCGGGTCCTCATGCATGCAATAGACTCAGAGAGTCACAAGTGAAGCCATGCAATAAACACAGCTGTGGCCCTTGTGGGATTTATTACACCAAACTGGAAACACCTGCAGGCACTAGGTCTTGGGCCAAGGCCCCAGCTGCACCCAGGATCACCCCCTATCTGAAGTCCCTCATCCAACTCCAGCTTGGGGCCGGTTGAACGCAAACGCACTAGGGTTGTCACTCAGAAATTTCTCAAGACCCCACACTAGGTGCGGGGCCCTGTGAGGTAGCATATGCAATTTCTTGCACTTGAATAAATGAGCGCACATCTGAAGATAAACCTCACACGTGCACCTGAGAGCCAATGGGTCATTGATTTTGAACCACTCATAGTACGAGCTGATCAGAGCATGATTCATTATGACACGGCACATGCAGGCAAACAACTGAGAGTTGCAACCACCCACTTCAAGCCATGGCCCCGCAAATGGGGGTCAGATAGAGAGGATTAGCCTTTAGATCCTCTAACTCCAAGAAATTGGAGCCAAGCATGTGGGGAGCCTCGTCGACCCTAGTTGACCAGGAATCCCTAGCGACTTGATCAGCTCTCGACTTGAGCCAAGCAACAGATAAAGGGGTATTTGGGGTAACATGTATGCCCGGAAATCTGAGGACAAGGTCATGAGCCTCTTGATGAATATCCCACTCCATATCGGAGGGAGACTGCAAAAATGACTTTACAGCTACCACCACCCCGGAACCATCATTCAAGTGTCTGACACACTACCAGAGATGAGCCCTGATGAGAATGCGGGGAAGGATCTATGGACATACAAGCAGCATGCATCGAATCCGTGAAAATAACTATCCTGGTGATGTCTCCAAATGGTACCATTGCAGAGATAGCCACCGAGATGGCATCGAGCTCAGCATCCATGCTAATAGCCCTTCTGGAAGAGTGACATCTGGCCAAGACCAGCACATCCTGCTGTTTGATAACAACACCATTGACGGCCTGCCAGGGCCCCAGAGGGACCAAGCCATTGACACCAGTATATGCAGTTCCTGGCTCATTATCACACTTCTTGATGAGTTTATCCAGTATGATTTTCCACGCAGCATCAGTGCATGACACGAAACTCGTCAACCTGGTCCATAAGATTGACAAAGCCTTCCACGATGCTGGCAGTGCCAACTGGGTGCTGTCAGCGTCACACGCATACGATGGCATATCTCTTGCCACCTCCGTTGTATCCACCCAAAGCGATCTTGAGATCGCCCGTGGGTGGGTCCACCGCATCCTCCCTGAATCTGACACTGTCAAGGTGTCAGTCAGTCTCCCAGAGTCAGAGTCCCAGCTTCCACATCGTACCTTCGGGTTCTCAACTTACCTGCTTATGGTAACTTCGCCAGTAAGACCCTTACCACAGGGGACGAAGTGAAGATGGCAATTCTTGCCTCTCCACTTTCTATCCATGCGCCATTCAAATCCATGCCTCGGATTATGCACAACTCCAAGAAGAGCACCACATGCGTGGCATTCATCAATATCTGGGACTCAGAGACTCTCAATCGGGAGCCCGCGCGAAGGCCCTCATTGGGAAGACCTTCATGTTCCATGGCAGGGCTGTCTGAATTCTTTCGGCAGGTGCCAACCCTGGTGTCCCTCTGTGCACTAGGTGCTGGAGGTGAGGCCACCCATCTAATGTGTGCAGGGCTCCTCAGCCCCGCTGCGCTCATTGCGCCGGGCCGCATGAAGAGGAGGTACATCGTATCACCTCCTCGTGCTGCAAGGGAAATCCCAAGGCAACTCTGCCAGTACCACCCACCCCAACTGGTACGGACTGCCCCCATGCTCTGCGCTGCCCTAACTGCAAGGGTGCGCATAAACCTTATGACAGGAAATGTCATTTCTGGAACAACCAATATGATTGCGATTGGATCGATGCCAAATATGCCCAGGTATGTGAATACTGGATTCAACGTCATGCACTCCACTCACAGAACGTAGCTTAATGCAGGCACAAATGCTTGATGAGATACGGGTGTTGAGCTGGAACGTGGCAAGGGACAGGATGTCCCTCGATGTAATTCTTAGGACATGTATGAATATATATGATGTGTTATTCATCCAAGAGCCTCCCTGGAGGCATATAAGAACTGCCCCATCTGCGAAGAGCAGAAAGAGTGAAGATGTAGTCAGCGCGCCCAACCACCCAGATTGGCTGGCTATGGTGCGCCCCACCACTCCTGACGAGCGACCTCAGGTCATGACCTATGTTTCAACTAGGCTGGCCCGGTATCGCCCGGCTCAACGACAGGATATTATTGATCATCCCAACATCATGGTTCTCTCTCTCTCATCAGGTGAGAGTTCCTTCTACCTTCTGAATGTCTACTCAGACTCTGATCATGGGGCCATCAACTGGCTCAAGGATCACGATCGAGATCTTCCCAAGTGTCATTTGATGATGGGAGACTTTAATGCACACTCCCCAGAGTGGGACCCCAGTTCCTCTCAGGAGGGGTGTGCTCTCTCACTGCAGCAATCTGCGGCTATCCTTGGGCTCGAGCTTGCCACCTTTGGCAATCCTGGGCCTACACACATACCACGAGATCGCACCAAATGCAGCACGGTGATAGATCTGGCCTTTGTCCCCCCCGATCAGGTGGGGAATGGATCTACAGTCTGATGCCCAGACATCCAGCTTAAATCAGACCATATCCCGATTTATACTACACTGGACATCCTTCCCGCCCCTGACGGGGCAGTTCGGATGTCTCTTCCTATGGAGTCTGTTTAGGCCTTCGTTAATTCTATCACTTCGGGACTTGCGACTATAGATCCAGCGACCCCGATGAATACCAAGAATCAGATTGAGACTGCGGCCCAAGAAGTGGCGTGGATTTTCTCGGATGCGTGGACTTCTCATGCTAAAGAGACCTCTATTAATAAGCGTTCGAAGCCCTGGTGGTCCCAGGAGTGTTTGGATGCTCTGCTCAAATTTTGGGGGGATCGCTCCCCTAAGAATTGAAAATCTTTGTAGGCAATAGTCCGGGAAACTAAGCGCGTCTTCTTCAATGAACAAATTGCAGAGATTGCATCTGTCAATAAGCAACCGTGGGACCTGATGAATTGGGTCCAACAGCAGAAGCTACCTCCCAGCGAGGCCATCCAGTACCGTGGTGAGCCTTGTAATGATCTGCCTGCCTTGTGGGATGCCCTGCATGGCACGTATAATTCAGCATCAGACAGAACATACGATGCCAACTTGTTGGAGTCCATCCCCGCACTACCAGTGTGGGAGTGGGCCCCTTTTTCCCCACTGGAACTCACGGAGGCTCTCTCTGCATGTTCCAGTCTTTTCTCTCCGGGTCCGGATCATGTCAATTGGTCCCACCTGAAGGGGATTGTACGTCGGGATCCTCACTCGGTTGAGGTCCTGATCTTGATTGCCAATGCCTGCATACGTGTGGGGTATTGGCCGTCTCCCTTCAAGGAGTCTATGTCAGTTATAATTCCTAAACCGGGCAAGCCCTCATACTCTACCCCCAAGGCGTTCAGGCCTATAGTGCTCCTGAACACTGTGGGTAAATTGATCGAGAAAATGATCTCGAATCACATTCAATTTGACTCTGTCAGATTGGACATATTTCACCCAAATCAAGTTGGAGGCATCAGAGGGCGCTCCACTGAGGATGCGGGCCTGTTCCTAACTCACTATATGAGGGCAGGGTGGGCTAAGGGGTTGAGGACTAGCGTGGTCACCTTCGACCTCACTCAGTTCTTCCCTTCTCTTAATCATGAGGTCCTTGTGATTATTCTTCAGAAGCTTGGCTTTCCGCCATTGGTGGTCAAGTTTTTCAGTTCTTACCTGGTAGAGAAGAAGACGCAGTATGCATGGAACTCCTTCCTGTTGGATCCTCTCCAGGCTGGCGTGGGCGTGGGTCAGGGCTCTGCTCTGTCTCCTGTCCTGTCAGCCCTTTACTTGGCACCCATAATGCGCTTGTTCTACAAGAGGTGCCGCGAGATCCATCTCGAGGTTGATCTCCTATCATATGTCGATGATGGAACCCTGATTACTCAGGATGCTGGCTTGGACCCCAATGTTGTTAAGCTTCATAAGGCTTACAAGATTATATTTGAGTTGTTCACTAAGTTCGCTCTTGCTTTTATTTTTATTTTTAAAAATCAACAATTTATAAACCGGTGCACGATAGCAGTCCGGCTGTCTAACTAATACAATCGTATGCTGCACTACAACTACAAAAGAAAGATGGGTGCTTGCAGGGGAGCGTGCGGCACGTGCGAGCACGACGCGGGCGAGACTGCGAAGCAGCCTGAAACCCAAATGATGGACCTTGCAGCCCAGGTGGGCCGCCGTTGCGGCATTGTTAACGCCACCACACGAATGGCAAATAAGGAGTATTGGGGGGACAGGGGGGTCACCCAGGTCTGAGAAGAGCCTGCCAGGCCCTCCCCGATTCACTGGTAAAATCTACGTGATCATAGCTAAGCAAGGGCCGAAACCCCCACCGCTGTCGACCAGGTCGGGTCCTCTGCAAACGGCGCATGACACCAGCTCAGAGACTCGACGCCACCGGCCCTGGAATGACAGGGCCCTAGGCACTCGCGGAACTTCACCGCTGAATGACAGAAACTCACTGCGGGCAGCAGGACACTTTGACCACGGCCCCGCTCGAACCCAGGGTCGCCCCTCATCCGAAGTCCCTCATCCGACTCCGGCAGGAGGCCAGTCGAAAGCAAACACATTAACATTGTCTTCCAGAAATTTCACAAGACCCCACACCAGGTGCGGCGCCCTATGAGGCAGCATCGGGAACTTAAGCACCCGAAAAGGTGGGCGCGCGTTTGAGGATAGACCTTGCACGTACACCCGAGAGCCAATGGATCGTCGATTCTGAACTGCTCGTAATACGAGCTGATCAGAGCATGATTTGTTATTACACGGCACATGCGGGTGAACAACTGAGAGTTGCGACTGCCTGATTCAAGCCACGGCCCACTGCGAATGGGGGTCGGACAGAGAGGATTACCCTTTAGATCCTCCAGTTCCAGGAAGTTGGAACCAAGTAAGAAAGGCTGCTCATCAACTGATGTCTTCCAGACAGCCCTCGCAGTTTGGTCAGCCTTGGCTTTGAGCCAGGCAACTGACAGAGGAGCATCCGGGGTGACATGCACCCCTGGAAACCCTGCAACGAGGTCATGAGCCTCTTGGTGAACGCCCCACTCCATGTCGGAGGGAGACTCTGCAAAAACGACTTTACGCTTGCTGCCACCACGGAACCATCGTTCAAGTGTCTGACAGACGGTCAGGGACGAGGCCTGATTCGAATGCAGGGAAGGGTCCACTGATAGGCGCGCAGCATGCATCACATCAGTGAAAATGACAATACGGATGACATCTCCGAATGCAACAGCAGCGGAGATGGCAATCACGATGGCGGCGAGCTCAGCGTCAGTGCTGATAGCACGCCCGGTAGAGTGGCACCTTTTTTTTTTTTTTTTAAAAAAAATGAACAATTTATATAGCTGGTGCACGATAGCAGTCCGGGTGTCTACCTAATACAAACATATGCTGCACTACATAAGCAAAAGATAAACGGGTGCTCGCAGGGGAGCGTGCGGCGCATGCGAGCGCGATGCAGGCGAGACTGCGCAGCAGCCTGAAACCCAAATAACGGACCTTGCAGCCCAGGTGGTCCTACGTTATGGCGTTGTTAACGCTACCACACGATCGGCAAATAAGGAGTATTGGGTGGACAAGGGGGTCACCCAGATGAAGTCAGAGCTTGCCTGGCTCTCCCCACTTATTCGGCAAACTCGACGTTCTCGTTACACCAATGTGGGTCCTCCACGGGATATCGTGCCAAAAGCCGCCCACTAAGGCCGGGTAGAGTGGCACCTGGATAAGACCTGTGCCCCCTGCCACTTAAGTACAACACCAGTAGCTGCCTGCCAGGGCCCTGGGGGGACTGAGCCGTCAACTCCAGCATAGATAGTACTGGGTTCGTCGTCGCACTTCTCGATGAGCTTATCCAGTATGATCTTCCAAGCCGCCTCAGGGTCTGCAGCCCCAGAGCGAGTTGGGTAGTTAAGAAACTTGAACCAGCTCGCATGCCGATCCATGAGACAATGACCAGGCCTGGCATCTGGAGCAAATGGCTCCAGAGTCTCCAGACCAGATGGGTGAAACAGTGCGTTCCCTATAAGTCCGCTGGTCACTTTATGACAGTGATCGACAGGGATATGTTCGATGGCCCTCCGATGAGGGACGGCCTTCTTCAGGAGAGGGCCCGCCATAAAAGAGCGGACTGGATGTGTGTCAGACAAAATCGAGATCCGGGCAATGGCCCTGGAGTTCAATCTATCCAAGAGTATAGGGATGGGAAGGAGGCCTGCAAGAGCCTCAACTCCACCCGAGGGTGAGGTGCGAAAGCACCCAGTGATCCAAAGGCCAGCCCTACGCTGGACATTGGTGAGTTGTGCTATTAGGCCTTTGCAGCGGGCCTTATGGAAGTACCACATGCGATACCCATATGTAATTATGGGAATAACACATGTACGGTAGAGGAGACGCTTCTGGATGGGCGTCAACCCCCTAGTAGATGATCCAAGCATCTTCATCGATACAACTGATGTAAAGCCCTTGGTCGAGTAGTAGCGCACATGCTCATTGAATGAGAGCTTGCGGTCAAAGTAAAACCCCAAATAACGCCAAAATGGCTTAGGTTGGAGCAGAGTAGCACCAGTGTAGGGCGCCTCACCCAAATCAATGCTTGGATTATACTTGTCGCACGTTCAGTCGAAGTGAAAAACCTCCGACTTGGTGTGCTCAAGCGCAAGTGCGAACTTAGTGAAAAGCTCGAATACAATCTTGTAAGCCCTCTGAAGGTTTACAATGTTGGAATCTATGTCCGGCCCCTGGGAAATCAGAGTGCCGTCATCGACATAGGACAAGAGGTCAACCTCGAGACTAGTCTCAAGGCACCTCGTGTAGCAAAGGCGCATAATGGGTGCCAAGTAGATAGCTGACAAGACTGGAGACAGGGCAGAGCCCTGACCCACACCCACATCAGCCTGGAGAGGGTCTGATAAGAAGGAATTCCATGCATAGTGTGTCTTCCTCTCGACCAGGTAAGAACTGAAAAACTTGACCACCAAAGGTGGAAAGCCAAGCTTCCGAAGAATAATCACAAAGACCTCGTGATTGAGAGAAGGGAAGACCTGAGTGAGATTGAAGGCGACCACACTAGTCTTTAACCCCTTTGCCCACCCTGCTCACACCATGTGCATTAAGAATAGGCCCGCATCCTCAGTGGAGCACCCTCAGACTCCCCCCACCTGATTAGGATGAAATATATCCAGTCTGACACCGTGGAACTGGATGCGATTCGAGATCATCTTCTCGATGAGTTTGCCTATGGTATTCAGGAGCACAATGGGCCTGAATGCCTTAGGAGTGGAGTAGGACGGCTTGCCCGGCTTCGGGATGATGACCAACATGGAGTCCTTAAATGGAGATGGCCAATAGCCCACACGCATGCAGGCATTGGCAATCGAGAGGAGTACCTCAATGGAGTGAGGGTCTCTATGTACAATCTTCTTCAGGTGGGACCAATTGACATGATCTGGACCCAGAGAAGAAAGACCGAAACATGCAGAGAGAGCCTCTGTGAGTTCCAGTGGAGAAAAGGGAACCCACTCCTGAGCAGGTAGCTGAGGAATGGAGTCTAGGAGATCAGCGTTATACGTTCGGTCGGACGCGGAGTTGTACGTGCCATGCAGGGCATCCCACAAGGCAGGCATATCATTGCAGGGCTCTCCACGATATTGGATGGCCTTGCTGGGAGGTAGCTTCCGCTGTTGAACCCAGTTCATAAGGTCCTACGGGCGCTTGTTAACAGACGCGATCTCTGTGATCCGTTGATCCAAGAAGACGCGCTTGACACTCCGGACTACATTCCGGAAAGATTTCCAGTTCTCGGCTGATCTCTCAAGCCAGAACTTCTGTATAGCGTCTTGGCACTCCTGGTTCCACCAGGGCTTAGATCGCTTTGTGATCGAAGACTCTTTAGCATGGGAATCCCATGCCTCAGAGAAGATCGAGGCCACAGCTTGCACCGTGGCCTCGATCTGTTCCTCGGAATTCAGTGAAGCACGCCGGTCAATAGCCGCTAAGCCCGAACTGATAGAATTAACAAATGCAGGGATTGCATCTATAGGAAGCGACATCTGAACCGCCCCTTCAGGGGCAGGAAGGATGTCCTTTTTTTGTTTTTTGTTTTTTTTAAATCATCAATTTTATACCGGTGCACGAAAGCAGTCCGGTCTCTAACTAATACAAACGAAGGCGGTATACTACGCGTGCAAAAGAAAGAAGTTAGCTCGACGGCGAGCATGCGACGCGCGCGAGCGTGGCGCGGGCGAGACGGCACAGCTGCCTGAAACCCAGATAGGTAGTCTCGCAACTACAGATTGTCCGTCGTTGCGGCGTTGTTAACGCTACCGCACGAATGGCAGGTAGGAGTGTTGGGATGGGAAGAGGGGTCACCCGAAAGCGAAGAGAGCCTGCCAGACCCTTTCCGGTTCAACGGTAAAATTTACGTTGTAATAGCTAAGCAGGAGCTGAAGCCCCCACCGCCGTCCACCGAACTGGGTCCTCTGTCAGCGGCGCATGACACCGGCTCAGAGAGTCGACGCCACCGGCCCTGGGACGACCAGGGCCCTAGGCACTTGCGGAACTTCGCCGCCGCCAAACGGAAACACATCACGAGTAGTCGAGTAGATTTGACCGCGGTCGCTCCGCGATCAGGATCGCCCTCCTCCCAGAGTCCCTCATCCGACTCCAGCGGGGTGCCGGGAGAAGGAGAACGCCGTAGGGTGCTCCAACAGATAAGTCGCCAGCTCCGAAACAAGTTTCGGCTTCCGGCGCGTCCAAGGCTGTTTCTTGCACTTGAATATATGATCGCGGGTGTGAGGATAAACCCCACACTCGCAACCGAGGGCCCTAGGGTCATCAATTTTGAACCGCTCGTAGTACGAGCTGATCGGAGCATGATTCGTAATTAAACGGCACATGCGGGCAAAGAGCGCAGAGCTCTGATTACCAGATTCAAGCCAAGGCCCCCCGCGAGTAGGAGTCGGCTGGACAGGGTCCCCGTTTAACCCTTGCAGCTCCATAAAATTGGAGCCTAGTAAGAAAGGCTGATCGGAAACTCTCTGTTTCCAATCTGCGCGTGCCGATTTGTCCACAAAGTCGCAGACATACTGGAGAGAAAGTTGAGTGGTAGGAACGACGGCGGCGCCGTGCATACCAGCAACGAGATCGTGTGCTTCATTTTGAATGTCCCACTCCATGTCAGAGGGAGACTCGATGAAAGTAACCTTATGGTCAAGCGAGCGCCTAAACCAAGGTTCAAGTGTACGACACACCATCAGTGACTGAGACTGAAAGGAGTGCGGAGATGGATCCACTGAGAGGCGCGCGGCATGCATCGCATCAGTGAAAATAGTAACGCATTTGACATCCCCAAAACCGACGGCATTGGAGATGGCAACGCGAATAGCAAAGAGCTCTGCATCCGTAGACGAGGCCCTCCCGGCAGCATGACACCCAGAATAAACCTGTGCGCCCTGCTGTTTGATAACAACGCCAGTGGCGGCTTGCCACCCCGGAGGGCAGGAGCCGTCAACACCAGCGTATGCAGCGTCTGGATCGTCCTCGAGAGACTCGAGAGACACATCCAGGATTAGCTTCCAAGCCGCTTCAGGATCTTCGGACCTGCTAAAGCGAGGCTTGGAAAGCCACTTGAACCGATCGGCATAGCGATCGAGGATTCGATAACCCGGACGAGCCTCAGGAGCAAAAGGCTCTGTAGACTCAACCGGGACACTGGAATAATTTACATTATCCATAAGAGCACCCATCACCTTGCGGCGATGGGCAGCAGGCATGCGTTCAACTGACATAGGATGGGGGGTTGCGCGCTTAAGTGATGATCTGGACATGAATGATCGGATCGGGTGAGTGTCCGAAAGAGTGGCGACCCGCACTGTAGAGCAGTCATGCAGTCTCTCGAGAAGTATAGGGATGGGTAGCCCGCTAGGGCCTCCACCCCTCCCGAGGGCGAAGTACGGAATGCACCCGTAATCCAGAGAGCAGCCTTGCGATGAACTTGCACAAGCTGTTTAATGAGGCCCTTATTTCGGGCACCCTTGAAAAACCACATGCGGTACCCATAAGTGAATATGGGAACCACACAAGTGCGATAGAGAAGGTGCTTCTGCATGGGCAGAAGTCCCCGAGTGGAGGACCCAAGCATCTTCATCGAAACAACCGATGTAAAAC
Source organism: Flammula alnicola (assembly GCA_015499995.1). Classification (NCBI taxonomy): domain Eukaryota; kingdom Fungi; phylum Basidiomycota; class Agaricomycetes; order Agaricales; family Strophariaceae; genus Flammula; species Flammula alnicola. The sequence goes on from JADNRV010000028.1 coordinate 378,060, forward strand.
CCTTGGTGGAATAGTACCGCACATGCTCATTGAAAGTGAGCTTGCGGTCGAAGTAAAAGCCCAGATACCGCCAAAACGGCTTGGGCTTGAGATAGTTAGCGCGATCCCCGGTGTAAGGTGCATACCCGAGATCGATGCTAGGATTGTAATAAGCGTGAGACCTGTCAAAATGATAGATCTCGGACTTGTCATGCTCGAGTGCCAGGGCAAACACCTTGAACAGCTCGAATATAACAGCATATGCCTTCTTAAGCATCGCAATATTGTGATCCAGCCACTCATCTTGCACGATGAGTGTGCCATCATCCACATAGGAGAGGAGGTCGACCCTCAACCCAAGGTCAAGGCATCGCTTCTCGAACAGGCGCATAATAGGCGCCAGGTAGATAGCTGACAAGACGGGGGACAGGGCCGATCCCTAGCCCACCCCCACGTCTGCCTGTAACGGATCCGACAGGAAGGAATTCCACGCATAGCGCGTCTTCCTCTCTACCAGATAAGATGCGAAAAACTTGACCACCAATGGAGGGAAGCCAAGTTTCCGAAGAATGATCACGAGCACGTCGTGATTGAGTGAAGGGAAAAACTGAGCGAGATCAAAAGCGACCACGCTAGTCTTCAAACCCTTAGCCCACCCCGCACGCACAATATGCATGAGGAAGAGCCTTTTTTTTTTTTTTTTTTTTTTTTTTTTTTTTTATATCAACAATTTATATTCCGAAACTCGAATGCAGCTCGGACTCTAACTAATACAAACGAGTACACTACAATACCCATCGCAAAAGAAAGAAATTGGTTGCTCGCAGGGGAGCATGCGGCGTGCTCGAGCGCGACGCGGGCGAGACTGCGCAGCAGACTGAAACCCAAATGACGGACCTCGCAGCCCTGGAAATACAAACGCGCGGCGTTGTTAACGCTACCGAGCGTAAGGTAGATATGGATTAAAAGGGTGGACAGGGGGGTCACCCAAATGAAGTCGGAGCTTGCCCGGCTCTCCCCACTTCGTTGGCAAACTCGACGTTGTCGTTACACCATGGCGGGTCCTCCAAGTGATGCGTGCCATAGACTCAGAGAGTCACAAGCGAAGCCATGCAACGAACACAGCTGCGGCCCTCGCGGGATTTATCCACCATAATGGAAACACCTTTGGGCACTAGGTCTTGGGCCAAGGCCCCAACGACACCTAGGATCACCCCCCATCCAGAGTCCCTCATCCGACTCCGGCTGGGGGCCGGTTGAAAGCAAACGCCGTAACGTTGTCAGTCAAAAATTTCTCAAGACCCCACACTAAGTGCGGGGCCCTGTGAGGTAGCATCGGGAGCTTCGGGCACCCAAAGAGATGGTCGCGCGTCTGAGGATAAACCCCACACGTACAACCGAGAGCAAGTGGGTCGTCGATTTTGAACCGCTCGTAATACGAGCCGATCGGAGCATGATTTGTTATTACACGGCACATGCGGGCGAACAACTGAGAGTTGCGGCCGCCACTTTGAGCCACGGCCCGCCGCGAATGGGGGTCGGACGGAGAGGATTACCCTTTAGATCCTCTAACTCCAAGAAGTTGGAGCCAAGTAAATTGGGAACCTCGTCAACCTCTGTCGACCAGGCGTCCCGCGCTGCAGTGTCGGCTTTATTCTTAAGCCAAGCGATAGATAGAGGGGTATTCGGTGTAACAGGTACTCCAGGAAACCCAGGACGAGGTCGTGAGCCTCTTGATGAACGTCCCACTCCATGTCGGAGGGAGACTCTGCAAAAACGACTTTACGGTTACCACCACCTTGGAACCATCGTTCAAGTGTCCGACATACTATCAGAGAGGAGCCCTGATGAGAATGCGGGGAAGGATCGACGGCCATTCGAGCAGCATGCATCGAATCCGTGAAAATGACTACCTTGGTGACGTCCCGAATGCTACCATTGCGGAGATGGCCACCGAGATGGCATCGAGCTCAGCGTCAGTGCTTATAGCCGTCCGGAAGAGTGGCATCTGGCCAACACCAGAGCACCCTGCCGCTTGATAACAATGCCGTTGGCGGCCTGCCAGGGCCCCGGGGGACCGAGCCGTCGACACCAGCATATGCGGTACCTGGCTCATCGTCACACTTTTCGATGAGTTTGTCCAGTATGATTTTCCACGCAGCATCAGGGTCTTCGGCCCTGCTGATACGGGGTTTAGCCATCCATGTAAACCAGCTCGCATGCCGATCCATTAGACGATATCCAGGCCTGGCGTCTGGAGCAAAAGGCTCCAGTTCCTCCAGACCAGCGGGGTGGAACAATGTATTGCCCACGAGTCCGCCGCGCAACTTTTCGCGTTGACGCTCGGTAAAATTCTCGATCGCCATCTTGTGAGGGACGGCTCTCTTAAGTAAAGGACCTGCCATAAATGACCGGACCGGGTGTGTATCAGACAAAAGAGAGATCCGGGCCACTGCCCGAGAGTTCAACCTGTCCAGAAGTAGGGGCATGGGCAGGAGGCCGGCGAGGGCCTCGACGCCATACGAGGGAGAAGTGCGGAAGCACCCAGTAATCCAAAGCCCAGCCTTACGCTGAATGTTGGTAAGTTGCGCAATAAGCCCCTTGTTCCGGGCCTTGCGGAAATACCACATGCGGTAGCCATAAGTAATTATGGGGATAACGCACGTGCGGTAGAGGAGGCGCTTGAGATGCGGCGGCAGCCCTCTGGTAGAAGACCCAAGCATTTCATCGATACGACCGATGTAAACCCTTTGGTGGAATAATATCTCACATGCTCCTTGAAAGTGAGCTTGCGATCAAAATAAAACCCAAGATATCGCCAGAACGGCTTTGGCTTGAGCCACTTGCCTGCCGTGTAGGGTTCTTCACCCAAGTCAATGGCAGGATTATAAACTGAAGCCGTGTTGTCGAAGTGAAAGATCTCCGACTTCGCGTGCTCCAGAGCGAGAGCGAACTTGGTAAAAAGCTCAAATATAATCTTGTAAGCCTTGCGAAGGTTTACAACATTGGGATCTAGACCGGCCTCCTGAGAGATTAGAGTGCCGTCATCCACATACGACAAAAGGTCGACCGCAAGATGAATCTCACGGCACCTCTTGTAGAAGAGACGCATGATAGGCGCCAAGTAAATAGCTGACAGGACAGGGGACAGGGCAGAGCCCTGACCCACACCCACATCTGCTGCAAGGGTCTGACAAAAGGAGTTCCACGCATACTGCGTCTTCCTTTCTACCAGATAAGAGCTGAAAAACTTGACCACCAGCGGCGGAAAGCCAAGCTTCCGGAGAATAATCACAGAACCTCGTGATTAAGAGAAGGAAAGAACTGAGCAAGGTCAAAGGCAAGGACGCTAGTCCTCAACCCTTTCGCCCATCCAGCCCTCACCATGTGTGTTAAAAACAGTCCCGCATCTTCGGTGAGCGCCCCTGACGCCCCAACCTGATTCGGGTGAAATATATCCTGTCCGACAGCATCGAACTGAATGCGGTTCGAGATCATTTTCTCGATGAGTTTCCCCACAGTATTCAGAAGCACAATAGGCCTGAAGCCTTAGGGGTGGAGTACGAGGCTTGCCGGGTTTGGGATAATAACCGACATAGATTCCTTGAAAGGAGACAGCCAATGGCCCACACGCATGCAGGCATTAGCAATCGAGATAGGACCTCCACAGAGTGGGGGTCCCGACGTACAATCTTCTTCAGGTGGGACCAATTGACATGATCCGGACCCGGAGAAGAAAGACCGGAACACGCAGAAAGAGCTTCCGTGAGTTCCAGCGGGGAAAAGGGAGCCCATTCCGAACAGGAAGTTGCGGGATGGACTCCAAGAGAGCAGCATCGTATGTTCTATCCGACGCTGATTGTAGTGCCATGTAGGGCATCCCACAGGGCAGGCAAATCATTGCAAGGCTCTCCACGGTACTGGATAGCCTCACTGGGAGGGAGCTTCCGTTGTTGGACCCAATTCATAAGGTCCACGGTCGCTTATTAGTGCCCGCGATCTCTCCAATGCGATCATCGAAGAAAACAGTTTCGTTTCTCCGGACTAATTTCCGAAAGATTTCCAATTCTCGGGGGAGCGATCCCCACGAAATTTGAGCAGGGCGTCAGAGCACTCCTGGGTCCACCAGGGCTTCGAACGCTTAGTAATAGAGGTCTCTTTAGCATGGGCAGACCATGCCTCTGAGAAAATCTGCGCCACTTCTTGAGCCGCAGTTCAATCTGATCCTCGGTAGTCATCGGGGCCTGGGATCTATAGCCGCAAGTCCCGAAGTGATAGATTTAACGAAGGCCTCAACAGACTCCGTAGGAAGAGACATCCGAACCGCCCCGTCAGGGGCGGGAAGGATGTCCAGTGTAGTATAAATCGGAATATGATCCGACTTAAGCTGGATGTCCGGGCATCGGACTGTAGATTCGTTCACCACCTGATCAGGGGGAACAAAGGCCAGATCAATCACCGTGCTTCGTTGGTGCGATCTCTCGGAATGTGTGTGGGCCCAGGATTGCCGAAGCGGCAAGCTCGAGCCAAGGATAGCCGCAGATTGCTGCAGCGATAAGGCACATCCCTCCCGAGCGGAACCGGGGTCCCAATCTGGAGAGTGCGCGTTGAAATCTCCCATCATCAAATGACAGCGGGGAAGATCTCGATCGTGATCACGAAGCCAGTTAATAGCCCCATGGTCGGAATCTGAATACACGTTCAGAAGGTAGAAGGAACTCTCACCCGCTGAGAGTGAGAGTACCATGATGTCGGGATGACCAATAATATCCCTTCGTTGAGCCGGGCGATATCGGGCCAGCCTAGTCGAAACATAGGTCATGACCCGAGGTCGCTCGTCAGGGGTGGTGGGGCGCACCATGGCCAACCAGTCTGGATGGTTGGGCGCGCTGACTACATCTTCACCCTTCCTGCTCTTCGCAGACGGGGCGGTCTTATGTGCCCCAGGGAGGCTCTTGGATGAATAACACGTCATATATATTTGTACAAGTGCTAAGGATTACATCGAGGGACATCCCGTCCCTCGCCACGTTCCAACTCAAAACCCGTATCTCATCAAGCGGTTGTGCCTGCATTAAGCTACGTTTTGTGAGTAGAGTGCACGACGATGATTCCAATAATCACGTACCTGGGCATATTTGGCATCGATCCATTCACGATCGTACCGGTTGTGCCAGAAATGACACTTTCTGTCGTAAGGTTTATGCGCGCCCTTACAATTAGGGCAGCGCGGGGCATGAGGGCAGTCCACCCCACCGGGGGTAGGTGGGACAGGTGGAGTTGCCTTGGGATTTCCCTTGCAACACGAAGCGGCGATACGATGTACCTCCTCCCATGTGGCCCGGAGCAATGAGCGCAGCGGGGCTGGGGAGCCCTGCAAACGTTGGATGGATGGCCCCACCTCCAGCATCTATTGCAAAGAGGGACGCTGGGGCTGGCATGCGCCGCAAGAATGCGGTAAGCCCTGCCACGGAACATGAAGGTCTTGTTGATAAGAGCCTTCGCGTGGGCTCCCACTGAGAGTCCCAGATATTGATGAACGCCACACAAGTGGTGCTCGCCGGGGAGTTGCGCTTAATCCGAGGCTCGGATTTGAAAGGCGCGAAGACGGAGAGTGGAGAGGCAAGAATTGCCATCTTCACCTCGGCCCCTGTGGTGAGGGTCTTACTGGCGAAATCGCCATAAGCAGGTAGGTCAAGTACCCGAAGATACGAGGTGGAAGAGGGGAGGCTGACTGACACTTTGACGGTGTCAGACTCCGGAAGGATTCTATGCACCCATCCTCGAGCGATATCGAGATCGCTCTGGGTGGACACAAGGGAAGTGGCAAGAGAAATGCCATCGTATGCGTGCGAGGCAGACAACACCCGATTGGCGCTGCCCGCATCGCGGAAGGCTTTGTCGATCTTGTGGACCAGGTCGACGAGTTTCGTGTCGTGCGGCCTCGTGTAGGGGCCGCTAAACACGAGGAGGATCTGCTTGCGTGACGGGCCAGCAGTGGTGAAAGAGGGGTGCTTCTTCTGCCTCTTGGCAGCAGACGCCGCTCATCGATGGCCGCTTGCATCGCAGGGACGCGGGGCGGAGGTGGATACCTGCCAAGAGCACTACGGCCCATGGCAGGATCTCTTGCGACAAAGGGTTGGCCGCCGCAAGCTCAGCAAATGTGCGCTTACGGGACCGGCGCTCCAAGGAACACCGGATATCCAACCCTGAGGTCGAGGGGGAACAGGAGGCGGAGGCCTCAAGTAAGAATCCGCTGGCCTCTTGCGAGACTGGCGGGGAGCAGGAGGGCCCTGCTTCGGTGCAGCCGAAGGCTGCGACGAAGCTGGGCCCACCTTGCTCGTGGGGGCTCTACCCTTCCCTTTATCCTGCGAGGAGGGGGAGGGCGTGAGGTGGTGTCAGTCTCCATGGCAGACGACTCCGCATCACTAGAATGGGGATCGATCTGGGCGAATGGGACAGTGTTGGGCCTCATGATGGTATCGTCTGGGCCTGAGATGGTCTCTCCGATGACATACCCCAGAGAGAGGGCTTCGTCTCCGACGACGGACGCAGTGATGTCGGTCCACCCGGTAGATTCAGCTGCAGCCACCAAGGAGGCGATCGCAGCAGCGAGATCAGTTGCAGGGCGAGCAAGAGCCTCGTCAGATGAACTCGGGTTTCCCCTCATCCATGCTGCGATGGCTCTCGCACTCCGGGACATATCATCGATTGCAGATGTAAGCTCACCCTCCAGGGCAGGATCTGCTGTCGATTGAGAAGCAGGGGGAGGAGTCTCCTCATAATCGAGAACGACATCCTCATCCGTGAGGTAGTGGGACGGATCCTGCAAAGGTGGCAGGGCCGACGGAGTAAAGACAGGAGTGCGTTCGCGCTCACTGACTGGGGTTTTGTCCCGTTGTTGTTGAGGGACTGTAGATGAGTACGTCTGCCTCTGAGGAGAGGGAGATGCAGGGGTAGAGGCTGCCGCCGCCGAAGCAGACGACGAGCCAACTCCAGGAGTGCGCCGAGGCGCAAAGCCAGGCAATCTCTCCGATGCGCGAGATCCGCTGGGCGGATCACCACCAGAACCGGGTTTGGGGGGCATTGTACTGTTATCTGTCGATTGGTAAAGTAGCGCTCAGGAGCGCTCAACGAGGAGGAGCTGTGGAGGACGATGTTGGTGTTGCTGAAGTAGTTTCCCACGGTCGCTCGAAGTGGTTACCGAATAAGGAGGAGGAGTGGCGTGAGGAAGAGCCCAGCATCCTCAGTGGAGCGTTGACGCACTCCACCCACCTGGTTAGGATGGAAAATGTCCAGCCCGACAGTGTCGAACTGAATGTGGTTCGAGATCATCTTCTCGATTAATTTACCAATGGTATTCAGGAGAACAATCGGCCTGAATGCCTTAGGTGCAGAGTAGGATGGCTTATTCGGCTTGGGTATAATTACCGAAAGCGAATCCTTAAATACAGACGGCCAGTAACCCACTCGCATGCAGGCATTGGCGATCGAAAGGAGGACCTCAATGGAGTGAGGGTCGCGGCGTACTATCCCCTTCAGGTGGGACCAATTGACATGATCCGGACCCGGAGCGGACAGACCAGAACACGCAGAGAGAGCCTCTGTGAGTTCCAGCGCAGAGAAGCGGACCCACTCCCTAACAGGCAGCGTAGGGAGGGAGTTCAACAAGTTGGCATCAAACACTCTGTCTGAAGCAGAGTTGTAGGTGCTGTGGAGCGCATCCCAAAGGGCGGGCATGTCATTGCACGGCTCGCCACGATAATGGAGAGCCTCACAGGGAGAAAGTTTGCGCTGTTGGACCCAGTTCATGCATGAGGTCCCACGGGCGCTTGTTAGCAGACGCAATTTCATGGATCCGTTGATCAAAGAACTCGCGCTTGACATCTCGGACAGTTTTCTGAAAAGATTTCCAGTCCTCGGGCAGGCGACTGCGCCGGAACGTGTCAAGGGCGTCTGAGCAGCCCTGGGTCCACCAGGGCTTAGATCGCCGGGTAACAAAGGACTCTTTAGCATGAGAATCCCATGCAGAAGAGAAGACCAAAGCCACCGCTTGCGCAGCAGCCTCGATCTGTTCCTCGGTGTTAAGAGGGGCAGTCGGGTCGACAGCCTGAAGCCCCGAGCTGATAGAATTGATGAATGCCGGAACATCATCAGTAGGAAGAGACATCCGAACCGCCCCGTCAGGGGCGGGAGAGATGTCCAGTGTAGTCGAAATCAGAATATGATCCGATTTGAGTTGAATGTCCAGGCATCGGACAACAGTACCATCAATCACCTGGTTAGGTGGGACGAAAGCGAGATCGATCACCGTTTTGCGCTTGGTGGGATCTCTTGGTATGTGCGTGGGCCCTGGGTTGCCAAAAGCAGCCAGTTCAAGCCCAAGAATGGCAGCAGACTGCTGCAGTGAGAGAGCGCATCCCTCCCGACCACTGTGACCTTCGTCCCAGTCCTCGGAGTGTGCGTTAAAGTCCCTGCCCATGAAAAGGAAGCGAGGAAGTGCATGATCGTGGTTCTTGAGCCAATTAATGGCCCCATGATCTGCATCAGAATAGACATTCATCAAAAAGAAGGTCTCGGCACTTGTTGAGAGTGACAGGACCTGTATATCGGGGTGATCAATCACATCCCTTCGTATAGACGGACGATACCGGGCCAACCTAGTCGAGACGTAGGTCATGACCCGGGGTCGCTCGTCAACAGTGGTGGGCGCACGGACTATTGCCAGCCAATCTGGGTGGTTCGGTGTGCCTATGACATCCTCGCCCTTTCTGGTTTTAGCAGACGGGGCGGTCCTTATGTGTCGCCAAGGGGGTTCTTGCACGAATATGATATCATATATGTTGTTACATGTAGATAGAATTACATCCAGGGACATCCCGTCCCTGGCCACGTTCCAACTCAACACCCGCACCTCATCCAGCATGGGTTGTACTCTCCAGATTGGGACCCCGGTTCCGCTCGGGAGGGATGTGCCTTATCGCTGCAGCAATCTGCGGCTATCCTTGGGCTCGAGCTTGCCGCTTTCGGCAACCCTGGTCCCACACACATTCCGAGAGATCGCACCAAACGAAGCACGGTGATTGATCTGGCCTTTGTTCCCCCCGATCAGGTGGTGAACGAATCTACAGTCCGCTGCCCGGACATCCAGCTTAAGTCGGATCATATTCCGATTTATACTACACTGGACATCCTTCCCGCCCCTGACGGGGCGGTTCAGATGTCTCTTCCTATGGAGTCTGTTGAGGCCTTCATTAAATCTATCACTTCGGGACTTGCGGCTATAGATCCAAAGGCCCCGATGATCACCGAGGATCAGATTGAGACTGCGGCTCAAGAAGTGGCGCAGATTTTCTCAGAGGCATGGTCTGCCCATGCTAAAGAGACCTCTATTACTAAGCGTTCGAAGCCCTGGTGGTCCCAGGAGTGCTCTGACGCCCTGCTCAAATTTCGTGGGGATCGCTCCCCCGAGAATTGGAAATCCTTTCGGAAGTTAGTCCGGGAAACGAAACGTGTTTTCTTCGATGATCGCATTGGAGAGATCGCGGGCACTAATAAGCGACCGTGGGACCTTATGAATTGGGTCCAACAACGGAAGCTCCCTCCCAGTGAGGCTATCCAGTACCGTGGAGAGCCTTGCAATGATTTGCCTGCCCTGTGGGATGCCCTACATGGCACGTACAATTCAGCGTCGGATAGAACATACGATGCTGCTCTCTTGGAGTCCATCCCGCAACTTCCTGTTCGGGAATGGGCTCCCTTCTCCCCGCTGGAACTCACGGAAGCTCTTTCTGCGTGTTCCGGTCTTTCTTCTCCGGGTCCGGATCATGTCAATTGGTCCCACCTGAAGAAGATTGTACGTCGGGACCCTCACTCTGTGGAGGTCCTTATCTCGATTGCTAATGCCTGCATGTGTGTGGGTCACTGGCCGTCGCCCTTTAAGGAGTCTATGTCGGTTATTATCCCCAAACCCGGCAAGCCCTCGTACTCTACCCCTCAGGCGTTCAGGCCCATTGTGCTTCTGAATACTGTGGGGAAACTCATCGAGAAAATGATCTCGAACCGCATTCAGTTCGACACTGTCGGGCAGGATATATTTCACCCGAATCAGGTTGGAGGCGTCCGGGGACGCTCCACCGAGGACGCGGGTCTGTTTTTGACGCACATGGTGAGGGCTGGGTGGGCTAGAGGGTTGAGGACTAGCGTCCTTGCCTTTGACCTTGCTCAGTTCTTTCCTTCTCTTAATCACGAGGTTCTCGTGATTATTCTCCGGAAGCTTGGCTTTCCACCGCTGGTGGTCAAGTTTTTCAGTTCTTATCTGGTAGAAAGGAAGACGCAGTATGCGTGGAATTCCTTCCTGTCAGACCCTCTGCAGGCAGATGTGGGCGTGGGACAGGGCTCTGCCCTGTCCCCTGTCTTGTCGGCCATTTACTTGGCGCCTATCATGCGTCTTTTCTACAAGAGGTGCCATGAGATTCATCTTGCGGTTGATCTTCTGTCATATGTGGACGATGGTACCCTGATTTCTCAGGAGACCGGACTCGATCCCAATGTTGTAAACCTTCGTAAGGCTTACAAGATTATATTTGAGCTTTTTACCAAGTTCGCTCTCGCTCTGGAGCACGCGAAGTCGGAGATTTTTCACTTCGACAACACGGCTTCAGTTTATAACCCTGCCATTGATTTGGGTGAAGAACCCTACACTGCAGGCAAATGGCTCAAGCCTAAGCCGTTCTGGCGCTATCTTGGGTTTTACTTTGATCGCAAGCTCACTTTCAAGGAGCATGTGAGATACTATTCCACCAAAGGATTCACGTCGGTCGTCTCGATGCGAATGCTGGGTCTTCTACCAGAGGGTGCCGCCGCACTTAAGCGCCTCCTCTACCGCACGTGCGTCATCCCCATAATTACTTATGGTTACCGCATGTGGTATTTCCGCAAGGCCGGAACAAGGGGCTTATTGCGCAACTCACCAACGTTCAGCGTAAGGCTGGACTTTGGATTACTGGGTGCTTCCGCACTTCTCCCTCGTATGGCGTCGAGGCCCTCGCCGGCCTTTGCCCATGCCCCTACTTCTGGACAGGTTGAACTCTCGGGCAGTTGCCCGGATCTCTCTCTTGTCTGATACACACCCAGTCCGGTCATTTATGGCTGGACCTTTACTTAAGAAAGCCGTTCCTCACAAGATGGCGATCAGAATTTACCGAGCGCCAACGGGAAGTTGCGCGGCGGACTTGTGGGCAATGCATTGTTCCACCCCGCTGGTCTGGAAGAACTGGAGCCTTTTGCTCCAGACGCCAGGCCTGGATATCGTCTAATGGACCGGCATGCGAGCCGGTTTACATGGATGGCTAAACCCCGTATCAGCAGGGCCGAAGACCCTGATGCTGCGTGGAAAATCATACTGGACAAACTCATCGAAAAGTGTGACGATGAGCCAGGTACCGCATATGCTGGTGTCGACGGCTCGGTCCCCCGGGGCCCTGGCAGGCCGCCAACGGCATTGTTATCAAGCGGCAGGGTGCTCTGGTGTTGGCCAGATGCCACTCTTCCGGACGGGCTATAAGCACTGATGCTGAGCTCGATGCCATCTCGGTGGCCATCTCCGCAATGGTAGCATTCGGAGACGTCACCAGGTAGTCATTTTCACGGATTCGATGCATGCTGCTCGAATGGCCGTGATCCTTCCCCGCATTCTCATCAGGGCTCCTCTCTGATAGTATGTCGGACACTTGAACGATGGTTCCAAGGTGGTGGTAACCGAAAAGTCGTTTTTGCAGAGTCTCCCTCCGATATGGAGTGGGACATCCATCAGAGGCTCACGACCTCGTCCTTGGGTTTCCGGGTGTACCTGTTACACCGGATACCCCTCTATCTATCGCTTGGCTTAAGAATAAAGCCGACACTGTAGCGCGGGATGCCTGGTCGACAGAGGTCGACGAGGTTCCCAATTTACTTGGCTCCAATTTCTTGGAGTTAGAGGATCTAAAGGGTAATTCTCTCCGTCCGACCCCCGTTCGCGATGGGCCGTGGCTTGAAGTCGGCGGCCGCAACTCTCAGTTGTTCGCCCGCATGTGCCGTGTAATAACGAATCATGCTCCGATCGGCTCGTACTACGAGCGGTTCAAAATCGATGACCCGTTGGCTCTCGGGTGCGTGTGCGGGAAATATCCACAGACTCGTGCACATATTTTCAAGTGCCCCAAGCTCTTGATGCTACCTCACAGGGCCCCGTACCTAGTATGGGGTCTTGAGAAATTTTTGAGCGACAACCCTAGTGCGTTTGCGTTCAATCGGCCCCAGGCCGGAGTCGGATGAGGGACTCTGGACGGGGGGTGATCCTAGGTGTCGTTGGGGCCTGGCCCAAGACCTAGTGCCCAAAGGTGTTTCCATTGTGGTGTGATAAATCCCACGAGGGCCGCAGCCGTGTTCGTTGCATGGCTTCGCCTGTGACTCTCTGAGTCTATGGCACGCATCACTTGGAGGACCCGCCATGGTGTAACGACAACGTCGAGTTTGCCAACGAAGTGGGGAGAGCCGGGCAAGCTCCGACTTCATCTGGGTGACCCCCCTGTCCACCCTTTTAATCCACATCTACCTTACGCTCGGTAGCGTTAACAACGCCGCGCGTTTGTATTTCCTGGGCTGCGAGGTCCGCTATTTGGGTTTCAGGCTGCAGTGCAGTCTCGCCCGCATCGTGCTCGCGCGCGCCGCACGCTCCCCTGCGAGCGACCAATTTCTTTCTTTTGCATTGGGTATTGTAGCGTACTCGTTTGTATTAGTTAGAGTCCGAGCTGCGATCGAGCTTCGGAATAAAAATTGTTGATTTAAAAAAAAAAAAAAAAAAAAAAAAAAAAAAGCATGGGTTGTACTGGCATTAAGCTACGTTATGTGAGCGATGGGTGGGACGACGATTTAGCCAGAAATCACGTACCTCAGCATATTTAGCCTCGATCCAGGGACGGTCGAAGCGATGTCGCCAAAACGAGCAATGGCTCGAAGAGGCCCAATGATCTTTGTGGCACGAAGGGCACCGCGCAGTGTGGGGGCAGTCTGTACTGAGCGGAGTGCCTTTGGTCGGGGGCTTGGCCTCCGGATGAGGTTTGCAGCACGAGGCGGCGATGTGATGCACCTCCGCCTCATGCAGGCCAGAGCAGCGAGCGCAGATCGGCTCGCGCGCTTTGCAAGAATTCTTCGGGTGGCCCCACCTCCAGCATCGAGTGCAGAGGGGGACTCCGGCGCTGACAGTGGTTGGGCGAATAAGAATCACCCTACCACGGAACATGAAGGTCTTGTTGATAAGACGCTTCGCATGTTGACCCGATTGTGAGTCGTAGATTTCGAAGAAGGCGTGAGTGGTGGAGCTCGCCTTCGAGTTGCAGATGACGCGAGGGGGGCCCGCGAGCATGATGTCTATGGACAGAGGGGAGGCGAGCATCGCCATCTTCACCTCCGTACCGGTGGTAGGAACCCTGGTGGCATAGTCACTGAAGGCTGGTAGATCGAGAGCCTTGAGATAAGACTTCGAGGTGGAGAGCCCAACCCACACGTCAAGAGTGTCGGATTTGGGGTGCCCGGACATCCAGCTTAAGTCGGACCACATCCCGATTTATACTACACTGGACATCCTTCCCGCCCCTGACGGGGCGGTTCGGATGTCTCTTCCTATGGAGTCTGTTGAGGCTTTCGTTAAATCTATCACTTCGGGACTTGCGGCTGTAGATCCAAAAGCCCCGTTGACTACCGAGGATCAGATTGATACTGCGGCCCAAGAAATGGCGCGGATTTTCTCAGAGGCGTGGTCTGCCCATGCTAAAGAGACCTCTATTACTAAGCGATCGAAGCCCTGGTGGTCCCAGGAGTGCTCTGACGCCTTGCTCAAATTTCATGGGGATCGCTCCCCCGAGAATTGGAAATCTTTTCGGAGGTTAGTCCGGGAAACGAAGCGTGTTTTCTTTGATGATCGCATTGGAGAGATCGCGGGTACCAATAAGCAACCGTGGGACCTTATGAATTGGGTCCAACAGCGGAAGCTCCCTCCCAGTGAGGCTATCCAGTATCGTGGAGAGCCTTGCAATGATCTGCCTGCCCTGTGGAACGCCCTACATGGCACGTACAATTCAGCGTCGGATAGGACGTACGACACTGCTCTATTGGAGTCCATCCCGCAACTTCCTATTCGGGAATGGGCTCCCTTTTCCCCGCTGGAACTCACGGAAGCTCTTTCTGCGTGTTCCGGTCTTTCTTCTCCGGGTCCGGATCATGTCAATTGGTCCCACCTGAAGAAGATTGTACGTCGGGACCCCCACTCTGTGGAGGTCCTCATCTCGATGGCTAATGCCTGCATGCGTGTTTTTTTTTTTTTTTTTTTTTTTTTTAAATCAACAATTTTATACCGGTGCACGAAAGCAGTCCGGTCTCTAACTAATACAAACGGAGGCGGTAAACTACGCGTGCAAAAGAAAGAAGTTAGCTCGACGGCGAGCCTGCGATGCGCGCGAGCGCAGCGCGGGCGAGACGGCGCAGCCGCCTGAAACCCAGATAGGTAGTCTCGCAACTACAGATTGTCCGTCGTTGCGGCGTTGTTAACGCTACCGCACGAACGGCAGATAAGAGTATTGGGATGGGAAGGGGCGGTCACCCGAAAGTGAAGAGAGCCTGCCAGACTCTCCCCGGTTCAACGGTAAAATTTACGTTGTAATAGCTAAGCAGGAGCCGAAGCCCCCACCGCCGTCCACCGAACTGGGTCCTCCATCGACGGCGCATGACGCCGGCTCGGAGAGTCGACGCCACCGGCCCTGGGACGACCAGGGCCCTAGGCACTTGCGGAACTTCGCCGCCGCCAAATGGAAACACATCACGAGTAGTCGAGTAGATTTGACCGCGGATCACTCCACGATCAGGATCGCCCCCCTCCCAGAATCCCTCATCCGACTCCAGCAGGGTGCCGGGAGAAGGAGAACGCCGTAGGGTGCTCCAACAGATAAGTCGCCAACTCCGAAACAAGTTTCGGCTTCCGGCGAGTCCAAGGCTGCTTTTTGCACTTGAAAATGTGATCGCGAGTCTGAGGATAAACCCCACACTCACAACCGAGGGCCCTAGGGTCATCGATTTTGAACCGCTCGTAATACGAGCCGATCGGCGCATGATTCATAATTAAACGGCACATGCGGGCAAAGAGCGAGATGCTCTGACTGCCGGCTTCAAGCCACGGTCCCCCGCGAGTGGGACTAGGCTGGACAGGGTCTCCGTTCAACCCTTGCAGCTCCATAAAGTTGGAGCCAAGCAGGAATGGCTGATTGGAAACTCTTTGTTTCCAATCTGCGCGTGCCGATTTGTCCACGAAATCACGGACATACTGGAGAGAGAGTTTGGTGGTAGGAACGACGGCAACGCCGCGCATACCAGCAACGAGATCATGTGCTTCGTTTTGAATATCCCACTCCATATCGGAGGGAGACTCGATAAAAGTAACCTTGTGGTCAAGCGAGCGCCTGAACCACGGCTCAAGTATACGACACACCATCAGCGACTGAGACTGAAAGGAGTGTGGAGAGGGATCCACTGAGAGGCGCGCGGCGTGCATCGCATCAGTGAAAATAGTAACGCGTTTGACATCCCCAAAGCCAACGGCATTGGAGATGGCTACGCGAATAGCAAAGAGCTCCGCATCCGTAGATGAGGCCCTCCCGGCAGCATGACACCCAGAATAAACCTGTGCGCCCTGCCGTTTGATAACGACGCCAGTGGCGGCTTGCCACCCCGGAGGGCAGGAGCCGTCAACACCAGCGTATGCAGCGTCTGGATCGTCCTCGAGAGACTCGAGAGACGCATCCAGGATGAGCTTCCAAGCCGCTTCAGGATCTTCGGACCTGCTAAAGCGTGGCTTGGAAAGCCATTTGAACCGATCGGCATACCGATCGAGGAGTCGATAGCCCGGACGAGCCTCAGGAGCAAAAGGCTCCGTAGACTCAACAGGGACACTGGAATAATTTACATTATCCATAAGAGCACCCGTCACCTTACGGCGGTGGGCGGCAGGCATGCGTTCGACTGACATGGGATGAGGGGTCGCGCGCTTAAGTGATGACCCAGCCATGAATGACCGAATCGGATGAGTGTCTGAAAGAGTGGCGACCCGCACTGCAGAGCGGTCGCGCAATCTTTCGAGAAGTATAGGGATGGGTAGGAGGCTCGCAAGGGCCTCCACCCCTCCTGAGGGCGAAGTACGGAATGCACCCGTAATCCAAAGAGCAGCCTTACGCTGTACCTGCGTAAGCTGTTTAATGAGGCCCTTATTTTGGGCACCCTTGAAAAACCACATGCGATACCCATACGTGAATATGGGGACCACACAGGTGCGGTATAGGAGTCGCTTCTGCATAGGCAGAAGCCCTCGAGTAGAGGAACCAAGCATCTTCATCGACACAACCGACGTGAATCTCTTGGTGGAGTAGTAACGCACATGCTCATTGAAGGTGAGCTTGCGGTCAAAGTAAAAGCTCAAGTACCGCCAAAACGGCTTGGGCTTGAGGTAGTTAGCACGACCTCCGGTGTAAGGTGCATACCCAAGGTCAATACTAGGATTATAATAAGCATGAGATCTATCAAAATGATAGATCTCAGACTTATCGTGCTCGAGCGCCAAAGCGAATGCCTTGAACAATTCGAAGATAACAGCATATGCCTTCTTCAGCATCGCAATATTGTGATCCAGCCACTCATCTTGGACTATGAGTGTGCCATCGTCAACATAAGAGAGGAGGTCGACCCTCAACCCAAGGTCGAGGCACCTCTTCTCGAACAGGCGCATGATAGGCGCCAAATAGATAGCCGACAAGACAGGGGATAAGGCCGACCCTTGGCCCACCCCCACGTCTGCCTGTAATGGGTCCGATAAGAAGGAGTTCCACGCATACCGCGTCTTCCTCTCTACCAGATAAGATGCGAAAAACTTGACCACCAATGGAGGGAAGCCAAGTTTCCGAAGAATAATCACAAGCGCATCGTGATTAAGCAAAGGGAAAAACTGAGCAAGATCGAAGGCGACCACACTAGTCTTTAAACCCTTAGCCCAGCCTGCACGCACAATGTGCGTGAGGAAGAGCCCAGCATCCTCAGTGGAGCGCTGACGCACGCCACCCACCTGGTTAGGATGGAAAATGTCCAGCCCGACAGCGTCGAACTGGATGCGGTTTGAGATCATCTTCTCAATTAATTTACCAACGGTATTCAGGAGGACAATGGGCCTGAATGCCTTAGGTGCAGAGTAAGATGGCTTATTCGGTTTAGGTATAATCACCGACAGCGAATCCTTAAATACAGATGGCCAATAGCCCACACGCATGCAGGCATTGGCAATCGAGAGGAGGACCTCAACGGAATGAGAGTCGCGACGCACTATCCCCTTCAGGTGGGACCAATTGACATGATCCGGACCCAGAGCGGATAGACCGGAACACGCAGAGAGAGCCTCCGTGAGTTCCAGCGCAGAGAAGCGAACCCACTCCCTAACAGGAAGCGTAGGGAGAGAGTTCAACAAATTAGCATCAAACACTCTGTCAGACGCAGAGTTGTAGGTACCGTGGAGCGCGTCCCAAAGGGCAGGCATGTCGTTGCAAGGCTCGCCACGATAATGGAGAGCCTCAGAGGGAGGAAGTTTGCGCTGTTGGACCCAATTCATGAGGTCCCACGGGCGCTTGTTAGCAGACGCGATTTCATGGATCCGTTGATCAAAGAACTCGCGCTTGACATCTCGGATGATCTTCCGAAAGGATTTCCAGTCCTCGGGCAGGCGACTGCGCCGGAATGTGTCAAGGGCGTCTGAGTACTCCTGGGTCCACCAGGGCTTAGATCGCCGGGTAACAAAGGACTCTTTAGCATGGGACACCCAGGTGAATCGGGGAGGGCCTGGCAGGCTCTTCTCACATCTGGATGACCCCCCCGTCCATCCCAATATTCCTATCTGCCGTTCGTGCGGTAGCGTTAACAACGCCGCAACGTCGGACAATCTGTAGTTGCGAGACTACCTATCTGGGTTTCAGGCGGCTGCGCCGTCTCACCCGCGCCGCGCTCATGCGCGTCGCATGCTCGCCGTCGAGCCAACTTCTTTCTTTTGCACGCGTAGTTTACCGCCTCCGTTTGTATTAGTTAGAGACCGGACTGCGTTCGTGCACCGGTATAAAATTGTTGATTTAAAAAAAAAAAAAAAAAAAAAAAAGCATGGGACACCCAAGCAGAAGAGAAGACTAAAGCCATCGCTTGCGCAGCAGCCTCGATCTGTTCCTCGGAGTTCAGAGGGGCAGTCGGGTCAATGGCCCGGAGCCCAGAACTGATAGAATTGATGAATGCCAGAACATCATCAGTAGGAAGAGACATCCGAACCGCCCCGTTAGGGGCGGGAGAGATGTCCAGTATGATCGAGATCGGAATATGATCCGATTTGAGTTGAATGTCCAGGCATCGGACAACAGTACCGTCAATCACTTGGTTGGGTGGGACGAAAGCGAGATCAATCACCGTCCTGCGCTTGGTGGGATCTCTTGGTATGTGCGTGGGCCCTGGGTTGCCAAAGGCAGCCAGTTCAAGCCCAAGAATAGCAGCGGACTGCTGCAGTGAGATAGCGCATCCCTCCCGACCACTGTGACCTTCGTCCCAGTCCTCAGAGTGTGCGTTAAAGTCCCCGCCCATGAAATGGAAGCGAGGAAGTGCAGTGTCGTGGGCCTTGAGCCAGTTAATGGCCCCATGGTCCGCGTCAGAGTAGACGTTCATCAAAAAGAAGGTCTCGGCACTTGTTGAGAGTGACAGGACCTGTATATCGGGGTGATCGATCACATCCCTTCGTATAGACGGACGATACCGGGCTAGCCTAGTCGAAACATAGGTCATGACCCAGGGTCGCTCATCAGCGGTAGTGGGCGCACGGACCATTGCCAGCCAATCTGGGTGGTTCGGTGCGCCTATGACATCCTCGCCCTTTCTGGTTTTAGCAGACGGGGCGGTCCTTATGTGTCGCCAAGGGGGTTCTTGAACGAAGATAATATCATATATGTTACAACACGTAGATAGAATTACATCCAGGGACATCCCGTCCCTGGCCACGTTCCAACTCAGCACCCGCACCTCATCCAGCATGGGTTGTACTGGCATTAAGCTACGTTATGTGAGCGATGGGTGGGACGACGATTTAGCCAGAAATCACATACCTCAGCATATTTAGCTTCGATCCACGGACGGACGAAGCGGTGACGCCAGAACGAGCAATGGCTCGAAGTGGCCCAATGATCCTTGCGGCACGAAGGGCACCGCGCGGTGTGGGGGCAGTCCGTACCAAGCGGAGTGCCTTTGGTCGGGGGCTTAGCCTCCGGGTGAGGTTTGCAGCACGAGGTGGCGATGCGATGCACCTCCACCTCATGTGGGCCAGAGCAGCGCGCACAGATAGGCTGGCGTGCTTTGCAGGAATTCCTCGGGTGGCCCCACCTCCAGCATCGAGTGCAGAGGGGGACTCCAGGGCTAACAGCGGTTGGGCGAATGAGAATCACCCTGCCACGGAACATGAAGGTCTGGTTGATAAGACGCTTCGCGCGTTGACCCGATTGCGAGTCGTAGATTTCGAAGAAGGCGTGAGCGGTAGAGCTCGCCTTCGAGTTGCGGATGACGCGAGGGGGACCCGCGAGCATAATATCCATGGACAGAGGAGAGGCGAGCATCACCATCTTAACCTCCATCGCATTGGTGGGGGTCCTAGTGTTGTAGTCACTGAACGCAGGTAGATCGAGAGCCTTGAGATAAGACTTCGAAGTGGGGAGCCCAACCCACACGTCAAGGGTGTCGGATGTGGGGGTGATAGCATGGACGAATCCACGAATGACATTAAGGTCGGCCTCGTTGGCCACACCAGAGGTAGCGAGGGAGATACCCTCGTACGCACGAGAGGCAGACAGGACCCGAAGGGTCCTGGCTGCATCTCGGAGTCCTTTGTCGATCTTATCGCGAAGCTCGACGATCTTGCTGTCCTTGGGGCGCTCCCCAGGGCCAGAGTATTGGATCAGGACCTGCTTGCGAGTAGGTCCAGATGAAGTAAACGACGGGGTAGTCTTCTGCTTCTTCGCAGAGGCCGGCCCTATCGGAGACGACAGGAATCGTTTATTGCCCCTGAGCTCCGCCTGCATGGCAGGAACTCGAGGCGCGGGTGGATAGCGAGGGGGTCCACCACCAAGGGCACTAGGGCCCATGGCGGGGTCCCTCTGGGACAACGGGTTGGCCGCAGCCATCTGAGCATAGCTCTGACGGGTGGACGGATAACCGGCTGGCCGGGGGGGAATAGGAGGCGGGGGCCTCAAGTAGGAGTCCGCCGGCCTCTTGCGAGGCTGACGGGGGGCAGGGGCACCCTTCGAAGGCGCAGCCGAAGGCTGCGACTTCGGAGGTGCCGCTGCACCAGATGGCGCTGTGAACACCGGCGCCCTAGCCTTCCCAGTCGGCTTCCTAGTCATGGGGGCGGGGGTGGCAGAAGACACCCCAGTGTCCGTGTCAGTGTCCATAGGACCCGACCTGGAAGCACCAGGGAGGATGGGGGCCGTGGAGGCATGAATCGTCTCCTCATGCTGGGAGACCGAGGCCACAACCGTCGAAGTAAGCTCGTGGACGGTGCGATTACCGTCCACGTTGAGTGTGGTGGCTTCCCACCACGAAGATGAGTACACCGCTGAGATAAACCCAACGATGGACGATGCCAAAGGTCGAGAGACCTCCGAACCAGCACTGTCAAAAGCCTCACCGCTGGAGCGACAAAACCAGGACGATGCCATCCGAAGAGACTCAGAGAGTCGATGCATCACCTCGTCGTCTGTCTCCGGAGGTGCGGTGGTGCTATCGCGGGTAGAAGGACCTGCAGGGGGGGCTTCCTCCTCATACATGTCCTCGTCTTCGTCGCCAGGATTGCCCTCTTCGCCGTAGGGCACCTCGCTGTCGTTGTGGATAATCGAAGACCGCGATTGAGGGCGATCGGGTCTCGGTGTGAGTTGCCTCGTCTGCTGAGGAACTGGAGATGCGTACACCTGCCTCTGGGGAGAGGGAGATGCAGTAGACTGCGCTGCCTGAACAGACGCAGTGGTAGAGGGGGCCATCCTCGAGAGGGCGGCCTGCTGAACAGCGAGTCTCTCCGCTTGGGATAAACCAGCAAGCGGATCGACGGGAGCAGGTGTGGCGGGCGATCGGGTAGATCGATCGCCACCACCTTTGGGATTCGGATTGGATTTCGGCGGCATTGCTTGCTAGTAACAGAGCGCCCGAGAGCGCTCGACGGTGTGAAGCTGTGGGGGACGATGTTGCTGGTTGCTGGGTTTGTTCCCACGGTCGACCGTAGTAGTTACTGGAAAAGGAGAGATGATGCCTGCATGCGTGTGGGTCATTGGCCATCTCCTTTCAAGGAGTCTATGTCGGTTATTATCCCCAAACCCGGCAAGCCTTCGTACTCCACCCCTAAGGCGTTCAGGCCTATTGTGCTTCTGAATACTGTGGGGAAGCTCATCGAGAAAATGATCTCGAATCGCATTCAGTTCGACGCTGTCGGACAGGATATATTTCACCCGAATCAGGTTGGGGGCGTCAGGGGACGCTCCACCGAGGACGCGGGCCTGTTCTTGACACACATGGTGAGGGCTGGGTGGGCGAAAGGGTTGAGGACTAGCGTCCTTGCCTTTGACCTTGCTCAGTTCTTTCCTTCTCTTAATCATGAGGTTCTCGTGATCATCCTCCGGAAGCTTGGCTTTCCGCCTCTGGTGGTCAAGTTTTTCAGTTCTTATCTGGTTGAGAGGAAGACGCAGTATGCATGGAATTCCTTCCTGTCAGACCCTCTGCAGGCAGACGTGGGCGTGGGACAGGGCTCTGCCCTGTCCCCTGTCTTGTCAGCTATTTACTTGGCGCCTATCATGCGTCTTTTCTACAAGAGGTGCTGTGAGATTCATCTTGCGGTTGACCTTCTGTCATATGTTGACGATGGTACCCTGATTTCTCAGGAGACCGGACTCGATCCCAATGTTGTAAACCTTCGTAAGGCCTACAAGATTATATTTGAGCTCTTTACCAAGTTCGCTCTCGCTCTGGAGCACGCGAAGTCGGAGATCTTTCACTTCGACAACACTGCTTCAGTTTATAACCCTGCCATTGATTTGGGTGAAGAACCCTACACTGCAGGTAAATGGCTCAAGCCTAAGCCGTTCTGGCGATATCTTGGGTTTTACTTTGATCGCAAGCTCACTTTCAAGGAGCATGTGAGATATTATTCCACCAAGGGATTCACATCGGTCGTCTCGATGAGAATGCTTGGGTCTTCTACCAGAGGGTTGCCGCTGCATCTTAAGCGCCTCCTCTACCGCACGTGCGTTATCCCCATAATTACTTATGGTTACCGCATGTGGTATTTCCGCAAGGCTCGAAATAAGGGGCTTATTGTGCAACTTACCAACGTTCAGCGTAAGGCTGGGCTTTGGATTACTGGGTGCTTCCGCACTTCTCCCTCGTATGGCGTCGAGGCCCTTGCCGGCCTTCTGCCCATGCCCCTACTTCTGGACAGGTTGAACTCTCAGGCAGTTGCCCGGATCTCTCTCTTGTCTGATACACACCCGGTCCGGTCATTTATGGCTGGTCCTTTAATTAAGAAAGCCACTCCTCACAAGATGGCGATTGAGAACTTTACCGAGCGTCAACGAGAAAAGTTGCGTGGAGGACTTGTGGGCAATGCATTGTTCCACCCCGCTGGTCTGGAAGAGTTGGAGCCTTTTGCTCCAGACACCAGGCCTGGATATTGTCTAATGGACCGGCATGCGAGCCGGTTTACATGGATGGCTAAACCCCGTGTCAGCAGGGCTGAAGACCCTGATGCTGCGTGGAAAATCATACTGGACAAACTCATCGACAAGTGTGACGATGAGCCAGGAACCGCATATGCTGGTGTTGACGGCTCGGTCCCTCCGGGGCCCTGGCAGGCCGCCAACGGCATTGTTATTAAACAGCAGGGTGCGCTGGTTTTGGCCAGATGCCACTCTTCCGGACGGGCAATAAGCACTGACGCTGAGCTCGATGCCATCTCGGTGGCCATCTCCGCTATGGTAGCATTCGGAGACGTCACCAGGATAGTCATTTTCACGGATTCGATGCATGCTGCTCGAATGGCCGTTGATCCCTCCCCGCATTCTCATCAGGGTTCCTCTCTGATAGTTTGTCGGACACTTGAACGATGGTTCCAAGGTGGTGGCAACCGTAAAGTCGTCTTTGCAGAGTCTCCTTCCGATATGGAATGGGACATTCATCAAGAGGCTCATGACCTCGTCCTGGGGTTTCCTGGCGTACCTGTTATGCCGAATACTCCTCTATCTGTAGCTTGGCTCAAGAACAGAGCTGATGCTGTAGCGCGGGGTGCCTGGTCGACAGAGGTCGACGAGGTTCCCAATTTACTTGGCTCCAATTTCTTGGAGTTAGAGGATCTAAAGGGTAATCCTCTCCGTCCGACCCCCGTTCGCGGCGGGCCGTGGCTTGAAGTGGGCGGCTGCAACTCTCAGTTGTTCGCCCGCATGTGCCGTGCTATCACGAATCATGCTCCGATCGGCTCGTATTATGAGCGGTTTAAAATCGACGATCCACTTGCTCTCGGTTGTACGTGTGGGGTTTATCCTCAGACGCGCGACCATCTTTTTGGGTGCCCGAAGCTCCCGATGCTACCTCACAGGGCTCTGCACTTAGTGTGGGGTCTTGAGAAATTTTTGACTGACAACGTTACGGTGTTTGCTTTCAACCGGCCCCCAGCCGGAGTCGGATGAGGGACTCTGGATGGGGGGCAATCTCATTTGCGGGCGGCGCTGCGGTCAAAGCGACTCACTGCCCGTGAGTGTTGGTCCAACGCAGTCAAAAGCCGAGAGGCTGGAGGACCTGGTCGTTCCAGGTTAGGGCGGCTCTACCCTTCGGGGTTGTGTCGTTCGCTGTGTTGTTCTGGACCCGGCTTGGTGGACGGCGGCTTGGACCTTGGTCCTCGTTTAGCTATGACCACGTCGATTTTACCATTTAATCAGGGAGGGCCTGGCAGGCTCTTCTCGCATCTGGGTGACCCCCCTGTCCACCCCTTTTAATCCTTATCTACCTTACGCTCGGTGGCGTTAATAACGCCGCGCGTTTGTATTTCCTGGGCTGCGAGGTCCGCTATTTGGGTTTCAGGCTGCAGCGCAGTCTCGCATGCTCCCCTGCGAGCAACCAATTTCTTTCTTGTGCATTGGGTATTGTAGCGTACTCGTTTGTATTAGTTAGAGTCCGAGCTGCGTTCGAGTTTCGGAATAAAAATTGTTGATTTTAAAAAAAAAAAAAAAAAAAAAAAAAGTGTCGGATTTGGGGGTGATAACATGGACGAATCCACGGATGATGTTGAGGTCGGCCTCGTTGGCCACACCAGAGGTAGCGAGGGATATACCCTCGTACGCACGAGAGGCAGACAGGACCCGAAGGGTCCTGGCTGCGTCTCGGAGTCCTTTGTCGATCTTGTCTAGGGAACTGCATGGGTATCGCTGCGGGTTACGCGGGTTTTTCGATGTCTAGCACGTAGTATTTGTCAATACGAATTTTTTGCAATTTTTTTATGCAAAACGGTTGAAAACTGACCAAGTTATGCATTTTTTAAGTTTGGTACTCAAAGGTTCGAAATTGATGTCACACGGGCCACGGGTAAGCGTCACGGGTGTCACAAAGCTATGCTCAGATGGCTGCGGCCAACCCGTTGTCCCAGAGGGACCCCGCCATGGGCCCTAGTGCCCTTGGTGGTGGACCCCCTCGCTATCCACCCGCGCCTCGAGTTCCTGCCATGCAGGCGGAGCTCAGGGGCAATAAACGATTCCTGTCGTCTCCGATAGGGCCGGCCTCTGCGAAGAAGCAGAAGACTACCCCGTCGTTTACTTCATCTGGACCTACTCGCAAGCAGGTCTTGATCCAATACTCTGGCCCTGGGGAGCGCCCCAAGGACAGTAAGATCGTCGAGCTTCGCGACAAGATCGACAAAGGACTCCGAGATGCAGCCAGGACCCTTCGGGTCCTGTCTGCCTCTCGTGCGTACGAGGGTATCTCCCTCGCTACCTCTGGTGTGGCCAACGAGGCCGACCTTAATGTCATTCGTGGATTCGTCCATGCTATCACCCCCACATCCGACACCCTTGACGTGTGGGTTGGGCTCCCCACTTCGAAGTCTTATCTCAAGGCTCTCGATCTACCTGCGTTCAGTGACTACAACACTAGGACCCCCACCAATGCGACGGAGGTTAAGATGGTGATGCTCGCCTCTCCTCTGTCCATGGATATCATGCTCGCGGGCCCCCCTCGTGTCATCCGCAATTCGAAGGCGAGCTCTACAGCTCATGCCTTCTTCGAAATTTACGACTCACAATCGGGTCAACGCGCGAAGCGTCTTATCAACAAGACCTTCATGTTCCGTGGAAGGGTAATTCTCATTCGCCCAACCACTGTTAGCCCTGGAGTCCCCCTCTGCACTCGATGCTGGAGGTGGGGCCACCCGAGGAATTCCTGCAAGGCGCGCCAGCCTATCTGTGCACGCTGCTCTGGCCCACACGAGGCGGAGGTGCATCGCATCGCCGCCTCGTGCTGCAAACCTCACCCGGAGGCTAAGCCCCCGACCAAAGGCACTCCGCTTGGTACGGACTGCCCCCACACCGTGCGGTGCCCTTCGTGCCGCAAGGATCATTGGGCCACTTCGAGCCATTGCTCGTTCTGGCGTCACCGCTTCGTCCGTCCTTGGATCGAGGCTAAATATGCTGAGGTACGTGATTTTTGGCTAAATCGTCGTCCCACCCATCGCTCACATAACGTAGCTTAATGCCAGTACAACCCATGCTGGATGAGGTGCGAGTGCTGAGTTGGAATGTGGCCAGGGACGGGATGTCCCTGGATGTAATACTATCTACATGTAACAACATATATGATATCATCTTTCTCCAAGAACCTCCCTGGAGACACATAAGGACCGCCCCGTCTGCTAAAACCAGAAAGGGCGAGGATGTCATAGGCGCACCGAACCACCCAGATTGGCTGGCAATGGTCCGTGCGCCCACTACTGCTGATGAGCGACCCTGGGTTATGACCTACGTTTCGACTAGGTTAGCCCGATATCGTCCGTCTTTACGAAGGGATGTGATCGATCACCCCGATATACAGGTCCTGTCACTCTCAACAAGTGCCGAGACCTTCTTTTTGATGAACGTCTACTCTGACGCGGACCATGGGGCCATTAACTGGCTCAAGGCCCACGACACTGCACTTCCTCGCTTCCATTTCATGGGCGGGGACTTTAACGCACACTCTGAGGACTGGGACGAAGGTCACAGTGGTCGGGAGGGATGCGCTATCTCACTGCAGCAGTCCGCTGCTATTCTTGGGCTTGAACTGGCTGCCTTTGGCAACCCAGGGCCCACGCATATACCAAGAGATCCCGCCAAGCGCAAAACGGTGATCGATCTCGCTTTTGTCCCACCCAACCAGGTGATTGACGGTACTGTTGTCCGATGCCCGGACATTCAACTCAAATCGGACCATATTCCGATTTCGATCACACTGGACATCTCTCCCGCCCCTAACGGGGCGGTTCGGATGTCTCTTCCTACTGATGATGTTCCGGCATTCATCAATTCTATAAGCTCGGGGCTTCGGGCTATCGACCCGACTGCCCCTCTTAACACCAAGGAACAGATCGAGGCTGCTGCGCAAGCGGTGGCTTTGGTCTTCTCTTCTGCATGGGATTCCCATGCTAAAGAGTCCTTTGTTACCCGGCGATCTAAGCCCTGGTGGACCCAGGAGTGCTCAGACGCCCTTGACACGTTCCGGCGCAGTCGCCTGCCTGAGGACTGGAAATCTTTTCAGAAGACCATCCGAGATGTCAAGCGCGAGTTCTTTGATCAACGGATCCATGAAATTGCGTCTGCTAACAAGCGCCCGTGGGACCTCATGAACTGGGTCCAACAGCGCAAACTTCCTCCTTGTGAGGCTCTCCATTATCGTGGCGAGCCTTGCAACGACATGCCCCCCCTCTGGGGCGCGCTACACGGTACCTACAACTCTGCGTCTGACAGAGTGTTTGATGCCAACTTGTTGAACTCTCTCCCTACTTTGCCTGTTAGGGAGTGGGTCCGTTTTGCTGCGCTGGAACTCACAGAGGCTCTCTCTGCGTGCTCTGGTCTGTCCGCTACAGGTCCGGATCATGTCAATTGGTCCCACCTGAAGGGGATGGTACGTCGCGACCCTCATTCCATTGAGGTCTTACTCTCGATTGCCAATGCCTGCATGCGTGTGGGCTATTGGCCATCTGTATTTAAGGAT